>JAQMRL010000012.1:5919762-6497262 GCA_035578175.1 Catonia carolina
AAGTGGTAGAACATTTTTACAAACCAATAAATTTTACATTTATTGTTTTTTTTTTTTGTATAACGCTTAGTTTAGCGATAACTAGTGATTTTCTGTATAAATCTGTAAAAATATTGGATTTGTTTTAAGATTACGGTCTTAAGATTACGATATTTTACATATTAATAATTTTTGTAGCTTTCGTGGATCTCATAAAAGTGCTGGAATACTCGTATGTGAATGTACAAGATAAATAACTGGTAAAAATTTCAGCCTGGTATGTTTAATGGTTTTCGAGAAAAATGTACCTAAATGTTAAAAATCTAAATTTATGGGAACGGGTAAAAACACAAGAAGGCACAAATCAAAAACAAAATTTACACAAACAAGTAAATTTCCTATCAACACTTTGTTAGAAAACTGAACGAACAGCTGCGAGTATTAAAGACATTAATGCAGATATTTTAAAAACTCAAATTCTTTTTGCTCTAAAAAGATCAGTATAAAATAATGAAAAATATTCGTTCTTGATGACACGATAATTTTTCTGGTTAAACCTCCTAAAAACTTAATTTTTTCACGTAATTTAATGTTTTTGTGGTTGATCTAGGTGTGAACTATTGAAAAACATAAAGAACCGAAATTCAAAATGTTCAGTTAAAACCATCGTACAGTCTCGCCTTAATTGACTGGCCATGTGATAAGAAACAGAACTATTTATTTTAGCCCTGCAACAAACAGATTGAGTGTAAATAATTTGACACCCCAACTGTCTGTTGTGGGCACTCATATTGATTATTATTATTATTATTATTAAATAAATTGTGTCAATACCTATTTAGACGTGAGTATTTAAGGTGGAGTAATTAAGAAGGGGAGAGGAATTCTTAGCATGGGGATTGGGGGATTATGTTCAGAAGATGTTTCCGGTTGAATGAAGTAATTCTGTTCAACAGAAGCTAGTCGTGTATCTGTACACAGTTAAGCGAACCGTTTTGTGTAAGCCTCTCTCTGAGGTAAGATACGAGACGTATAAGAGCGGTTTGAACACAAGTTTTCCTATGATGTTCACACACGCGCGCGCACATACGCCACGTAAATTATCTACAAGTATTCATGCGAAATATTACGTGTTTCAGTATTCCACTTAAATATTTGTAAACAATTCACAACTTATTTAGTTTAAATTTCTCCCGTAATTATCCTCAATTTAATTCTCAGGTTATAAAATTATAATACTCAGCCTTTATAGTGTTGGAACTTGCGCGCTAACCTATGAATGTCCGTCATTTGATTCCGGTTAATACGTCTGGTACGCTGGTACCGCCTCTTCGGTGCACTCGCGTATCGGTGGGACATACAAACAAGATGGACTCCCGGTCGCCATAATAACTTACGGCGCCATAATACTTACTTACAACTTACGGCGGTTGTATTAACCTAAAAACTCATACAAACAAACCCTTGGAATTTTTCGAAAGAAAATTACATACCTTAATAAATCAACAAACGTCTTTATGTGTAATTCAAGCCATACCGATAAAATTTTACTTGAAGCATCTTATTCGTAGCATTAAGAGTACCAAAACCTTAAACTTTATACAATCGTCGAAACCCTCGTACTGCCTGCTGCAATTGATATGGTAAGTGTTTTAAGAGGCTTGGAGGAAGCAAACATATTGAAAAAATTCCGCTTTCTAACGACACAATATCAAGGTGAATCGATGTCATGGCTGCCGATGTTCGCGATCCTTAAGAGAGTCATAGTTACGACCACCACCGGGGGGTCTGGGGGACCGGTTAGGCGCCCCAGACGGACACCGCCCCCGGCGGGTGACGGACGTGGCACCCCAAGCACCCTATAACTCTAGATCCGCAGTCGAACCGTGTGTTAGCCACATTACAAACCACATCGCACGTCTGTATATCTGTCGAACATAGTCCCGGACAATCAACTGCGTCAGACGTAGGAAGTTCAGACGTCCGATTAATTCTCTCGCATTGCACCAGGATGTTACCGCTGATGGACCGGCCCCAGGATGCCAAGAACCACTGATGGGCCCCCGTGAACGACATCCCAAGGGTGGGATAATAGATAATAGAGCAAGTGAGTTCAAGTGAATTTTTTAGTATTCAATTTGATGAATCAACAGATTTAGCGAATATGTCGTAGTTCTTATGTTTTGTGAGGTATTAATGCGGTACATCAGCGGTACAAAGAAAATATGTTGATTTGCGAAACAGTACCCGGTCAAGCAAAAGGAAAATGTCTTTTTGATGTTTTGTTATGAAGGTACTAGAAACTGCACTACTATAGATTGCACAAAATGTATTGCAGTGTGTAGTGATGGTGCAAAGGCGATAACAGAAAAGAACAGTGAATTAATAAAAATATTAAAAGATCGTCTTACACCAAGAGTGGAATGGACGCACTGCTTCCTTCACAGACATGCTCTTGTCTCAAAAAATATGCCGGAAATTCTTAATCACGTTCGTTGTAAAGCTGTAAAGTTTGGTTAATTTTATTAAACGAGAAAAATTTAAAACTAATAAAAACGGTGGAAACTCTCGATGGGATTTCTAAGCGTAATATAAAGTTTTATTTTGTAACTTTCCGGATTCCGAAAGGAATCCGGAAAGTCTGATTTTTAGTCTGAATCAGTGATGTATACACAAAAAATAAATAATTATAGAAAAGTTGTTAAAAAGTTACTTAAATTACAGAACAAAATTAGGCCTACGCACAATAGGTCTTTAATAGGTACATAAAAAATTTTAACAGAATTTGACATTTACGGCAGCGACAATGGCAAAACCAGCCAGTCGAACAGTCCATAAGGCAAAACCTACAGGTATAAAAACGACTAAACGCTAACATGAGGGACGTAGACATAATCACCTTGCTTACTAATCAGTTAATACCTGAATTACGATCACTATTAAGGGCCGCCGTGGCTCGTGAGTCCTCGCTTATGCGACTTTAGACAATAACTTGTGTATGTGGTGTGTATGACTCTCAAGTGTCAGCGCTACGTGAGAGACACACGTGGAAATAACTGTGCCGGTAAACCATACTAACAGGGGACATTTTTTTCTTAAAAATATAAACTTTTCTGAATCGTAGGCGGCCGTAGAATACGAATTTCAGCTTTAAACGTTCCGAGGACCACGTGTGTGTTCTCAGTCCGTTTTTAGTTCTCAGTACGTCGGTGTGTATCAATACAAATGTTCCCCAATAGCCCTAATCATACACACACACACACACACACACACACACACACACACACACACACACACACACACACGCCAAGAGTGGAATGGACGCACTGCTTCTTTCACAGACATGCTCTTGTCTCAAAAAATATGCCGGAAATTCTTAATCACGTTCGTTGTAAAGCTGTAAAGTTTGGTTAATTTCACACAATCGCTAAAACCTCTTTTTTGGTTCAGGTGGCTTGAAAACGTAAATTTCCTGTAAAAACTTAGGCTAACATAGAAAAATTGACATGAAAACTTTATTTATTTTTTTTTCTTTTTATACATAGGGCAAGAGAAAGTAAAAATCATTATACAAAATTTTTTACAACTATTTTTAGCGCGTATTAGCGATATTTTGTTTTAACCCTCACGTCCTAATATTAGTACGTCAAAAGTTCAACAAAAAAATGTCCTTTTATTAGTACTGCGTTGACTGAAAGATTTATAGAATTTCTATTGTTTACTCAAATTAAATAAACAACGTATAAAAGTAGTAAGATATTTAGACTGAAAAGATACAACATGTAGATCCGTTGTAAGTTTAATTGATTGAAAGAAAACTTCATGTTGATTAAGGAGATCATAGCTTTTTTTACAATATAATATTATATTAAATGATTTTTGGTGACTTTGTACGTAATTAAATAATGTTTTTGAAGTTATATAAGTGAAATTGGATAACATAACTTTGTAGTGTGATTTTTTTAATTAAAAAGGAAATTTCAACAAATATATGCAAGTAGAATTTTTATTTTTTTTTACTTTTTTAATTAATAAGAAATATGTTATAAGGTAAATGTCATACACGATCAATTTATTATGAAGAGAAACACAGAAATCATTAAGATATCTTGAAAAATAGCCAAGTTATGGACAACCATAAAATGCTACAAATCGCACAAAAGAAGGCTGGCATTTTTAACAGTGACTCACAATATTCTCCTAGCACTGTAAGGGTTAAATGTTATGCTTTTTTAATTTTACACTGTTTACTAATAATTAACGTAGGGTATATTATTTGTCATTAGTTACATTAGTAAGAGAAAGTCGTGGCTTTCACAAAAAAGTTTTTTACTGTTTTTAAACCATATGACTCTGCATGTTATCCGGGATTTCACGTATCCGAAATTGGGTTCGCCTCCTATTTTCGTTAAGCGGGAGTTTACTGTATTTCATTCACACAAGAGCGCGCGTGCGCGCACACACACACTCATAGAGCTTAGGTAAAAACGCGCGCGCACACACTCACAGAGCTTAGGTAAAAATTTTTGTTTTTTGTTTTAGGGAATATGAAAAAGTGTATTGTCTGTGAAAACTTGACAAGAAAACAATACTTTCCTCCTTCTATTGCATGGAAGGTAAAAATTTAAAAAGGATAGCAGTGGTCCAAGAACGTTGATTGAGGAAACATATTTATTGTTTAAGCCTCATCCCAGGTGGTGTAGCAGTGTTTGTGTTTACTCCAGAACGAAACACACACGCGCGCGAACGTGCACGTAAACATAGACTCCAATTTATTACCTGCAATATTATTCTATATGTCGTAAATAAATCACAAAGGTTCAACTGATTCCTTCAAAACAAAACAAAATATGAACGAATCCGTGCCTGTCGCTGCCGTAAAGCAATACTCAATTTCAGTTTTCCTTTGAAAGTTATCAGAAAATATAAAATATCTCAGTTATTGTCGGTTTTTTATTTTATTTTATTGGTTCATGTTTATATTTACATACTTTATCTATCATCTAAATAAGCAAACTCTTAAGTCACGAAAAAGTAATGCATCGTGTTACATGACAAGTGAAAATTGCGGACAATTTTTTACAATTTTTAGTTTCTCTTGCCTTAAGTTACCTATACTAATATAATAAAGAAGAAACGTCTGTTTGTTTGTTTGTTTGTATGAGGTAATCTCAGAAACTACTCAACTGATTTAAAAAAAATCTTTCATTGTCGCATAGCTTAGAGCTTCCTGATCAATATAGGCTACGTTGCAACTTTAAGTGAGTTAAGCAACTTAAACTGTGACGATGTCGCATGTTTTAGTCCATCGGGTGCACAGCACTTTTAGTTTTTCTAAGTCTCTGGATGGTGTATTTTTTGTGCTAGAAGCACGATTCAACTTCAATATTTCATAGAAAAACGTGAAGAATAACATTCTATTCCAAAAACATTAAAAATTTGGACATATTCAAAAATGTTATTTTTGTGCTGTATTTTATGTATTTGTTTTCATTCAACAGGAAGTGAATGAGTCATTTACTTCCACTTACTCTGCGTAGCTACATAACAACTGTCTTTTTCTTTTTTATCGATGTTCGTCTATGCATTCTATTCAATTCTGTTCAGTCGTGATTTGACTTTCAACGTGTGTAGTGTTCGTAGTTATACGCTTTTTTAGCAGAAAACAAGTTAAACGGCAATTTTCTTTGCTAACTTCTTCCGTGCGTTACCTGACATCTCCCTGTATGAAAAATAGCATATGAACGAAGAGATATCCAAGAAAATTTGTTCCCGAGACCCAAACAGGGGACGTCGACTACTCAACATATCGCCGAAGAGATCTAAATAATGGTGGCCAGTCTGCTACTTTGAATATTCGCGGAGGAGAAGTTAATGTTGATAACAGCTGGGTCGTTCCTTAAAGAGACTCTCCTTTGGGCAGAGTGTATAACTTATCCGAGTCAACGGAATGTTTTTAAAATAATTTAATTAGGTCTACATTAGCTGCTGTGAAGTGAAGCGAGCGAGGGTTGCTAGTACGTATACGAAAAAAGTATTGTTTTATTTTGATTTCTCACCGGTTATACACGTTTTCAATCCCACTGAAACCAAAAAACATGTTTCTAGCAATTGGTTTGTGTGTGTGAGCGCGCGCCCGCGTGTGTGTCTGAACAAAATATCTCAAGAACGGAATATTGTACGAATTGAACTTAAGTTAGGTACCGTAAGAGGAATTAACTTGAACGTTTTCATCAAAATCAATCAAGCGGAAAAGGCAGTTTATACTCTGAATTTTTGCACTTTTTTATGACTTTCTCAAAAGCGGCTTACGATTTGTTTGTAAATTAATTCATTTACTACATTTTTTATGCTCTAAAAGATAGGGTTAAGGCCATGTCTTTTGAAATTCTTGGAAAAGATGTTCTCTCGTAGAAAAAAATTGTTTTTTTAATACTGCGACTTTAATATGCATTTTAGGACAAAAGCTTTTTATACAACCCTTTGATTAGCGGCAATTAGCGGCAATTAGTGGCTTTATGTTTTTATTTGACAAATCATTTTTATTCAGCATTCTAGAAGGTTTGGTTTGATCGGTTAAATTACAAGCTGAGATAACTTGTGCCGAAAGAGTACTCAGAAGTACTCAAATCATATTTAACAGGGAGATTATTTAAAAATAAACTATGGAATGCGTGTTCTGGACTGAAGGAAATCAAAGCCGTAGTTTCTCAAAAAAGTGCACTGGGTCCGTTCCTCTACTTGCAGTACACCAGTGACCTTCCCGAACTGGAAAATAATACCGTAGCTACTTTTGCCGATGGCACTGCAATTCTAGCCGTGGTTGACAGTATTGAATAAGCTACAGGCAAACTACAAAGGTCGATTACAGAAGTTCAGCAATGGACGAGAAAGTGGAGAATAAAGCTCAATGAGACAAAATCAATTCATTTCAACTTCACTAACAGAAAAGTTGAGCACCCTCCAGTATATGTAAATAACAGCACTGTACTGCACGCGAACACTGCCAAATACCTTGGTATGACATTCTACGCGAAGATTCGTTGGAAAGCCCATATTAAAACGAAGAGAGAGGAACTCGGGGTAAGGTATCAGAAATTGAACTGGCTATTAGGGAGAAAAGTTTCATTATCAGTATAACAAACTTCTGCTTTATTAATAGATGCTAAAGCCTATCTGGACGTATGGTACACATTTCTGGGGATGTACCGAAGAAAGTAATATAAATATTGTGACGCTTATCACTAAGGTCCGTTTCGGGATCTAGGTAATTAAATAATTAATACACTGGAGTTTACAATTACAAATATTTATTACAACTAAAAGAGCTACAAAATAAATAACAAACTAATTATAAAGAAGTAATACAATAAATAACTTAATAATTTACTTAATGCTACTTACAATAAATTATATAGAATGCACTTACAAAATGAAACTGGACACACAATGCGCATACACAAAAACTGAATTTAATGCACATACACAATAACTTTACACAATTCACACACACAAAGACAGTATAACAATAGTTGACCAACACAATGCTCGGATATGTAACCTGTACTACGCATCGTTAGCCATTCAATAAACACTCGTCCAAGATCAAACGGATAGGCTACTAACTAACTGAATGCGCTCGGGGTTCTATTTATATAAGCGGTTCAAAGAATCTTCCCGAAAGACACCGAAATTCGATATAAAAGTCCTTTCTAGAGAAGTCTTATTTAATGTAAACAGGTAATCAACCGACCCTTCATAAATAGTTGCACAACAAAGACATTATCATACACAATAGCGCAGTCCTTTCAAACAACTTTCATGAATAGGCATCCCTTTATAGCCAACCCTATTGTTACTTTTTCACTCTATTATCTACTCTTTACCATTTTATGAATGAAGAATTAGAAATTTCTTGAACCATATTTGTCTTCGATGTTGTCACAATATCATTCAACGTTTCCAAAACAGGGTGCTGAGAAACATCGTCGACGCACCCTGGTTCGTAAGGAACAATAACCTTCACAGAAACCTACGAGTGGATATCATATTCAACGAAATCTAGAGGTTCACACAGAAGCATGAGGAAAGACTGCACCGCCATGAAAACGTTGAAGCAATCCAGCTGCTTGACAACGATAACCTGCTGCGAAGACTGAAAACAAAGAAACCATTTGAGCTTGTTTAATGTCAGTGTTTAAAGCAGAGAAGTGTTAGTGCACAGTTAGAATTAGTGTTAAATTTACGTGCATAATATGAGTATAAAACATAATTTGTTAAATTAAGTACCGAGGTTCTGTTGAGCATCTCTGTAGTAATATTGTCAATAGTAAATTGGTAATTCGTTTGCTGGTATTTCTCCCGCCACCACCCCCAGATTGGTCGCCCGAGAGCATAGACCCGGAGGCCGTTCCGTAGAACTCTTATTTTCCGTGACTGGCG
Organism: Catonia carolina; assembly: GCA_035578175.1. NCBI lineage: Eukaryota > Metazoa > Arthropoda > Insecta > Hemiptera > Achilidae > Catonia > Catonia carolina. The sequence goes on from JAQMRL010000012.1 coordinate 5,928,184, forward strand.
ACTGTCAAATATCTAATTTATTATTAACTAAACTAAAATATCGAGAGCGAGGGTGAGCCTGGTCGGCAACCAGAGCGATACGCGTTGCTCGCTCTCTTGTCAGGGAAGCCTCTTGACGCACAAGGCGCCCGTCTTCAAGAACATTAAGAATAAAGTTAAGTCCTAACAGTCTAGAAAAGGGTCAGAAGTAAAAATACAATTAAAAGTTAAAATGTAGTTAGGACCTGTCGCCATAATATATTTGTACCAGCAAGTGCTCGACACCATTAATTTGTTCCCGGCTGGGAAAATTTAGTGAACGGCACCAGAGTATCAGACATGTTTCAGGATAATACCCTTATTAAACTACATGACGACGGTAGAATGAAGCTACCTCGTCAAGGAACTCCCACACCGGAGTGCTATGCACCTCGCGGTACAAGCTCTCCGTGCCGTGAGGGGCCAATTTTCCCCTTGGCTTGAAGCTCCAGGGTCAGTCGCTGCCTGGACCCCCCAGAGCGGGCAGTAAATTTGTCAATAGCAGTTAAAGTTAGAATAAAGTTACTCATTAGTCATAAGACTAGATCGTAATATACATATCTACAAATATATATATATATATATATAGTTCTGTTTATACCGAACAAATCAATCAGCTACTTAAAATATAACACGACAAGTTGATCAGTTTCAATAAATTGATCACGCTAAAATAAATCGATCCGAGATCAATTTACTCGGTAGATTCAGAAAACCGGAGTATAAAGTGATCAGTTTGTATGTGTAGCCTTAGATAATATTCACTCCGCCAAATATACGTTGCGTATACGGGCCTATAAAGAGTTGCGCGGATGGTATTGGCGCGAAACCGACTAACATCGGCCAACATAACCTCTCAGTAGCACACGATAAATTGTAGAATGTGGTCGTACTTTGTGTAAGTGAGTTGCCGTTTCATTACTACGAAGAGATGGTTTTCATAAGTTTTAAACTAATAAATATGGGTAAGTAAATATTTTACTTTTATATATTATAATAATAGTAACATACAGCTTAGACTGTTCCTGTAAATTATCTTTTATTATGCTTTTTTAAGGCAGTCGATTGAATTTATATGGTAGATGTACAATGATTTTTATATGATATTTGGAATAATTTAAAAAGTATAAGCCAACCGTTAATGTAAAAAAATTAACTAATCATGTTATTATAATATTTCTCATTCCACGTTTTTTTTTTTTTGAACGAGATCGTAGCTTAAACCTTAGAGTTACTGATAAAATTTCCAGAAGTTAGCCTAATCACTGGCAATATTTGATTTCTCAATGAGCTGTACTTTACATTATTTATTTATTTTTCTAAATTTTTATCTGTAACAACAGTCCTTTGACCGAATACAGTTTACTTAAGTTTAAGTTAAGTTTTGATCAGCAGTTAAATACCAGTTTACTTAATTTTACAGTTAACTGGTTGTAATAGTGTTGTCGGTTTTTTTAAACACTCGCAAATTATTTACAGATCAAAAACTTTCTTTTAATCAAATATTTTTAATTTTTCTTTAGTACACATTTTGAGTTAGTTTTCGCCCTCAGATCATTCGGGAGAACTTAAAATATTTTGTAGGCTGAATACTGTAGATATTCAAACGAAGTAGTCGTGTGCTTGGAAAATTTGTTTGGTTTAGAAAAATGTTGAATGGCGCTTCTTGTTATTGTTATTGTGAGTGGTACTAATTCAATGCCGAGGTTTCAATTTAAAAATCGTAAAATTTCATATATGTAAAGGCACGGCAGGGCAGGTATTTTGAACTACTGGAAGACAGGCCCACAAAGTTCATTGTGTTAGAAATAGGTAGTTTTTCGTATTTCGAATTTACATTTTTCCATGTAAATATTTCATTTCATATAAATTTATATTTCCATATTTTCCATTTTTACGGGTAGGGTTTAGCATATTTTAGTTCACCTGCCTGTATGTTACATTTAACATAACATTAATTAATTTAGCCCAATTTTTACAGGACTAAATTAAATGTTATGTTTCTTCTTTCGTGCGTTTCATTGAGACCGGAATAATGATCTGCAATACTTAACAACCCGGTGATGAAGCAAAGGTAAATCGCGTCACCCCAAGTTTACTTAGGAGGTTAAAACCAGACCTTGAGCTGATTAACATTTTTCCATAAATTTGTGTTTCGTAAAAATTTATCTAAAATACTTTAGGCGTACAGCTGTTTAACTTTGTAAATTATGTTCATATAAATGAGAATATTAGTAACAAAAAATAATAACAACGGATGTTTACAGAAATAAAAAACTACAACACTGTTATGTGTATGTAAGAATAACTGATAAACAACATTACGGCGTGCATAGAAGGTCGAGCGGAAAGAGGCGTGGGGAGGGTTCTTTCTAACCAAAACAATAAAAAATACCTAACGCATATAATATTATATTACGCATATAATATATCAAGTTCAATTTGTAGGATGAAGTGTTTTACAAATGCTGCAATTAAACAAAATTATATTTTAGAAACTATCGTACAAGACCCGTTTATAAATGCATCTTACAGTCCTTGGATGTGTATGGAAACGTTTTCACAAACATTTACATTAACGGTTGGCTTATACTTTTTACATTATTCCAAATATCATAAAAAAATCATCGTAAGTCTACCACATAAATTCAATTGACTGCCTTAAAAAAGCATAATAAAAGATAATTTACAGGAACAGTCTAAGCTGTATGTTACTATTATTATAATATATAAAAGTAAAATATTTACTTACCCACATTAATAATTAGTTTAAAACTTGTGAAAGCCATCTCTTCGTAGTAATGAAACGGCACATCACTTACACAAAGCAAGTCTACAACATTTTTTTTTATTAACCTTACTCAAAGAAAGGAACTAAGAAAATATTTTCCCGCCTATTATTGGTTCTTTTTCTGTGGGCTAATCTGGTGTGAAACACTCACACGACTTTCTCTTGCCAATGCAATTAATAAACATTATAAGTAATAAAACATTAGAAATAAACAACAAAACTAACTTTAATAACATAACCTAATTTTAATCATGAGTGAAAGACGCAAAATGAAAATCAACCTCAGTTTAGCTTAAAAATACGGAAAATCACTTTCACGCTAAACTAGGCTCTGTAGAGAAAAATACTTTAGATAAAAGTTGTAGATCTTTTAATTTTCTATAAATTTGATTATATACACTTTTGTCATAAAATGAATAATAAGGCCGAAATCTTTAAAAAATTGATTTTTCACACGTTTTCGTGAGAAAAAACAGAAAATCGCTAATTACCGCTAAACTTAAGCGTTGTACAAAAAAATGTTTGAAATAAAAGTTGTAGAATTTTAATTCTCTACACTTTTGATTATATAAATTTTTGCCTATAATACCTACATGTTGTTTAGGTCATCAGCCGAAAGGCTGGTTTGAACCTGTAGAGGTTTTACTAAGTAAAACGAGGAGTGAGGTGGTTTACCATTGCCTTCCTCACTGAGTGGAAAAGTATGCTTATCAGCATGCCGGGCCCTCTGAAAAGCGCATATTTTCCACTCTGCAAATGACACCTTCACTTCATTCACCACAGGGTCTGGCTGTATAATAAAATTCATTACTTTCAGAGGAGATAACTCTGATTAGTGTCTTTTGCACCTCTACCTCTTCTGTTCTTAAATGATTCAGTCATTTAATTGGCTGACCATCTGATAAGAAACAGAACTATTTATTTTAGCCCTGAAACAAACAGATTGAATGTAAATAACTTGACACTTCACCTGCCTGTTATGGGCAGAATACCTACATATTAAAGCCGTAGGCCTAATCTTAAAAAAAAACACTTTTTACGTGAAAACAGCCTCACCAAGAATTTCAGCAAACATGGCGCCTACCCTATCTTGTAGAGAATAAAAAATTGAGTAAACCAGGCGGTTTTTAAAAAAATCATAGGACCAGTTTTTGAGAAAATCGCAAAAAAGTGAAAAATTATACGAATAAACTACTACTTCCGGTTGACCGATTTTGATGAAAATGTTCATGTCGGGTCCGGTAGTGGTATGTAACTTAAGTTTCAAGTTCGTACGATGTTCCGTTCTTGAGATATTTTGCACACACACACACACACACACAAACACACACACACACACACACACACACACAAACACACACACACACACAGACCAATCGCTAAAAACATGTTTTTTTGGATTCAGGGGGTCTGAAAACGTATAGATCCGGTGAAAACTTGATTTCGAAAAATCGACATGAAAACACTACTTTCCTTACTATATATTCATATAGGCAAGAGAAAGTAAAGAGCCACGGGTGGCTGTGATCTCTTAGAAAAAAATGCTTTGTTTAGATTGCGGCCTTATCATGCATTTTACAGAAAAAAGGATGACATTAAAGTTTCAGAACATTGCGAAACCTACATTTCAAATACTTAACCTAACATTAGTAATAAAACATTAGATACTATAAACAAAAAGAAAACTAAGCTCAAAAACATATCCTAATTTTAATCATGAGTGAATGATGCAAAATGAAAACCAACCTTAGTTTGGCTTAATAATACAGAAAATCACTTTTTGACCCTAAACGAGGCTCTGTAGAGAAAAATGGTATTAATAAAAGTTGTAGATCTTTTAATATCCTATAAAGTTAATTATAAACATTTTTGTCGTAAAATGCATGCTAAGGCTGAAATCTTTAAAAAATCGATTTTTTACACGTTTTCGTGAGAAAAAAAACAGAAATTGCTAATTACCGCTAAACTAAGGGTTATACAAAAAAATGTTTGAAATAAAAGTTGTAAAATTATAGCATCATGTTCATTCATCTTGAAAACACAACAGAAGTAAGCACGAATTGGCATGCCTCTCTGGCACGACATCGCGTTAGAGGCATGCCATTTCACCTGTCCATACTCGTTTGAAGGGCTTTATCTCAAAAAACAAAACGAATATTTTTGAACACTACACTAAGCCTGTTCTTTTCTGCGTTGAGTGGTTTGAGTTAGATTATTTTAACTTGAAACTATACGGAGACGCAGCAATTTAGGCATAAAGAGTATACTCAGATTTTAGCCGGTTTTCCGTTAACACGTTCAGTGCTGCGGACGTTCCGGAACGTCTAACGTAGTACGAACGAATTATTGGTTGTAAAAGGGGCAGCCACTGCCAAGACACTTTTGTTGGTGCTGTAGCCATTCGTAATATCGCAACGAACAAGTGCATGTTTTTAGTTTCTTTCTCCGAGCATTTTACCGTTTTCTACGATTTTTCTAAGATTTGCATATTGATACGTAATCTCGATTTTTTGCAGGATATGTAATTGTAAGTTTTCGTTTTATTTGTTAGGAATATTGTTATATTATTATTTTTCCTTAATTCTCCATTTTTAATTCGTTTATCCAATCAATATTGCAAATATTTTTTTGTTTTTCCCCTGACTCTGAATGTGAATAAAATGTCAGGATTGCGTCCCCCTAGTTGTGTTTTCTAAAGAGTACAGTTTTAAATAGCAGAAAATTAAATAAATTCTTTTCAGCATGGTTCGTACACGTGAAGGAAAACGTAATACTGCGGGAAAACTGATTTCCCAACATCAGCCTGGACCTTCGACTGAGCCTGAAGGTCAACCTGGACCCTGGGCTCAAATATTTTGATCTGCCGGGACCTTCAACTTCAGGCCGTAGTTCAACTTCCGACCATACTGTAGTAACGTTGGAAGAAATACAGCGGATTTTGGAAGACAGTGAGGACGAAGAAGTACACCTGGCCAACGCGGACCTCTTCAGTTTGTCTTCCTCTGAAGATGAAGAACAGAACGTGCCTCCTGAAGATGTACCTGATATCTCTGTGGCTCAACAGACTGATGGAAGGAAATTTAGATACTGGTCCTTCTCTGTTTATGGGCAACTATTATAATAGCGTGAACCTAATCTCCGAATTACTTCAAAGAGGCACATATGCAACTGGAACACTCCGTACTGACCGGAAAGATAACCCATTTTCAGTAGTAAATAAAAAATGAAGTTACCAAGTTGTTTACGGACGACGGTTTTTGCGTTCTAAAGTGGAAGGACAAAAAATATATACTGATGATCAGCTTCGAACTTGAAGCAGCAAATATGGTCAGTGTCACCAATCGCAGAGGGATAACAGTTTCTAAACCAGAAGCTGTTGTGAAATACATCAAAGCGATGGGTGGCATCGATCATATTGATCAAATGATGGCCTATTATCCCATTGAAAGGAAACTATGAAGTGGTATAAAAAGCGTGCCATACATATATTTCATTTAACCCGTGTCAATAGTTTCTTTCTTTTTAGAAAAACGTCTGGGAACTCTAAACTTTCCCTTCATGATACGACTTTCGGTAATAAGGTCATGATCACCCCGCCCTCAAATCTAGAATACAAGCGATAATTATAACAGCACACCTCCCACACAGACTGACAGTGATAGAAGGGCACGTAACTGCCCGGGTACCGAAGAAATAGGGATAGACTAGATACAGCCAGAAAAGATATCGGGTATGCGCAAAAAATAAAATAAGGAAGGATACAACATGGTATTGTCCAGCGTGTAGACAAGCTGGTTCTTTGCTTAGATCCATGCATCAAACAGCACCACAAACCATAAATAATATTCTTCTTTTGTTACTATATATATATATATAAACATTTCATTTAGAAAGAACTATTTCAGGAGTATAATTTTTACTGCTAGTAACACCACCCTCGACCTATTTTGTAAAAACCGTTTTATTCTACAAGCGGTGAAAATCAAGGGAGATAAAGCTTTGTGCTAAAAACAAAATGTGTATGCAGGTATACAGTATAGTACCCCTTCAGTATACAAACTGTATCAAAATAGGATAATGCTTTTATTTCATTATGTTATCTGCGTACAATACGTAAAATATTCCTGTCCACATATCACTTTTTATGAATACGATCGTCTATTTTTATACAAAATTATTTTACATATAACGCTTGCACTGTTTTGTAATATACAGAACAAAATAATACATCTTTTGAATGAAATAACAAAGACGTTTTGGAACGTCATTCAGTCATTGCTAATGAAGATAGAACCTAATGGCTGAAGACGTTCCGGAACGTCCAACATTATTTACTACAAAACTAACATTTTGCAATGAATAAATTGCAAAAACTAGTATAAAACATGTTCTCCTGATAGACTAACAAAAAAAACATAAAAAAAATTCAGCCACTCGGTGAAGTTTTGAATATTTGGGTAGCGCTGAACGTGTTTGTGGTTTTTAAACGTCCGTTACTCCGTCCAGGCTCTTCATAAAAGAAGGCGTTTAAGTACGTTGAAGATCAGAGTTTTCCCTATATGAACATTTTAAAATAGAAGTCATTTTAAAATGCCGGCCACTTTCTTTAAAGTTTATTTTGGCTTCACGAAAAGAGAGGGAAATGATTTTTGGACTAAACCATGCATTTTTACAGCAGTATTGTGCCATTTATCGTATTTTGCATTTGTAATTAGAAATAGATATGTCGTGTTTTAGTCTAAACTTCTTGAGAGAAAACTGAGCTCTATAGCGGTATCCGCTCCGAATATAGCGTTTAGAAAAACAAACTTCTATGTTTTCCCTGCTGCAACACATTCCGTAGCTCATTTTGAATAATTTAACAATGTTTTTATTTAAAAATTTAATGCTTCGCTTGACATAAAACCGTTGTGAAAATACATGGTTTAGTCCAAAAATCATTTTCCTACCCTTGCGTGGAGCCAAAAAAGCACTTTTTAAATAAATGGCTGGCATATTAAAACGGATCATGAGATTAAACTTTTAAAATATTCATATTATAGAAAAGACTCTGATCTTCAACGTACTTAAACGCCGATATTTATGAAAAGCCTGGACGGAGTAACGGAAGTTTAAAAACCACATTAACGGAAAACCGGCTAAAAACTGAGTAGTACTTTTTGCGTAAATTGCTAGAGTTATCTCCGATTAATTTCTAAATAAAAAATCTAAATCGAACCATTCAATGCAGGAAAGAACAGGCTTTAATTTAGTGCTTTGTTCAAAAATATTTATGTTTTTTTTTTTTGAGATAAATTTCTTCAAACGAATGCGGGAAGGTGGCATGCCCCTAAGCGCATGCGGCGTCGAATCGAACGTCAACTCGAAAGTCGAATGAGTGTGGACATACCTATTGAGTTAATATAAATACATTGAGACATATTTTATCATATTTTAGTTAAGGCTTATTCACATTCACTAATGTAATCAATGTGGTTGGAAATTAAAAATTAACTAATTCTTCTGAAAATAATAAAGCGCTGCGTAATTTAAAAACACCAGGATCTCGTTTTTATTTTACGTCCAATTATTTTTTTTTCCATTAATAATTCTGACGTTGAAAGAAATTAGATAACAATTAATGATTAAAGAATATCAGACCTGACAGGGATCGAACTCGGTACACCAACAGACTGTCCACAGCACCAAGACAACCATTCGAAGAACTGGTATTTCAGCTAGCTATTATATGTGTATAAACAAGCACCATCTGTATTCGCGTTTGTACCTACCACAAAATTCTGCGGTAATGAAGCACTATGCGATCAATTTTTGCTTCCTGACTTCAACAGTAAAAATAGATTTAATCCCAGACTTTAAAAGTAAGGCAAAACAAATTCTTTCCTCCATTAACAACAGCAGTAAAATTATTCAATAAACTATTCGTTTTGGTTCAATGGATTTAGCATTATAAAGTTTGAAAATGTATTTACTGGAGATAACAAAACACTAAGCGTAGTTTACAAGAAGTCTTGTAATAACAGATATAATTTTACAAACCGATCAATATGAAGCGAAAAAATTTCAGTGTATAAACTGGATTAGTTTGAAGTGATAAAATCTAAGTGTAGGCTATATAACTATGGATCAGTTTGAAGTGATAGTTTCTAAGTTTGTATATATGGTAGAATAGTAATGGTGTCTGGATCAATTTGAAGTGATAGATTCTAAGTTCGTATATATGGTAGAATGATAATGGCGTCTGGATCAATTTGAAGTGATAAAATCTAAGTGTATATAACTGCGGATCAGGATGAAGTGATAGATTCTAAGTTTATATATACGGCAGAATAGTAATAGCATTTTTTACACGTGGATCAATTTGAAATGGTAAAATATAATGGATCTATTTACTCTGCAAAAACGGGAATATATATATATATATATATATATATATATATATATATATATAATTGGCTGAGCATGTAACATGAAACAGAACTATTTCTTATAGCCCTAGACTAGCAGACTGGGTGCAAATAATTTAACACTCCAGCTGCCTGTTATTGGCATATGAAATTAAAATTAGGATATGTTTTTACTTTATCTTGCCTATATGAACATATAGGAAGGAAACTATTATTTTCATGTCGATTTTTCGAAATCGAGTTTTCACCGGATCTACACGTTTTCAGACCTCCTGAACCCCCCCAAAAAAAATGTTTTTAGCGATTGGTCTGTGTGTGTATGTGGTGTGTGTGTGTGTGTGTGTGTGTGTATGTGTGCACAAAATATCTCAAGAACGGAACATCATACGAACTTGAAACTTGAAACTTAAGTTACATACCACTACCGAACCCGACACGAACATTTTCATCAAAATCGTTCAACCGGAAGTAGTAGTTTATTCGTGTAATTTTTCACTTTTTTGCGATTTTCTCAAAAACTGGTCCTACGATTTTTTTTTAAATCGCCTCAATTACCTAATTTTTTATGCTCTACAAGATAGGGTAGGCGCCATGTTTGCTAAAATTCTCTGTAAGGCTGTTTTGACGTACAGAAATAGTTTTTTTAAGATTACAACTTTAATATGCATTTTAGGGCAGAAACTTGCATACTAAAAGTTGTAGAGAATTTAAAGTCCTACAACTTTATTTTAAACATTTTTTTGTAAAACGCTTGGTTTAGCGGTAATTAGAGATTTTCTGTTTTTTTCTCTCACGAAAACGTGTGAAATATCAATTTTTTTTTTTTAAGATTTCGAGCTTAGTATGCATTTAACTACAAATATGTATATAATCAAATTTATAGGAAATTGAAAGATCTACAACTTTTATTTATAACATATTCCTCTACAGAGCCTAATTTGAAAGTGTGATTTACTGTATTTTTAAGCCAAACTGAGGTTGATTTTCCTTATGTGTCTTTCACTCATGATTAAAATTTGGTTATGTGTATTGAGGTTAGTTTTTTGTTTATTTCTAATGTTCTATTACTAATGTTAGGTTTATTGTTAATTATTTGCACTGGCAAGAGAAAGTTGTGTGAGTGTTTCACACCAGATTTTTATTTTTTTACTCATTTGCATTACAACTGATCAGTTATCGACCGCCGAGAGTAGAAAATTATTATATTGCTATAAAAAAATCTGGTGTGAAACACTCGCACAACTTTCTCTTGCTAATGTAAATAATTAACAATAAAACCTAACTTTAGTAACGAAACATTAGAAATAAACAAAAAACTAACCTCAAAAAACATAACCTGATTTTAATTATGATTTGAAGATGCAAAATGAAAATCAACCTCAAGTTCGCTTGAAAATACGGAAAATCACTGGTTCACGCTAAGCTAGGCTCTGTAGAGAAAAATGCACTAAATAAAAGTTGTAGGTCTTTTAATATTCTATAAATTTGATTAAATAGACTTTTGTCGTAAAATGCATACTAAGGCTGAAATCTTAAAAAAATTGATTTTTCACGCGTTTGTGTGAAAAAAAAATTAAAAATTGCTAATTACCGCTAAACTCCGCATTATACAAAAAACTGTGAGAAATAAAAGTTGTAGGATTTTAAATTTTCTACACTTTTTATTATATTATTTTTTGCGCTAAAACGCACATTAACGCCGCAGTCTTAAAAAACATTTTTTTTTTTTGTAAAAACAGCCTCACCAAGAAATTCTCCAAACATAGCGCCTACCCTATCTTGTAGAGCATTAAAAATCAAGTAAATTTACTACATACGCCTGATTTACTACATTTTTTATGCTCTAAAAGATAGGGTAGGCGCCATGTCTGCTGCAATTCTTGGTGAGGCTGTTTTCTCGTAAAAATGTTTTGTTTAAGATGGCGACTTTAATATTCATTTTAGCGCAAAAATGTATATTGTCAAAGTGGTAGAGAATTTAAAATTCAAGAACTTTTATTTCTAACATTATTTTGTTTAACGCTTAGTTTAGCGGTAATTAGTGATTTTCTTTTTTTCACGAAATCGTGTAAAAAGGATCGATTTTTTTTAAAGATTTCATCCTTAGTATGCATTTTACGACAAAAAAGTACAATCAACTTTATAGGAACTTTATAGTGTGAAAGAGTAATTTTCCGTATTTTTAAGCTATAGCCTAGGCTACTGAGGTTGTTTTTCACTTAGTCATTCACTCATGATTAAAGTAAGATTATGTTTTTTGAGGTTAGTTTTTTGTTTGTTTCTAATGTTTTATTACTAATGTTAGGTTATATTGTTAATTATTTGCATTGGCAAGAGAAAGTTGTGTGAGTGTTTTACACCAGATTTTTCATTTTACATTGTTTACCCATGATTAAACATAGGGTTTACTGTTTATTATAGAGGAGAGACAGAAGAATTGTCACTGTGAACGAGTCACGGTTACTTATAAAATTCACGGTGACTACCGTTATTCAGATAGGCGAGTAACCGTTCCACAGTCACTGTTACAGAAGATCGCTTACTCGTCTGTCACTGGAATACAGGACGACACGGCGAATGTTCACTTGACTTCTACAGTATAGTACAGACCTCTCGTTCCCCAGTCACTGTTACAAAGATTGCTTACTCATTCTCTGATCACTGTTTAAGGCAGGACGACACGGCGACCGTAATTCTACAGATAGAAGAGCAACAGACCTCTCGTTCCTTTAATCACTTTTACAAAAATCAGTTACTTACTCATTCTCTGTTCAGTCACTTTTAAGACAGAACAAGTTCTTTACCTTAGAAACTAGTGAAAAAATTCACTCACTCATTCGTTGTTCACAGTTAATAGACAAAACGACAAAATATGCTTACTCTTCTTTAAGGCCCCTATGATAGCTAGGTAAGATATGTTGGTCTGTTCACTGGGCTTAGTGATCTCCTTGTCGCCTCTCCTTTGATAACCGGCTCTTCCATTCCTTTTACTTCAATTACTTCAAATCCCAGTCTCTTCCACTTGTTATGTTTTTCATCTACTAGACTAAACAAAACGGGGGTAGTTACTTTACATCTCTGATCGCGGTAACATAATTACATTACAGTATTATTTTTATTGAACGCCGCGTTCTACCTAGCTATTTTATTTATAATGTGCGTTGTTAATTTTTTAAGTTGTAAATATTTTTTCTCGTACTTTCTCTTTTTTATACAAAATATTATTTTTATTACTAATTTAGTATGCCTTGTGTTAATCAGTTTTAGGCTAAATTTTTATTTTAGTTATATATGTAGCCCATTTTTTTAATTTATCAAAACTTCAGTTATCATGAAATAACAACTGAAAACATTATTATTAATTCATGATAACAACTGAAAAATATACTAACTATATACACAGTTATTACTAAATTACTAGTAACTATTAAAAGTAACGGTGAACGCAAAATCACTGTCACCGTGATCACAGTGACTGGTTGAAACAGTGAACGCTCTTTACTAGTTTTTATCTTCATTGGCAAGAGAAAGTCGTGTGTTTAACACCAGATTTTAACAACAATAATAATAATAATAAATACTCTGAAATGTATGTAAAAGGAAACACTGTCTGCCGTAAATACGAGTAAATTAAATAAAACATTAAGTTTCAAAACAATCCATTATCGGTAGATCGCTTGTTCAGCGTAATAACTAAGAAAGTTAAGTCTTGGAGGTTTGGACACGCAACCAGGTTTCGGAGCCATCGATCAAGTCGGGGTTTCAACTCGTCAATCTTTTTCAAACGTTCAAACGTTTCTCTTCTCTTTTCACCGAAAAAGAACGTCACAACCAAAAAAACTCTAGCAAGACGATTTCTAAAATAATGGGTTACATTGTAGCTGCTTCGTTTCCTTTGACTTTATGCCTGATTTCGTTTAAAAAAATACTGGTATTAAACACTCGAATAACTTTATCTTGCCAATGTTAATAATGAAATATAAATAATCTATGTTTAATCATGAGTAAACAATGCAACATGAAACACATAACCTAATTTTAATCACGTGTAAATTATATAAAATGAAAATCAATCTCTGTTCGACTTGAAAAAAATAGGAAATCATTAATTAACGGAAAACTAAGCTGTGTAGAATAAAATGGTTGAAATAAAAGTTGTAAATAGATTTTTTTTAGTTTTTATAATTTTATTTGTAAATATTTTTGTCGTAAAATCCACACTAAGACCGCAATATTAAAAAATTCATGTTTTTACCGAATGTGATGAATAAAATTAAAGAAAATAAATTATTGTCGCTAAACTAAGCGTTGTAGGGAAAACATTTGAAATAAACTTGTTTGGTTTTTAGTTTTATTCAACTTTAATTATTTATGCTTTTGTTGTAAAATACAAATATTAAGTCTGCAATTTTTTACAAACGAACATTTTTACCGGGAGAGCACAGGCCCTCAAGAATTTCAGCCGACGTGGCGTTCACCCTTCTTGTAGGTCTTAATAAAACGTAGTAAATGAGGTGATTCAAAAAAATTATGAGACTTTTAGAGAAAATTGCAAAAAAGGGAACAATCGCACGTTAAACGACTACTTCCGGTTGACCGATTTTAATGAGAGTATTTGTGACGGGTTCCGTAGTGGTACCTAACTTAAGTTCCAAGTTTCAATTCCGTTCTAGAGATACTTTTTTATTTTACATATATTTTATGATATTTTGTTCACAAACACAGAGAGAGAGAGAGAGAGAGAGAGAGAGAGAGAGAGAGAGAGAGAGTGAGTGAGTGAGAGAGAGAGAGATCGCTAAATAAATCTTTTTGGGTTCAGGGAGCCTGATAATGTATATCCGATGAAAATTCGATTTGGAAAATCAACCAGAAAACAATACTTCCTTTCCCTATATAATCATACATAAGGAAAGAGAAAGTAAAAATAAATTAAATAAATAATTGAAAGAAATCATAGAAAAAAATCTGGCGTGAAACAAACTTGACTTTCTCTTGCGAAAATAAATAATTAAATATGCCTATAACTATGTTAAATCATGAGTAGGCTAAACAATATATCCTAAAATTAAAAACATAATTCCCAGCTATAGGGCCTAGAATTCATAACGTGCCAAAACCTATCATTACAATTTCTTAACCCACCCTAGTCACTAATGATCAAGCTGTTGATGAGACTTTAAACAGACAAAAAACTAACCTCAAAAGACATAACCCAATTCTAATCATGAATGAATCGTGCAAAATGAAAAATACGGAAAATCACTCTTTGACGCTAAACTTAGCTTTGTAGCGAAAAAGTACTACAAATAAAAGTCTTTCAATTTCCTATAAATTAGATAAAATACACTTTTGTCGTTAAATGCTTAGGCCTTCTGAGGGTGAAATCCTAAAAAATCCATTTATACAGATTTTCATGAAAAAAAATCTGGTGTGAAACACTCACACAACTTTCTCTTGGCAATGCAAATAATGACCAATACAACCTAACTTTAGTAATAAAACATTAGAAATAACCAAAAAACTAACCTCTAAAAACATCACCTTATTTTAATCATGAGTGAAGGACGCACAATGAAAATCGACATAAGTTCGGCTTAAAAATACGGGAAATCACTCTTTCACACTAAACTAAGCTCTGTAGAGAAAAATGCTTTAAATAAAAGTTGTAGATCTTTTAATTTCCTATAAATTTTAATACACACTTTTGTCGTAATATGCAGACTAAGGCTGAAATCTAAAACAAAATTGATTTTTCACACGTTTTCGTGAGAAAAAAACCAAAGATCGCTAATTACCGCTAAACTAAGCGTTTATACAAACAAATGTTCTAAATAAAAGTTGTAGGATTTTAAATTTTGTACAACTTTTGTTGTATAAACTTTTGCGCTAAAATGCTTATTAAAGCCGTAATCTTAAAAAAAGTATTTTGTTACGTGAAAACAGCCTCACCAAAAATTTCAGCTAACATGACGCCTACCCTATCTTGTAGAGAATAAAAAATTGAGTAAACCAGGCGATTTTAAAAAAATTGTAGGACCAGTTTTTGATAAAATCGCAAAAAAGTGAAAAATTATACGAATAAACTACTCTTTCCGGTTGACCGATTTTGATGAAAATGTTCGTGTCGTGTCCGGTAGTTGTATGTAACTAAGTTTCAAATTTCAAAGTTGGTACGATGTTCCGTTCTTGAGATATTCTGTTCACACACACACTCTCACAGACACACAGACCAATCGCTAAAAACGTGGTTTTTGGGTTCAGGGGGTCTGAAAACGTGTAGATCCGGTGAAAACTCGATTTCGAAAAATCGACATGAAAACAATGCTTTCCTTCCTATATATTCATATAGGCAAGAGAAAATGCATATTTAATCAGACATGGCGCTTACCGTATCTTGTAGAATGTAAAGCATAAAAATGTAGTAAATGAGCCGATTTTAAGAAAATCACAAAAAGGCGAAAAAGTATACGAATAAACTACTACTTCCGGTTGACCGCTTTTGATGAAAATGTTAGTATCGGGTTTTTTAGTAGTACTAACTTAAGTTCTAAGTTTCGCTTTCGTACAATATTTCGTTCTTGAGATATTATGTTCATACACACACACACGCACACAGGCGCGCGCGTATTATGGGTTCAGGGGGTCTGAAAACTTGTATATCCGGTGAAAACTCGATTTCGAAAAATCGACGTGAAAATAATTTTTTTCCTTTCATATTATATTAATGTTGGGCAAGAGAGAGTCAAAATAGACTGTTTTGTGAATTTGTATTACTTTCTTTGTGATTAACAATTCAAACCCAGGACATTCCATTTTCAAGTTAATATTTAATGTCAAGTCTTAAATCACTACACTTCAATTTAAAAAATTCCTTGTTTAAATCATTAAGATGTTTTTCACATTTACCAAATGATGATAGTTTCTGATTAATGATAAAGTTTTACATGATTGTTTTGTTAACAGGCGTTTGAAGAGCTGGAAGTCTTACTTAGTAAATACAACATCTGCATTGCAGTCAAAGAAAAACTTGTCAAAGATTCCGGGGTCGCTGAAGAAACTGCCTACGACAACATTGTTCTCAAATTACAGACCAAGCCCAGAGCTAGAGGTAAGTAAAAAACAAATTATATTTTTAATTTTCTTTTATACAGTCAACATAAAAGAATGATGGGGTTTGAACATGGATTAAATTAAAACCGAAACAGTTCTCTCAGTTGAAGTAGTTAGTTTAATTATCGTATTTGACCTCTCAAACAGTTTGTTTACAATATCTTTCCTATATGAATATGGGTTCACTTCAAAGGGAAGGGAAATATTGTTTATGTCGATTTTTCCAAACCAAGTTTTTACGGTATACACGTTTTCAGACCCCCTGAACTTCAAAAAATATGTTTTTAGCTATTGGTCTGGGTGTGTAAACGAAATACCTCAAGAACAGAATATCATATGAAGTTAAAACGTAAACCTAAGTAAGGTACCACTAGAGGACCCTTTACGAACACTTTCATCAAAATCGGTCTTTACTCAAAAGCATCTCTTAGGATTCTTTAAAAATCCTCTCATAATTATAGGGTAAGCGAAGAGTCTGCTTGATCTCGTGAGGGGCTGTTACTCTCGAGGTAATAAATATGCATTTTGAGTACAGTTAGATTTAGAAAAACAAACGGATTTAAAATTTTATAAAGAACAAAAACAATGGATTGCTAAA
Source organism: Catonia carolina (assembly GCA_035578175.1). Classification (NCBI taxonomy): domain Eukaryota; kingdom Metazoa; phylum Arthropoda; class Insecta; order Hemiptera; family Achilidae; genus Catonia; species Catonia carolina. Next base: position 5,945,108 of record JAQMRL010000012.1, read on the forward strand.
ACAGGTAGACAGAAAATAGCAAAAATGGTCAGCAATATCCAAATGTAGATATAAGTAAAGGAATAGGAGAAAAATAAAATAGTATATTTATTTGCTTTTTTTTGTTTTTCATATTTTTACTTTCTCTTGCCTATATGAACATATAGAAAGGAAAGTATTGCTTTCATGTCGATTTTTTTTATGTCGTTCGAACTTGAAACTTGAAACTTAAGTTAGAAACCACTATCGAATCCGATACAAATATTTTCATCAAAATCCGTCAACCGGAAGTAGTAGTTTATTCGTGTCATTTTTCACTTTTTTCCGATTTTCTCAATATCGGGTCCTACGATTTTTTTTAAAAATCGCCTCGTTTACTAAATTTTTTATACTTGACAAGATAAGATAGGTGTCATGTCTCCTGAAATTCTTGGAGAGGCTGTTTTCACGTAAAAAAGTTGTTTATTTAATTTTGCGGCTTTAATATGGATTTAAGCACAAAAATGTTTATAATAAAAGTTGTAGAGAATTTAAAATTCTACAACTTTTATTGCAAACGTTATTTTGTATAACGCTTGTTTAGCGGTAATTAGCAATTTTCTGTTTTTTCTCACGAAATAGTCTAAAAAATTGATTTTTTAAGATTTCAGCCTTAGATTAGACATTTCACGACAAAAGAGAATAAAATTAAATTTATAGGAAATTAAAAGTTCTACAACTTTTATTTAAAGCTTTTTTCCTACAGAGCCTAGCTTAGCGTGAAAGAGTGATTTTCCGTATTTTTAAGCAAAACTGATGTTGATTTTCATTTAGCGTCTTTCACTCATGATTAAAATTAGGTTATGTTTATTGAGGTTAGTTATTTTGTTTAAATCTAATGTTTTATTACTAATATTAGACTATATTATTCATAAATTTGCATTGGCAAGAGAACGTTGTGTGAGTGTTTCTCACCAGATTTTTTATTTTTAAATGTAATAATAAATTTGAGGTTGTATTAAATTATTTTTATTTTTATTAAAAATAGTGTGGGTTTAATAAATCTTAAAATATGTAATGTATCATAATTGATACAATCGTAATCTTAGTAAATAGTAAAGTATTGGTTAAGTTAGAGTAGTAAGTAAATACAGCAGGCATTGAATGCTATTGCTATTAGTTAATACTTCAGTTTTTTTGATATTTATTTAACAGTTCCAACCCATTCTAGTACATGATTTTGTCCATAGTTGAATGGGTTATTATTATTATTATTATTAGTTCTTTTGTTTTGTAAGTAATTGTTAACTATTACTTACTATAACTTACTATAAATGTAAGTTGTCATATTTTGTTTAAATTTAGTTTATTGCCTATAACAGGCAGATTGAGTGTTAAATTAATTCTCGATCTGCTTCAGAGTTCCAGAGCTACAAAAATAAAATTATTCTATTTCTTATTACATGGTCAGCCAATTATGTGACTGAAGCATTTAACAACAAAAGATGTGGAGATGTCAAAGACACTCGCTAGTCATAGTTATCTCCTCTGAGAGTAATGTTATGTAACTATGTATAGCCAGACCCTGTGACCCTGTGGTGAATGAAGTGATGGTGTCATTTCCAGGGTGGAGAGTAGATGATTTTCAGAGAGCCGGCATGCTGATCAGAATACTGAGTAGTAGTATAAAAACAAGGATTTGAGCACAAACACCCAGAACATCCCGAATTATCAGGGAATATCCAGACTTATTCCTCTTTATCCCTGTTTTACAAAACGTTTCCCGGAATATTTCTGATTTTCAAAAATATGACCAAGAATATCCAGACTCTTCTGGGAAAAATACAGGATTTAAAGAAAAGTACCTTATTTTTTCGGAAATTTCGGGATAACAACTGTACTTCAGTAACGTCCAGAAAATTCATAATAAAATAAGGACTTTTCTTTAAATCCTGGATTTTTCTCAGAAAAGTCTCAATATTTCTCGATATGTTTTCGGAAAATGGAGATATTCCCGGAAAAGTTTTGTAAAACTGGGATAAATGGAATAATTCTGGATATTCCTAGAAAATTATGGATGTTCTGGACGTTTGTGTTTGAATGCTTGTTTTTATAGTACTACGTTAAACTAAATATCCAGAATTATTCCTGTTTATTCCAATTTTACGGAACTTTTCCGGGAATATCTCCATTTTCCGAAAACATATCGGGGAATATCTAGACTTTACTATGGAAAAATCCATTTTAAAGAAAAGTCCTAATTTTATTATGAATTTCCGTATATACGTAGAGTTGTTATCCCGAAATTTCCGAAAAAATAAGGGACTTTTCTTTAAATCCTGGATATTTTCCCAGAAAAGTCTGGATATTCTCCCAGACAAGTCTGGATATTCTTGGACGTATTTTCGGAAAATTGAAGATATTCCTGAAAACATTCTGTAAAACTGGGATAAACAGGAGTAAGTGTGGATATTCCCTGAAAATTCGGGATGTTCAGGATGTTTGTGCTCGAATGCACAAACATCCTGAACATCCCGAATAACTGGTCTATACTACTGCCATGGTAAACCAGCTCACTCCTCTTTTTACTTAGTAACCCACTACAGGTTCAAACCTGCCTTTCAGCTAATGACCTGAACAACAACAACACTTAAGTTTACCTATTTTAAGTTTTAATTTTGTTATAAGATTTTGAAACTAATAGGCCTAGATTTGTAAAATTATATAGAAGTCTGTCTATCATTTATTATGACCAGATCCCAAAAGAACCTGATTTAAACATTACAGTATTTTAAATTAATTATTTTACATTGAACTGAAAAAACATTTTTACTTTACTTTATTTTTATTTCATTTTTATTTTTACTCTGACTTTGGCTTATGGCAAAACTTTTAGTGATTTCACTATCTACTGTTTTAAATAGAATTGAATGGCAATATTTTTGTTTCCCAATTCCGACTCTGATTTCTTGACTTCCGGTTTTGGGCCATTAACATTCGAAACTGGAATTTCAAACCAAATGGTTTCTGAATCGGCTCTAAGAGGAATTGTATGACTTAATTTTTGTTTCCAAATACCGACTTTGATGATCTTGACTTCCGGTTGGCCCACTTCCGGTCGAAACCAAAACTTCATACCCAATGATTTATGCTTTTACTCTTTAAGAGGAATCGAATGGTAGTATTTTTGTTTCTGAATTCCGACTTTAATTTCTTGACTTCCGGTTTTGGGCCACTTTCGGTCGAAACCGGAACTTAAAACCCAATTTAGGTCCACTACATTTTTGTGGAGATAACGAATCCAAAAACTATTTGTTTCTATCTCATGTAGTTTCTGACATTTGGGTGTAATGGACGGACGGAGAAAGGAAAATGATAGATTACAATTATTTTAAAATTGCCACCAAAGAGGAAATTTGAAATTAATCTGTGAAATTCAGTAATTTGTTATTTATAAATGATATAGATATTACGTATACGTATAGGCATTCAACGTTAATACGGTTTTATTCCACCTCGAATTGAATTGCAGAAATGTGATCTCACCGCCTATCAGATACGCCTGCCTCCATCCCTCCCCCGTAAACCAATACTCACACCCTTAGATAGGAGCAATTAAGCTTTAAATCAATTTAGAGCAATTTCTATATCAGTTGAAACCCCAATGAATTTATTATATTGATACCTCTATGCTATAGATTAAAAACCATACATCATTTTCCATTTCATTTTCATAAGCCCCCATCTCGAAAATTATAATACAAAGAGGAATATTTGCAATTGTGCAAAATTCTTAATGCCCACATATCAACATACCTACACATTTCTCCAAATGAAAACCTATTCAGCTGTAAAACACTCACACAACGTTCTTTTGTCAATGTAAATAATAAAAACATAACCTATGTTTAATTATTATAAAAATGTAAAATAAAAAACAACTTAATTTTAATCATGAGTGAATGACGATAAATGAAAACCAACCTTGTAGAACTTAAAAATCTGGTCTGAAACACTTATACAACTTTCTCTTGCCAATGCAAATAAATAACAAGATAACCTAACATTAGTAATAAAACATTAGAAACATAAAAAAAACATAACCTTATTTTAATCACGAGTGAATGGTACAAAAGGAAAAATAAGGAAAATGACTCTCTGACGCTGAACTAGGCTATGTAGAAGAAAATGCTTAAAGTAAAAGTTGTAGAATTTTTAATTTCCTATAATTTTGATTATATACTTTTGTCGTAAAACGGCCAAAATCTTACTACGCCCGAAATGTTCTTACAAATCTTACTACGGCCGAAATGAAAATGTTCATGCGGGTCCCCTACTGGTATCTATGTTAAGTTCCAAGTTTCAACTTTGTACTTTGTTTCAATCTTGAGAAATTTTGTTCATACACATGCACGCGCGCGCGCACACACACACAGACCAATTGCTAAAAACATGTGTTTTTTGGGTTCAGGAGGCCTGAAAATGTGTTTCTGGTGAAAACTCGATTTTGAAAAATCTACATGAAAACAATACTTTCGTTTCCTATATATTGATATATGGAAGAGAAAGTAAAATATGAATTATTTGATAGTAGCAATACTTCTGCATATAACGTGGATGTAGTGTTAATGAGAATATCGTAACTTCCATAACAAATTGAGGGAATTTAAATTTCCCTGTTTTTTTGTAAATGGGGAAATAAATAAAAAACATCGTATCCAATAGAACGTATCATTTACAATGAATGAGGTAGAAAGAGATGAGATGAGTTTGTCTGATTTTCTTTTTCACTTGAAATTGTTTTTCTTTTTTCTACCGTATTTTTCAGAATGCATCCTTTTTTCTCTTTTATCGCTTTATTTTAGTCGTGTCTCTTTTCGGCTAACAACTACAAATATACTCCGTATTGAATTCTCCCATCTTAATAACGTGAACCCTCAACCAGATGGCACCCTTATTTAATGTATTTACCTGTAAGTATAAGGTGATCCAAAAATAATTCTACAAATTTGCTATTTAATAGTGATGGAAAATAAATCTATTCTCTGTTAACGTGTTTCTAAAAATTACAGGATTCTATAACCTGTTATTAAAATAACACTGTTAACATCCACCCTACAATACAATGTAGTTATAGGTAACTATAATACGACACATGCGGAAAAGAAAGTGAACTAAATTTCAGTCCACCCTCGATTATCCGGGCCTCGGTTATCCGGGATTCCGATTAACCTAGGTCATGATCATCCGAAATCGTGATAATGGGAACACCTGCATCGGCGCCGAAAGAAAAGTAACTTTGCGGTCGCGACAGAGAAAATATCTTTGGTATTTTGATGTAACATAATTGTAGGCGTGGCCGCAAAGTTATACTAACATCCAAGATAATACTAACATCCAAAACAGGTCATTTTCACTGTGTTCCGAGTTTGACGGGCTATAACTTCAAAACGGTAAGAGATATTTGAAAAATGTTTTCACCAATGGATTTTTCGCAAAACTCTACATGGAAATGATGTGCCACATGACCACCTTCGTACTAAAAAAAAAGTTGCATTCAAGATGGCGAATCCAAGATGGCGTAAAAAATGTACGAACATGATTTTCAGTAGTTTTTATTCACATTCATAATATTATATTGTGTTTTGAAGACCAACATCACTAGTTCGCGAAATATTTCGCCGTCTGGACTTTTGGGACACCCGGTATATAAAATAAAATAAATAATATATAAAATTATTAAAAATATAATAATTCTATCGATAATTTTATTGATGCTCTAAATATTAGTGATTTTCTGTATTTTGCTCATCATAATTGATAAAAAAAATATTGTTTAACATATTGCGGTTTAGTATGAATTTTATGATAAAAATGTATGAAAAAAAAGTTATAGGAAATTAGAAAATCTACAACTTGTATTTGAAGTATTTTTCTCTACAGAGCTTGGTTTAGAGGTAATCACAGATTTTCCTTATGTTAAGTTCTAAAGAGGTAGAAATTTATTTTGCGTAATTTACTCATGATTAAAATTAGGTTATATTTTTTATTTAAATAGTTTACTCATAATTAAACATAGGTTGTTTGTTTTTAATTTATATTGGCAAAAGAAAGTCGTGTGAGCGTTACACAATAAGTATTTAAAAGTGTAAATAATCTTCCTAAAACGCTGACAAAAACACCTTATGATTGAATGAATGATTTAAGTAGTAAGTTATTTTTGACGCACCGAGTTGCTATTTACGAGAAATGCTTCTAGTCTATACGTCCGATGGGGCCAAATTGAATTACTGAAAACTGTTACGTTACAACCATTCCTATCAAATTTACAGTTCGCCTCTCCCACTCTGACAGTACGTACTTAATTCGTGTCACCATTTACGGTTTTACTTTCTCTTGCCCTATGTTGTAATGTTGCCCATAACAGCAGACAGGTGGAGTGTCAAATTATTTACACTCAATCTGGTCGTTGCAGGGCTAAAATAAATAGTTATGTTTCTTATTACATGGTCAGCAAATGAAATGATTGAATGTTTTAGGAACAGGAGAGGTAGAGGTGTAAAAACACTAGTCAGAGTTATCTCCTCTGAAAGTTATGCATTTCATTATACAGCCAGACCTTTTTTTTATCCGAGGCGGCGAGAAAAACTCATGTTCACTCCCTCACAATGGGGGAAGTAGTGTTGGACTCAATTGAGGCGTCTTCGTCCAGCCCCAAGGTGGCCCAACCGCATTACCAGCCAAAAACCTGCCGCCTGGCCACTTGATCCGACATCAGTAAACAACCCTCCACCTCCCTCGGAACTGTTCATTTATAATACTACAGGGGAGGGAAATGTCGAGTTAAAAAAATTTACATACCGTCAGTGGGGCGTGGAAGGGAATTGTAGCCTAACTCCCGTCTCGCTGTCACCGACCAATACTCTAATTAAACGGTGTAAATCTTTATATTGCCTATAAATTTGATTATATACACTTTTGTCGTAAAATTCATACTAAGGCTGAAATATCAAAAAAATCGATTTTTACACGTTTTTGTGAGAAAAAACAGAAAATCGCTAACCGGTAAACCAAGCGTTATACAAAAAATGTTTAAAATAAAAGTTATAGAATTTTAAATTTTCTAAAACTTTAATTACATACATTTTTGCGCTAAAATACATAATAAAGTCGCAATCTTAAAAAACAATTTTTTTATGCAAAATCAACCCCCCAAGAATTTCAGCAGACATGGCACTTACCCTATCGTGTAGAGCATAAAAAATTTAGTAAATAAGGCGATTTTTAAAAAAATCGTAAGTCCAGCTTTTGAGAAAATCGCAAAAAAGTGAAAAATTACACGAATAAACTACTACTTTCGGTTGACCGATTTTGATGAAAATTTCCGTGTAGGGTCTACTAGTGGTACCTAACTTAAGATTTAAGTTTCAAGTTCGTACGATGGTCCGTTCTTGAGCTGTTCTGTTCACACACACACACACACACTCCACACACACACACACACACACACACACACACACACACACACACACAGACGCACGCACGTACGCACGCACACACACACACACACAGACCAATCGCTAAAAACGTTTTTAAAAATGTTGGATTCAGGGGGTCTGAAAACGTGTAGATCCGGTGAAAAATCGATTTTGAAAAATCGACATGAAAACAATACTTAACTTTCTATATGTTCATCTTGGCACGAGAAAGTAAAAATGATAAAAAATGTTTATAAAAACATAGGTCCGGAAACGCTTTATTTTGAAGTTACGGTTAGCGAAAATTTCGTCCAGATTTCTTCTACAATGATAAATTATACAATATTAAATTTCTAGAGACCCGCATTAAAGGGTGAATTATTGATGAGTTTTTTAATGGTTTATTTATTCAAACGGATCTGGCGGGGGTCAAATTATAACAATGAAAGTATTACTTGTCATCGTTCCTTGGGATTCCCAATTTCGTCAATTTTGCCTGCTTACTTGGACCCCGCCACATGGTTTTAAGAAAATTCAATTGGTTCTCTGACATTATAACGGATCATTCGCGAAATGAAATTTCTAAAGAGCCTATCAAAGTGCGATAAGTACGATTGCTATCCACAAAGTCGATTACGTTTTGCTCTGTAGCCGCTAGGAGCTGGGCTATCGCGGCCATTACGGTGTCACAGCGTTTCTCTGTTCAGTGGCTATGCAGCTGTGCCAAAGAAATGTTGCTGTTGGTTCTCGTTATTTTACACTAACAGTTTGAAATGTGTGCAGCAATTTAAAATCCCGCGAGTTGTGAGGTGCGGTCGGTAATACGGTTTTTGTTGGCGACCGCCGATTCACAATAACAGATATCTCGCTTAGTTTTCCACAAATCTCTAGAAGTTTGTTGCTCGAAGTTGTTACACAAAAGTTAGATTACCACAAATTTTGTGTGAGATTGGTTTCAAAAATCTTGACAGAAACCCATAAAAATCAGCGTATGGCTGCTTCATTGTCATTTTTGGAGTCTTACGAAAAAGATGGTGATTCATTTTTCGATCGAATCATTACTGGAGACGAAACTTGGGTAAAACATGTGAATTGCGAACAAAATTACAGTCTATGAAAGGGGGGCATATAAACTCTCCCAAAATAACAAAGAAATGCATGCAAACGTTGTCTGTAAGGAAGATTATGGTGACTGTTTTTTGGGGACAGAAAAAGGAATTCTTGTTGATTTCTTAGAACGTGGCACAACAATAAACTCTGCGAGGTATTGTGAAACGTTAGAAAAGTTAAGAAGAGCAATTCAAAAGCGCTGAGGAAAGTTGAGTTTGAAAATTTTGTTTTTGCATGACAACGCCCGACCACATACAGCAAATCGGACTCGACAAGTCTTGGATGCTTTCAAGTGGGAGGTGTTTCCTCATCCACCATACACCCTGGATCTTGCTCCTAGCGACTACCATCTGTTTCCAGCAATGAAGACCTGGCTCGCGACGCAGTGGTTTGAAGACGACGCGGAACTGTAGGAGACTGTGACTACCTGGTTGAACTCTCAAGCGGCAGAATTCTACGACGCTGGAATTTCAAAGCTAGTTTACCACTATGATAAGTGCCCAAATTTATATAGCGACTATGTCGAAAAGTAGTATTGTAGTGTCACTTTCCATTTTATCTAATAATTTTTTTTCTTGTACTTTGTTTTTTTTCTGTACCAAAACGAAATCGACTTTGTGGATAGCTCTCGTATTTATATATGAGTACAGGTTTATAAGATTTTTACTTTCATACAAATTGATAAAAATGAACAAATTTTGTTCCATAGCGGAAACAAACAGTCAATTCATTAAAAAGGTGACGTATAAATATTTATGATTTTCATTTTTATTAAATTTTTGTACATTTATTTAATGACCGACCGGGTTGGTCTAGAGGTAAAGTCGTCGCCAAAATCAGATGTTTAACAGCTGATTTTCGGAGGCGAAGGTTCATGGTTCAAATGCTAGTAAAGATAGTTACTTATACGGATTTGAATACTAGACAGTGGTTACCGGTGTACTTTGATGGTTGGGGTTCAATTAACCATACTCTCTCAGGAATGGTCGGCCTGGGTCTGTACAAGGCTACACCTCATTTACACGTCATACATATCATCCTTATCTCATTGGGTCATGGGGTTGCTTATTGTTCTAAATTGAACAGATTGCAATGCATACACGTTAGGAATTAATATTTTATTTATTCAATGTTTGGAAATTTTAAACATTTTTCCATTTTTATAAAAATTTACGACAAGGCTCCTCGAGACGCTGATTGCATGGGTAGGCCTACTGCTTCATAATTATTCTGTATTGTCGCCGACTCCTCTACCAACATTAGCGCCTGCAAATGGTCCCACTAACTGCCTGCCGCGAAGAGCCTACAGCGACTCCCCTCGACCTTGAAGTGGACTCGCCGGAGGAGGATTTAAGCGACAGCTCTGGCCCGCGAGAGGCACTCTTCAACCAACTCTCAACCGGAGAAGACCAAGGAAGAAGAGCTCTAGACCGAAAAAGAAGAGGCCAACCGAGACCAAACGCACCATCCCTGGTCTACGCTACCGGTGGCGGACGCTATATACCTGCACCGGTCAGCCTTCGCCGACCCGGAGAGAACCGTCTCGGCCGCGCTATCGGCAGACGGCCTACGCCGACCCGACACTGCGGGGCTCTGGGGGCCACCACTGCCACGCTGCAGTGGGGACCCAACTGCCGCTGAAAGAAGGCTAGGGCTGAACCCGGTAGCCCAGCCGTTACTCTTCGGGCTTCATTTCCACCGCGCCGGCTCGCCTATTCCGACCGCCAACAACGGCCCTTTTCAGGGCCACCAATTTTCCAAACAAGGTTTTGCCACGTGTCGTCGGCCCCGGTCGGCGACAGTATCATCTTTGTACTTTTAGTGGACCAGGGAAAATACCTACGTATACCATGTAGAATGTTCTTTGAATCATGTAGCGGTTATACCACAACAAGTAAGCAGGTATATAAAAGTGAAGGAATTGGGAATCCCAAGGGTCGATGACTAGTAATCCTTTCATTGTTATAATTTGGCCCCCGCCAGATGCGTTCAACCCGTTTTTTTAACTGAGTAATTGATAAAAAACGGGTACCGGAACTGTCATTTAAATAGTTCTAAAAAAAATGGCATAAACACAATGATTGTAGTCAAAAAAAAAACTCATATTTAGGCGTAAATTTACTTCAATAAATTTTTAATAAGAAAAAAATAAAAAATTTCGACAAAATTTGTAGAAAATTTAATTTTGAAAAAACTGATGTAAATAAATTCAATAGAAAATAAATAAAAGTTGAAGAATGTCAATGTTTTTTATTACAAAACAGACCTAATTTTACCAAAAATACAGGAGTATAATTTTAAAATTAGGTATAAAATTTTAAACAAATTTTTTTTCGTTATGTAGAAAATAACAAGAGGAAGTAAAAATACTTACTGTAGTTTATGACAAAATGCTGCTTACAAGTAGTATTTTATTTCGTTTACGATACATGTTCAAAAATTCCATCATTGTGATCAATGCACTTTTCAACTCGTTTTACCAGACTTTATATGTCCAGTCTAACGATGCCTTCGCGTTTCTTGAGTGTGGTTGCTGCACTGAGAATGCGAGCAATCAGTTCATCGCTTGTGTCTAAGTTTTTCTTGTAAACCTCATTTTTCATTCATCCCCACAAATGATAATGCAACGGAGTGAGGTCTTGGGATCTAGGTGGTCTATTAACCGCCCCTCCATCTCGTATTCATTTATCAGCAAACTTTTCATCTAGGAATTACGTTTTTTATTAGTGAAATGTGTAGGAACTCCATCAAGTTGATAATACTGTGACACTTATCGCTAAGGTACGTTTCGGGATCTAGGTAATTAAATAATTAATACACTACAGTTTACAAATATTTATTACAACTAAAAGATTTGCAAAATAAATAATAAACTAATTATAATGGAGTAACAAAATAAATAACTTAAATAATTTACTTAGTACTACTTACAATAATAATACACGAAGCTCATACACAAAAAGATAGTATAACAATTCCTCGGAACCGTTAACCTGATATAACGCCCCGATAGCACGCAATAAACACTCGTCAGAGATCGAACGGATACTAACTCACTGACCGCCTCGGGGTCTTTTTATATAGTGAATCAAAAAAGAATCTTCTCAAAAGACACAGAAATTCGATATAAAAGTCCTTTCTAGAGAAGTCTTATTTTAATGTAAACAGGTAATCAACCGACCCTTCATAAATAGTTGTACAACAATAACCCGACCCTCTCATACACCTTTTAAATAACCTTTTATAAATAGGTACCCTATTGTTACTTTTTCATTCTATTATCTATACCATTATCTATTATCGTTACCATTTTATGAATGAACATTTTACCATTTTACTAGAAATTTCGCGAACCATGTCCTTCTTCGATATTGTCTCAATACATTACAATTCGTTTTGCTAAGCGGATATTTTCCAGCAATGTTATAAATTCGTTAAGTAAAATTTCCAGATAATTTCTCCCGTTACACAATACTGTAGTATGAAAGAACCGATTAATTGGTTATTTATCATACCACACTAAACATTCACAGAAAATCGTTGCTGGAAATTTGTTTCCACTATGGCATGTGGAGTTTCTTCAGTCCACTGATGCGTATTCCGTGTGTTGTGTATTCCGTTACGACTGAAAGTAGCTTCATCCGGAAATCGTATGATTGGAATTAAGTGATTATTCCTATAAACCTCTTACTTACAAAACTGGAGCCGTCTGGCGTAGTCACCAGGCTGGAGATGTTGAAGTTTTTGAATATGAAAAGGATGCAATTCGTTATCATTTAATTCCTTCATACTATACTTTGTGGAATATTGAGCCGTGTAGAATTTATTCGTGTGCTCGTTATTGGACTACTTTTACCGTCTGCAGAGTGTTTTCACCTTCATCAGCATGTTTTGATACAATAATTCTTGGGGCTGATATTCTTATTTTGCCCAAGAATGCATATTAAGGCCGCAATCCTAAAAAAACAAAAAAATTTTTACACGCCTTATAAAATATTTTTTACGAGAGCACGCCGTTCCCAAGAATTTTAGCAGACATGTCGCCTTTCTTTCCTTGTACAGTATAAAGTATGTAGTAAATGAGGTGATTTAAAAAAAATTGTAGCAGATATTTTTGAGAAAATAACAAAAATGTGAAAATAAACTGCTACTTCCGGTTAAGCGTTTTTGATTGAAATGTTCATGTCGCGTCCGGTAGAGATACCTAACTTAAGTCTGAAGTTTCAACTTTATACATTATTCCGTTCGTAAATTATTTTATTCACCACACAAGCGCGCACGCACACACACAGAGCCCAATGGCTAAAACATGTTTTTTTGAGTTCAAGGAGTCTGAAAAGTGTATATCCGGTGAAAAGTTAATTTTTGAAATATCTTCATGAAAACAGTAAGGCAAGAGAAAGTAAAAATAAAAGAAAATCGTTGAAAGAAAAAGGAAAATCCTTTAACAAGATTATTTATAATACAGAAATTAGAATTAAAGGATTATAAACTGAGTCGTTGTGCCTGGGAGAGTTTATGAGATAGGCAAAGACAGTACGAGTTTTCAGAATGTGTTTCCATAGAGACGTGTGTGTTTGTGTTGTGTGTTTTAATGCCTAGATGTAGCAAACTAAGTGGAAACCGCCATTACTAATACAACGGATTAATTAACATACAAATAAACTTAGCAAAAATTATTTTACGGACTTAACAAAGTACAAAAGTTACTTAAATGTAATGTTCCCTAATTTATATCACCATTGAGTGGATGGGTTGAGATAATGAAATTTTTAAAAAATGTTGTAAAATACTCACACGATTTTGTCTTACTAATGTAAATAATGAACCGTATTACCGGTTTTTTAACATAAGTGAATGCCGCAAAATGAAAATTAATCTACTGTAGAAATTAAAAATACGGAAAATCACTATTTGACGCTAAATTAAGCTCTTTGGAAGAAAATGTTTGAAATAAAAGTTGTAGATTTGTTATTGCCTACAATTTTAATAAAAATACAATATTTTTGTATACTGTATACTGAAACCGCAATATAAAAATACTCATTTTTTACCGATTTTGATGAAAAATACAAAAAAATCAAAAATTTATGCTAAACTAAGCGTTTTACAATAATAATCCCTTGAATTAAAACTCGTAGACTAGTAATATTGTGCGTTAGTTTTTCATTTTTGCCCTATAATGCATATCAAGGCCACACTTGTTAAACAACTTTTTTTCTTCAAGAAACTAAAAACTGAAAAACATAATTTTAATCATGAGTGAATGATGCATAAAAAATAACCTCAGTTTGGCTTAATAATACAGACAATCACTCTTTGACGCTAAACTAAATTCTATAGAGAAAAATTCTACATAAAAAACCTCGGCTGCCGAACAACGAACCTTGCTGGTACCGAACTCCTATCCTTCCTCGAGCAGTCTCCTTTATCGTTAGCGCTCCATGTGCCTGATACCCCGACTAGGGTGCCCCCAGTCACTCATCACTTTCCTGATATCCTTGACTATGCTATTTCTCTCGATCTCGCCTCCGCCCCTGACATCAATGTATTGCCCGAATTGAATTCTGATCACCTCCCGGTTCTGTTTACTTTCACGTCCTTAACTGCTCGTATTCCGGTCCCGCCTCCTTCTCTGAAGGTCTGCTGGCGTTCTTTCTATGCCTCAGTTGCCTCCGTACTCCCGCCTGAACCCCCTACTATTACCACAGTAACTGAGTTTGAGTCCCATCTTGATTCCCTCACTTCGATACTTTCCGATTCTATTGCCCAGAACTCACACCCACGCCCGCCTCGCACTAGGTCGTCACTTCCAACTGCTGTTAAAGCAGCAATCGCTGATAGACGTCGCTTTCGACGGCTCTGGCAGCGCACCAGAGATCCACATCATCGGGGTCTATTCAACGGTGCCGCTGCCAGGTGCAAACTGCTACTCGATGGTCTCCGGTGTAGTCAGTGGGAGGACTACCTTCATCGAGTAGCTGACGACGGAAGACCATGGGAGGCTACACGTCGTTTGTTGTCGACCCAGAGGAAGTCGCATCCTCTGATGACACCTAATGGTTTGACTTATTCTGCGCAGGCGATTGCTGACACTTTTGCTTCGCATTTTGAACGACATTTTGTTGCCCCTCCACCCGTTCATCATGACCAGGATGAACTCATTAACGACGAAGTCAACTTAACGCTTTCTGACCCTACACCCTGTCACATGCAGCCCTTCACAGAGGATGATGTCACCTCTGTAATTTTCTCGATCAACCCGCGTAAGGCCCCTGGTCCTGATAATGTCTCTGGATACGCCATCCTGAATTCCCCGCCAGATCTAAAGCTTCATCTTTTTGCAATTTTCAATGCAGTGTTGGCGCTGCAGCATTTCCCCTCTTCGTGGAAGGTTTCCAAAATCATTACTATTCTGAAGCCCCACAAACCTCCGACTGATCCCGAAAGTTATAGGCCAATTTCCCTTTTACCGATCCTGTCCAAATTATTCGAAAGGCTTCTTCTCCCGCGCCTGCGTCCTGTTGTTGATTCTGTTCTTCCTCCTGAGCAATTTGGTTTTCGTCAAGGACACTCCACAACTACCCAACTCCTCCGCATCGTCACGGCACTTGTGGATGCCAGAAATTCCCACTGCGACACGACGGCTGTGCTGCTCGATTTTAGGGCTGCATTTGACCGCGTCTGGCATGTGGGCCTCCTTTACAAGCTGGCAGAATTTTTCCCCCCTCAACTGTACGCTTACTTCATTCCTACGTTATTGGGAGACAATTCCAAGTCTCTGTCACTATTCCTCAGTTCCACATGGTCATGTCCCCACTCACCCCTTCGTCCGCGGGTGTACCTCAGGGCTCGGTCCTTGGGCCCATCCTCTATCTTATGTACACCTTCGATTTCCCTGTCCGTGATTCAATCCAATTCGGACTGTTTGCCGATGACGCTATTCTGTATCGTCACGGCAGATGCCTCCGCCTCAATTGCCGCGCGCTTCAAACTCAACTTTTAGACGTCACGAGCTGGTGTCGTGTCTGGAGACTGTCACTTAACCCCACCAAATGCGAAGCAATCCATTTTACATTAAAACGCAACGTTCCTCCGCCTCTACGATTGGAAGGGGAACTCCTCCCATGGCAGAACAGCGTCAGATATCTAGGGGTTGACCTAGATAAACGACTGACACTTCGGCAGCACATTGACAACAAGCTTAGCAAGGGTAGGGCCCTGTTCGCTTTACTCGTCCCTTTGTTGATTTCTACTGCATACTCCTCAAAACTGAAACTTCTGATGTACTCCTTCATTCTACGTCCTTTCCTTTTGTACGGGTCGCCGGTATGGTGGCCCTTTCTCTCCAAGACCAACAAAAAACGTACTTCAGCATACCAGAACAAAGTCCTCCGGTGCATCACAAAGTTTCACTATCTTATCTCCAATCGCATCGTACACGAACACCTTCTCTTCCCCTCTATGGAGGACTTTATTTACAATACCTCGAAACGGCTCCACGACGCCGGGAAAACTGACGGACCCCAGATCATTCAGGACTTGTACCGACGCCCACATCCACCCGAAGTCTTTATGCCATTACCATTCCACGACTTTATCTAAATTCCAGTATGACCCACTTATCAAAATTTAGAGTTGCCAAATTTTTATTCCGCCCTGTATTCCTCTTATATACCCATGCCCCTTCATCTACTTGTATGACTCACGTCCCCCAGTTGGTAGTTGTCCCCATGTTCCTATGCATAATCACTCCACTACGGTGAAAAGAGCCGCCATTTTAAATTATTAAACACTTAGAAAATAAAAGGCCGGTGATTATGCCAAACTCTACCCTTTCCGTCTTCCCTAAAATCATAAACTAACCCCTACCTAAAATTGTACCATTTGTCCACGTTAAGTACGGCGCGTGCCTTCCCCTCCTCAAGACAATAAAACTCCCACATAACTGAAAAAGGCCACTGAAAAACAAAAAAAAAAGAAAAGAGCCGCTCTTAAACCCACTTGTCCCTTAATATAAATTTTCATCCACGAGTAACTTCTTAAAATACATTACCTCCTTTGAAGTCCCAGTCCCAATCCCCCAAGAGCCAGAATCCTATTTCCTAATTTTAAACTATAAAATTCCCCCTAAATTTCATGAGGTTGCAATTATTCGGTAAAATTGTTCCCCGAGCGACCAGGTGTTCCTTAACACGATGTCGCCATCATAGGGCTTCTCAGCCCTCTCAACCAGGATTCAGGATTCAGGGTTTATAATTTCCTATGAATTTGATTATTATATACACTTTCGTCGTAAAATGTAGACTACTAATGCCGAAATCTTTTTTTTTTTTTTTTTTTTGACACTTTTAATTGAAATTTAGTATCTGTTATTAAATTAATATAACAATTTCTAAATGTGAAGCTAATGTTTCAAAACTTGATTTACTTGAAGGAGCGTGCAGTCATCACCACAGTCCTACAGTTGGCCAAGAAGATCTCTTGGCCAGAGGCGCTTCAAACGTCTGCGCTGAGTACCCGGTATCGCCCTAGTGTACATGTTTTGTATGAGAGGGTTGTCGTGTAATTCAAATTTGTTATGCATCGTCTTGTATAGTTGTTTCGCGACATCAATTACGTATGGCATTTGTAAGTCTTTGTGCAACATTGAGTTTGTGATGTAAAAGGGGCATTGCGTTATCGTTCGTAGAATCTTGTTCTGAATCGCTTGTATACGTTTCGTGTGTGAGGGTTTAGCAGATCCCCAAAGTTGAACTCCATATGTCCAGATTGGTCTTAAGACTGTCTTGTAGATTGTTAATTTGTGTGACATATTTAATTTAGAACGTCTATCGAGTAAGCGTTTTAGTTGATAGAAGCGTGTTTTGAGTTTGTGGCGTGTGTGTGTAACATGTGCGTTCCATGTAAGTTTTCTGTCCAAGTGTAAGCCTAAGTAGCGTGTTTGAGTAGTGTGAGGTAGCGGAATATTATTAATGTAAACGGTTGGGCAGTTTTGTCGTCTAAGAGTAAACGTCATTTGTTGCGATTTGTTTTCATTAATTTTAATTTTCCAAAGTTTAAGCCATGACTCTATCTGGTGTAAATGGTTTTGTGTCTTTCGAGTTGCAATTACAGGATCGGCATCAACCGCAAGAACTGCCATATCATCAGCAAACATAGCCATAGTTGTATAGATACAATTTGGTATGTCACTGGTGCTTACAGAAAACAGCCTTGGTGCAAGTACGCTTCCTTGTGGTACACCAGCATTGACTTCGTACATTCCAGAAAGTTCGTCA
Source organism: Catonia carolina (assembly GCA_035578175.1). Lineage (NCBI taxonomy): Eukaryota > Metazoa > Arthropoda > Insecta > Hemiptera > Achilidae > Catonia > Catonia carolina. The sequence goes on from JAQMRL010000012.1 coordinate 5,962,935, forward strand.
CCTTGTTTTACTCTAAAGTAACGTTCCACTAGAAACGATTTTATTACTAGATACAGGCTATCTGGAAGTATTAGTTTCAATTTGTATAGGAGTCCATCATGCCAGACCCGATCAAAGGCTTGAGATACATCAAGAAACACGGCCGAACAATATTGTCTGTTTTCAAGAGCTGAAGAGATTATATCAATTAGTCGGTGACATTGCTGAAGCGTGGAATGAGATGAACGAAATCCGAACTGATGATCAGGAATTGTGTTTGAAGCATCGATAAACGGTACTAGGCGTGGTAGAAGGAGTTTCTCAAATAGTTTGGACAGAATAGAGAGTAAGCTAATTGGCCTGTAAGAAGTTAGTTGGTGAGGTGGTTTGTCTGGTTTTAAAAAGAGAATTATGATAGAATACTTCCACTGAATAGGGAAGTGAGTGACTCGGAGAATGGAATTGTAGATGTAAGTTAAGAGTATGATGGATTTCCTAGGAAGATGGCGCAAAAGTATTGAAGTAATAAGATCACATCCCGGGGCTTTGCCTAATGGCAGGTCGTGAATTGCTCGGAAGAGTTCCCCGGGGGAAACTGGCTTTGGGGGAAGGCTAAGTTGCAGAGGAGCATTAAGGAAATTTTCTATGTTCGGATGATCTTTGTGTTGTAGGTTGTGTGGTTGGAATGTGTTATGTAAGTGCTGAGCAAGCATTTCTGCATTCTCTTTATTGGTGGTCGCCCAAGAACCATCAGGTCGTTGTAGACTAAATGAAGGATTGTTATAGTTAAGAATTCGTCTTGTCGTGTGCCAAAGTGTTTTGTTTTGAGTAGAGAGTGTCTCAGTGAAAGCCATAAATCTATCTGCTCTGTAACGCGAAAGGACAACCTGTAAACGACGATTTAGCCTATTAAGTTCTGCTTTAACGCTGGGGTATCTGTTTCTCTGCCATAAACGACGACATCGGCGCTTAGCAACTATCATTCGACGGATGTAAGAAGGAACGTTAGGTATGTGTTTAAATTCCATGTTCTCTCCTTCGCAACTGTCCCAAGCTGCGCTTTGTAGATTCTTTGTGAAAATTTCCACTCCACGCTCGATTTCACTAGGGGTTTTGAGGGAAATTCCCAGGTTTGTTGTTTCTGACAATATACGTTGGTACTTATTCCAGTCTATTTTACCAGATGTTAGGGAATGCCTGTACCTTAATTTGGTTGGTTGAGAGTTTAACGTAAGTATTACGGGTGTATGATCAGATGATAGATCAGGAAGAGTTTCAAGTTCGTAGTAGGGGAAGAATTTAGACGATACAAAGAAATCTAGAATATCTGGGAGGCAACGATTATTGTGGGGATAGTAAGTGGGTTCTGCAGGGGCATAATAAAAATATTTTTTGTGAGTTAAAACATCATATAAAGTTTTTCCCCGCGGGTTTGTAACTCGGCATCCAAACTGTTGATGTTTTGAATTAAAGTCACCACCTGCAATGAAATTTTTTCCTAGATAATTGAAGAAATGTGTAAATTGTTCGCGCGATATATTATGATTAGGCGGGCAGTACACAGAAGAAAGGGTAAGGGAATGAGTGATTAAAGATACTTCTACCGTGGTAGCCTGAATGTACGATTTTCTGTACGGAGGGAACGAATTATGACTAATACTATTACGAACAAAAATAGCCGACCCTGCATGGCTAGTTCCATCTGGATGTGTACTTCGATATAGTGTGTAACCAGTAATATGGCAGTGTGTTGTGTCCTTAAAGTGTGTCTCTGTAATAAGTGAAATGTCTACCCGATTGTCATGTAAAAATTGTTTGAGTTCGTGAACATGACGTACAAGACCTGCTGAGTTCCAGAGAGCAACGACGAGGGACCTGCTGGTTTCAGCCATTGATATGACTTAGCAACTTGTTAACGACCATATTGAGCGTAGTAATGAGAGGTGTCAAAAGGTCCTGAAAGCGTGTAAAAAAAGTGTTAAGAGTGGCTGTAAAATGATCATAAGGATTCTGAGTCGTTAAGGGATCTGTTGATGAAAGAGTTGAGAATGTCATGGAAGGCTGAGATGGCTGCTGAGAGGGCTGGAATAACTGAGATGACCGAGTATGAGATGGCTGCTGCCGAAGGGAAGGAGCAGCCATCTGAGCGTATGACCGTGAATTCAATCTCGGGTCACGAGAAAGGGGGACGGTGTGAGTATGAGTGGACTGTGTATGATTTGACTTTACCGAGGTACTCACGGGGACTGCAACAGTGACTGGAGGCTCCAACATTACATGAGATTTATTAATAGAATATTTACCAAAATTAAAATTTCTTTTATCTCTCAGTTCTTTATATGTTTGACATCCTTTGTACGTGGACGAATGATTGCCTTTGCAAAGAACGCAGACTCGGGGTTCATTGGCACCTCTTGGACAATCAGCAGTTGGATGAGAGTTGCTGCAGCGTGCACATCTGAACGGATGATTACAGTACGAGCGGGTGTGTCCAAATCGTAGACATCTTTTGCACTGAACTACGTCACTTTTCTTTTTTGGCTCTTCAACCTTAATGCGTGTGCTTAACAAGGATTTAACATTAAAGATTTTTTCGTTATCTTTGTCAGGCTCAAGATCAATGAAAAATAATGGTAAGGGCACTCTTGTACCAGCCTGTAAAACATTGACAACGTTTCTTACCTTAAAAGACAGTTGTTCCAGAGAATCCTTGATCTCACACGGATCGATACTAGGATGCAAATGACGTATTACGACTCTGTATGCTTTTTCGTGGGGTAGCTGATATGAATGAAAATTGCGTCCCAATTCTCTTAATCGGTGTACAAGAGTACGGTACGTTTCGGATGTTTTTGGGTAAATGGTTACCCCGTCGTTGTTGGTCGCTTGAAATTCAAAGTCACCAATTACTGTACTCTTCAACTGAGACATTAAGTTTTTGTAGTCGCGCAGTTCTACGTTTTTTAAATAAATTGGTGGAGGCTTGCAAGAGTCTTCTTGTAACGATTCTAAAGGTCCGTATTTATTTGTTGTTGGGACTCGAAACTTAGAAGGAGGCAATTCCGAGTCAGCGGAACTCTTTTCCGTATCCAACGGACGTTTTTTACTAGACATGACCTTAGTCCATGCCATTTTCTGCGTACCAGTTGTCTCAGGTGCGACATCTAGGTGAGCGTTGATCACCTTCAAGTTCTCTTCGTGATTGAAGAGATTGTCCATAACTCCCTGCTCCATAGTCAATGGAAACAGGGAGGATTATTATACATATAACAATAGTTTATGAAAAATACTTACAAAAAATCAATGTAAACAGAAACACAAACATAACCTCACACATATGCACAATTTCCGTGTCTGATATTCTATCTTCACCGTATTTTAAAATAAACTTCTCTTTCCCAAAAAGAATAAAGTCTTTTTTTTTCTTGTGAAATTAATTAATTTTCGATGGTTTCTCACAGAAAATCAGAAAATAAATTTATGAATGTTATTCACTATGTCGACACCAGCTGATCAGCTCACAAGAACGCCGAAATCTTAAAAAAAAAAAATTTGTTTCTACAGATTTTGATGAAGAAAACATAAAAAAATCTGGTGTGAAACACTCACACAACTTTCTCTTGCCAATGCAAATAATGATCAATATAACCTAAGATTACTAATAAAATATTAGAAATAAACAAAAAATTAACATCAAAAAACATAACCTTATTTTAATCATGAGTAAAAGACACAAAATGAAAATCGACCTCAGTTTGGCTTAAAAATACGGAAAATCACTCTTTTACGCTAAACTAGGCTCTGTAGAGGAAAATGCTTTAAACAAAAGTTGTAGATCTTTTAATTTCCTATAAATTTGATAATACTTTTTTGTCGTAAAATACATACTAAGGCCGAAATCTTTAAAAAAATTGATTTTTCACTCGTTTTCGTGAGAGAAAAAAACAGAAAACCTCTAATTACCGCTAAACTAAGCGTTCCACAAAAAAATGTTTGAAACAAAAGTTAAAGGATTTTAAATTCTCTACATTTTTTATTATATAATTTTTTGCGATATAATGCATATTAAAGTCGTAATCTTAAAAAAACAGTTTTGTTACGTTAAAACAGCCTCACCAAGAATTTCAGCAAACATGGCGCCTAGGTAACTTATCTTATAGTACATAAAAAATGTAGTAAATGAGGCGATTTTTAAAAAAATTGTAGGACCAGTTTTTGAGGAAATCGCAAAAAACTGAAAAATTACCCGAATGAACAGCTACTACTTCTGGTTGACCGATTTTGATGAAAATGTTCGTGTCGAGTCCGGTAGTGGTATGTTACTTAAGCTTCAAGTTTTAAGTTCTTACAATCTTCCGTTCTTGAGATATTCTGTTTACACACACACACACACACACACACACACACGCACACACACACACACACACACTGATACGCACATACAGACCAATCGCTAAAAACATGTTTTTTGGGTTCAGGAGGCTGAAAATGTGTAGATCCGGTGAAAAATCGACATGAAAACAATAGGCCTACTTTCCTTCCTATGTATTCATATAGGCAAGAGAAAGTAAAAATCACTAATTACCGCTTAACTAAGCGTTATACAAAAAAAAACTACAAAAGTAGTTGTAGGTTTTTAAATGTTATACATATTTGATTATGTACACTTTTGCTCTGAAACATATTAGGGCAGCAATCTTTAAAAAACATATTTATCTACGAGAGCACAGCCCCCCCCCCCCAAGAATTCCAACAGACATAACGCCTATTCTATCTTGTAGAGCGTGAAAAAATTTAGTATGAGGCGATTTGTAAAAAAATTGTCGAATCCGTTTTTGAGAAAATCGCAAAAAAGTGTAAAATCACACGAATAGCTACCTACAGTAGATTCCGGATAATTGGGGCACATCGGAACCGGAGCATTTTGGCCCAATTAAACGCCTGGCCCTAATAAACGAATTTGTAAAGTGTGGCGCATACGATACTGTATTTTATTAAAATTATCACGTACATAAATGATATGTGTCATTTGACACATATCATAAAAAATAAAATTATGGCAAAATTTATAAAGTAGTAACAAACGGGAGAAACCCCTTTAAAACAATATTTTAATACAGCGACATCCAAGAACAAATGAAGGATCTTGTAGACGTCCAATAAATAAATGTAAAAATTGTTCATTACCAAATTGTCCATTCTCTTAATCTTATATAACGAATAATCTTTAAAAATAGCCATCCAAGTTGAAAATAGCAATTGTAGTTTAGTAAATCCAAAAATTAGTTGAAAACTTAAAGATAATTGAAACCCAGAACTTGAAATCATGAACTCGAAATCATCATATTTTATAACATGAACCCGGAACTTGAACCCTAGAAGATAATTTCAAGCGAAATTGTACCAGTGCATACAAAACATAGTATAGATACCTAAAAACCCCCAAACATTTATATTTAACAAAATAAAAGATTTTAAATTTGGAAAAAATATAATAACAATTTTATTTAGTAATAATAATAATAGTTAATAATAATTAAATAAAATAACAAAAAAATATTTAGACTTAAAAGAAAGCCTGAAGCAACGGTTTGGAGACATGCATAAAACATGTACAATATAGTCGATGGAAAGATCTAGAAAAAATCTTCCACACCGACTAAGAATCCAAACCAAAACAGTTAACAAAATTAGGCAAAAACAAGAAAAAGTAATACCTAAAAAAAAAACAAATAAAATAGTACAAAAATCACCCAAAAGAAATAAAAAAAAGTATCCAAAATTAGTTGCAAAAGAGTTTGGCAAACTTAGGCCAGGCTGCCTGTATATAGAATAAAAAAATTTAAAAGAAAAAAACGAAAGCAACTCACCTGAAAAGGGAACTAAGCTGGTAGACAAAAATAATTATGAAAATAATAATAATAAGGTTAATACATTATTTAAAAAAAATACATTAAATGATTTTACAATAAAATCATAAAGAAACAAATTCTAGAACGTACAAAATTACGTATTTAATCCATCTAGACCAGCTTAATAAAACGGAGTCAAAATCGGAACAGAAATTTAAAATATCAAACAGATCGAAAAGATAAGTGACGTCACCTCAGATAAGAAAACAATTAAATTTCAAATTTGAATGAGATAAGGAACTTTTCAAGAAAATACGCAGATAACGGAAGGAACAACTCTTAACAAAGATAACAGAAAAGAAGCCAAATTAATTAATGAAAATGAGCAATTTAATTTAAAACAAGACAAATATAAAATATTCGATGACTGGCAAACCTAATATGTAACATCGGATGTTACACAGCCTAATCGGGAAAGGGAGAAGTCGAGAAGGTGAACAGTCAGTATCGATCCGATCATTCGAGAAGGTCGATTCGGAGCAGGAATTAGCACTCAACATTGAGTATTTTTTCTCCGCACCCTCGTTTCCCTTCCCGATCCCTTCGCTTCACCAGTGACTGCTTCGCTTGAGGCAGCGGTAAAAGGTGCTCGCTACGTCGGAAACTGCTCCTATTTGTTTAGGCAGCGGTACAGACATAGATGGGTACAGACAACTCTCTTTTCGCTTGTCAGCGGCTGCTCCTCTTGAGGCAGTAGCGAAGGCTTCCCCAACCATATTTTTTCCTTTTGAACTACGCCGCCGGATGCCCTGCCACTCCGGCCGGTCCTATGATGACTTTACCAATTGGACTACTACAGCCGGAGGCGACAACTTCCGGTTAACCGATTTTGATGAAAATGTTCGTATCAGGTTCTCTCGTGGTACCGAACTTAAGTTCCAAGTTTTAATTTCGTACGTCTTTCCGTTGTTGAGATATTTTGTTCACATACTCACTGCAACCTAGACCAATCGTTAGAAACATGTGTTTTTGGGGTCAGGGAGTCTGAAAACGTGTATATCCTTTTTGAAACACCCGTTGTTTAAGTTTTATTATAAATGAATTAACAAATTCCTCGTGAAGAACATTTTGAAATTAATATTGAAAATCATTAAGTCTCTAGATAGGTCTTGATTCTATAGCGCAGAAAATTTTCATGTACTGTTTAAACAAGCTGTTATTTATTATTTATGAAAAAGTTGCAATTTACTAGAAGTAAGTTTTGTAAGTAAAGTTGTATTCTAACTTTTGTTTACATTGTTCTCTGTGGTTAGTCGTATCAATGAGAGAGTTAATCAAATAATGAAAGATACACTGAAATACCCACACACACACACACACACACACACACACACACACACACACACACACACACAAACACATACATCCAAGTGCAATTGTTTAAACCGTAAGTAAGTAATTCTGTATCTACTGTAAGTAAAGCAAATACGTTCACGAAGTTCCTCTTTTAACTATACCTATATAAGTATAAGTAAGTACAGTATAAAGTTACTTATTAGTAAGTTCTGTGCTTTAGTAAGTACTTGAAATAATAATTATTTGTTAAGTTTATACGTAAGTAAGTTGTAGCATTAATTTAATGAATAATTGAAGTGGTAGAAATTTTGCCCGTGTTAGGCGTTTACATTGTTAGTGGGTTGAGAGGGGTTGAAATTATTATAGGGGTTATTAAGTTAAGATGGTATAATGGTTTTAACTGAAAATTTCGAATTTCGGTCCTTTATGTTTTTCAATAGTTCAGACCGAGATCAACCACAAGAACATTAAATTACGTGAATAAAAATTATTTTAATGAAAAAATTATGTTTTTAGGAGGTTTACCCAAAAAAATTGTTGTGTCATCAAGAACGAATATTTTTCATGATTTTAAACCGATCGTTAGAGCAAAGGGAATTTTAGTTTTAAAAATATCTACATTACTGTTTTTAATACTCGCAGCTGTTGGTTCAGCTTTCTAACCAAATGTTGATAAGAAGTTTTCTTGTTTGTGTACATTTTGTTTTTGATTTGTGCCTTTTTGTGTTTTTGCTCGTTCCCGTAAATTTAGATTTTTATCATTTAGGTACATTTTTCTCGGAAACCATTAAACATACCAGGCTGAAATTTTACCAGTTATTTATCTTGTACATTCACTTATTCCGGTTTTTTATGACTTCCTCAAAAGCTACAAAAATTATTAATATGTAAAATGCCGTAAAAACATTTGTAAAACTTTCATGTTATTCCTTATTCTCTTTTAATTTTATGGTTTAACGGATTAAGTTGTGAAAACGTTAGTAGCTCGAGCAACCCGGCAACTACAAGTAAGTGAAGTTTAATTTACCAATCGTTTACCAGTCTTATGAAAAATGTACCTACGCATAGCAAATTTAACATTGGCGGGATACCAAGTACAGTCTTCCCTTAATAAAAGAATTTTAAAATCCGGTGTAAATTACTCACACACATTTTCTCTCCAAGGTAAATATTAAACAATATTCTTGTTGTTTAGGTCATGTTTAGGTTTAAGTAAGTAAAACGGGGAGTGAAGTGGTTTACTTTTGCCTCACTTCAGCATGCCTGGACCTCCGAAAAGCATCTACTTTTCACCCTGAAAATGACACTTTCACTTCATTCACCACAGGGTCTGGCTGTATAATGAAATTTATTACTTTCAGAGAAGATAACTCTGATTAGTATAATTTATACCTCTACCTCTTCTGTTTTTAAATGCTTCAGTCGTATAATTGGCTGACTATGTGATAAGGAACACAAATATTTTTCCAACCATGGAAATAACAAATTGAATGCAAATAGTTTCACACTCTACCTTCCTGTTATGGCCATCTTGCCAATGTAAATAGACTAATAAAAAAATCAAATCAACCTCAGTAGAACGTAAAACATACGAAAATTATTAATTTACGCTCAACTAAGTTTACTGTAGTTTATACTTAAAATAAAAGTTATAAACTTTTGTTTAATTTTTTACAACTTTGATTATTTTATGGTCTACTATACTTTTGTCGTAAAATCCATACTAAGGCCTAATCTGTAAAAATGTTAGGTTTCTTTTAAAATACAATTTGTATTGCCACAAATTTAATGGATATAAACTAATTAAAAGAAAACTAAAGAACAATTAAAATGTTATTATAAAACAAAATTATTTTAACGGGAACCCATTCACAGCGACACACTGATAACAACGCCAAACAAATGACTTGTACGCTCTTGAAAATAACTTCTGAGGAATCCGAAGAAGTTCCTCTTCGATAACGTGTTTCAAATCAACATCATTGTTGAAACTATGTCTGTACACTTATTCCGCTAAGTACTCGTATGAGAAAAAGTGACACACAGTTATATTAGGTGATCGGAGTGGCCAATCCAAAAAATTATTTGCACGACCAATCCAGCGCCCTTGGAGTTTTTTTTATTTAACGTCCGACTCTTCTGCAATTACTGCTAATGCAGACGGTGAAGGATGAAATGATTTTTTGTAGCGTATGATAATATGCCATACCTGAATGGAATTCGAACCCAAGACCGCATGATGAGAGGCGAGCACGTTACCAACTATGCCAATGCGGCACTTGAAGGTTGTCATTTACTAACTGACTGATTTTGTGTAGTGAGGTGAAGCACCATATTGTTGAAAAATTACTTGGACCATTTCAGGAACCTTGGAACTTTTGAACTTTGTGTTTCAGAACTTGGACTATTTCAGCAGTTATTTTTAATACTGCAATACAGTGAGTATTGAAAGAGAGATAGAATTTTCTTTCTTTTAACCACTATTTTATTTCTATAAACATCAGCAAGATGGAGGTTCCACAGAACATTTTTGGTACCTTCATAAATATGTGTGTAAAGTAGTAAGATGATCGATGGAGGAATGAGTAAGTGTTGAAAACCAAATCCGTATACTTATTCGAGGGACACCCAGTAGGCCTACTTTAAAAAAATAAAGGAAGACTTTTTGTCAGATTTCTTGTAAAGATGTATTTTTGGAAAATCAAAATTTGATCGGATATCTTGTACATCAAGTGATATTAAAACAATGTGTGTGTGTATTGAATACTCGATTTTATAACATAGATCGGTGTCAGTGTTTCATGACGCGCGCACGTTGGACACACACACACACACACACACGCATTAATCATTTTCGTCGAACCGAACAATTTGGGTTTTGCAGCCTAAGGGCATGGCTTAAGATTGGATGCAAAGCTTTCATTGGATTTAGGGATTTATAGGATGAACTTCTACCCTTTACCTAAAGCAACCCCCTACCCACAAAAACAACCTCTAAAATCTACTATCTCTTCTCTTCTCCACGCTTCACTCCGATCACTGATTTTTCCTCTAAATCAACCCTCTAATACGCGTCTCTAATGTTGCATTCAATATTAAATACAGTATTAGACTTTCACTTTTATTTATTTTCACAATAGTACTAATAACAAATAAAACCTTAATAAATAAACCTTAAATAACAACAAATAAATAATAATAAATTACCAAATAATCAAATAATAAATAAATAACCTTAAACCCCGACACAATTTTTTTTAAATTTTTTTAATACTTGTACGTTGCAATCTGTTCAATTCAGAGTAATAAGCAACCCCATGACCCAATGAGATGAGGATGATGTGGATGACGTGTAAATGAGATGTAGTCTTGTACAGACTCAGGCCGACCATTCCTGAGAGAGTATGATTAATTAAACCCCAACCATCAAAGTACACCGGTAACCACTGTATAGCACTCAAATCCGTATAAAAGTAACTACCTTTACTAGGATTTGAACCAGGAACCTTCGTCTCCGAAAATCAGCTTATGAACAGCTGATTTTGGCGACGACTTTACCTCTAGACCAACCCGGTGGGTCTGATACAATGTATACACAAGCCGTACCGTACAATATTTTGACAACTGTACTGTAAATAACCTTAAACCCCTGACACAATGAACACACAAGCTTTACCGTACAACAATATTTTGACAACTGTACTGTAAATAACCTTATTAAACCCCGAAATTTTAGTTATAACGTAGGTTTATTAATAGATCAATTACAGTTCAATTTATTCAGTCGATTTTTACTTCCTCTTGCTCTATATAAATATATTGGAAGGTGTAATGTAATTTATAATATATCGGCTGTAATCAAAAGGTTAAATAAAAAATATACTATTAAAGGAGTACCATGAAAATACCTAAGCGAACCAAATTGTTGGTATCGTGTTATCGATAATATAAAAGGACTTATAACTAATTCCACAGTAGTTTGCGTGCTAAAATAAGTTCATATTCGGATTTTGAATACAATAAATTATCGATTTCAAATAAAGTTGTTCAAATCGGTTTGGTGTCATATAAGTAAATAATTACCATTATAACACAACCGATGTATTTTTTGATTATGTAAGTCTACTGCACACACATACACACACACACACACACACACACACACACACACACACAAATATACCCTTACTCTGTTGTGGTGGTGGTGGCGGTGGCGGCGGCTGCTGCTGCTGCTGTTGATGTTACGGCTGCTACTACTGTTGTTGTTGCTGTTGCTGCTGCTGCTGTTGTTGCTGTTGCTGCTGCTGCTGTTGCTGCTGCTGCTGCTGTTACTTCTGCTGCTGCTGTTGCTTTTGCTGCTGTTGTTACTGCCGCTGCTGTTGTTTGTTGTTGTTAGTTGTTGTTGTTGTTGTTGTTGTTGTTGTTGTTGTTGTTGTTCGGTCAGTCGCCGCCGCCGTCGCTGCCGTCGTCGTCGACGTTGTTGTTTCACTTGGTTATTAGACACAAGTACGCATAATGCATTAATACTGACATGATATAGCGGCTCTAACATTTTAGTCACCTAAAATTTATAAGATAAGTAGACATACTTGACTAAATATTTTTCCGGAATTGCTAGAAATGTAGGAGCCGAGTACTTGAATGTTTAGCGCAATGAACTTCTCAGTATCTGAAGACATTAAATTTGATAGGATACATCATCTGATTGACTGATTGAATCAAGAAAAGAATCTAAAAGACCTTGCCAAGGTGAAAATTGTACTAAACGTGTGCAAACTCAATGCAGCAACTACAAAGTGGGAATTTGTTTAGACAGTTTCAAGCTATTTCACAAGAAACAAACCGTGTATTTTGATGTTCACGTTTCATGTAATTTTAAAATGTGTCAGTATAATCAATTAATAATACTATTATGTAATTATGTGTGTTAACTACTGCACAACTATGTAAACAATGTAAACTAAATGTAAATAAAAGTTTAATAAAATGGACTCTTATGTAGCTACACAGCAATACTTTGCCGTTTTATGAGAAGGGAACGAATACCTCATTTGGAAAACATAATATTTTTGTATGAAAGTACTTATTACACTGGCATCAAACGTTGAATACTGCGTTTTTCTACTAAGATGTTTTGAATATTTCATCCTTTTTCTCAAAAACTGGTAACACTACAGCTTCCAGACTAGGTTTATTCGATTTTTCTTTAGGTGATTTTCCATATAAGTCCAACATATTTGGCCCAAAAAGTTTTCACCACCGGCTGTAGTAGTCCAATCGGTAAAGTCATCATAGGACCGGCCGGAGCGGCACGGCATCCGGCGGCGTAGTTAAAAAGGAAGAAAAAGAATGGTTGGTGAACCCTTCGCCGCTACCTCAAGAGGAGCAGCCGCTGGCAAGCGAAAAGAGGGTCATCTTCTGTACCGCTGCCTATAAAATAGGAGCAGTTGCCGACGCAGCGAGCACCTTTACCGCTGCCTGCAAGAGGAGCGGTCGTCGGTGAGGCGAAGCGGGGACGAACCCGCTTCTTCAGAAAGCTGTACAACTGCTTCAATTGTGACAACTGCAAAAGAAGCAGCGCAAAGGAACTGCCTAAACAAAAAGAAGCAGTCGCCGACGCAGCGAGCACCTTTACCGCTGCCAGAAAAAGGAGCAGTCGTCGGTGAAGGGAAGTGGGGTCGTCTGTACCGCTGCCTAAACAAATAGGAGCAGTCGCCGACGCAGCGAGCACCTTTTACCGCTGCTTGCAAGAGGAGCAGTCGTCAGTGAAGCGAAGCGGGGTCGTCTGTACTCCTGCCTAAACAAATAAGAGCAGTCGCCGACGCAGCGAGCACCTTTTACCGCTGCTTGCAAGAGGTGCAGTCGTCGGTGAAGGGAAGTGGGGTCGTCTGTACCGCTGCCAAAACAAATAGGAGCAGTCGCCGACGCAGCGAGCACCTTATACCGCTGCTTGCAAGAGGAGCAGTCGTCAGTGAAGCGAAGCGGGGTCGTCTGTACTCCTGCCTAAACAAATAGGAGCAGTCGCCGACGCAGCGAGCACCTTTTACCGCTGCTTGCAAGAGGAGCAGTCGTCAGTGAAGCGAAGCGGGGTCGTCTGTACTCCTGCCTAAACAAATAGGAGCAGTCGCCGACGCAGCGAGCACCTTATACCGCTGCTTGCAAGAGGAGCAGTCGTCAGTGAAGCGAAGCGAGGTCGTCTGTACTCCTGCCGAAACAAATAGGAGCAAACGCCGACGCAGCGAGCACCTTTTACCGCTGCTTGCAAGAGGAGCAGTCGTCAGTGAAGCGAAGCGGGGTCGTCTTTACTCCTGCCTAAACAAATAGGAGCAGTCGCCGACGCAGCGAGCACCTTATACCGCTGCTTGCAAAAGGAGCAGTCGTCAGTGAAGCGAAGCGGGGTCGTCTGTACTCCTGCCTAAACAAATAGGAGCAGTCGCCGACGCAGCGAGCACCTTTTACCGCTGCTTGCAAGCGGAGCAGTCGTCAGTGAAGCGAAGCGGGGTCGTCTGTACTCCTGCCTAAACAAATAGGAGCAGTCGCCGACGCAGTGAGCACCTTATACCGCTGCTTGCAAGAGGAGCAGTCGTCAGTGAAGCGACGCGGGGTCGTCTGTACTCCTGCCTAAACAAATAGGAGCAGTCGCCGACGCAGCGAGCACCTTTTACCGCTGCTTGCAAGAGGAGCGGTCGTCAGTGAAGCGAAGCGGGGTCGTCTGTACTCCTGCCTAAACAAATAGGAGCAGTCGCCGACGCAGCGAGCACCTTATACCGCTGCTTGAAAGAGGAGCAGTCGTCAGTGAAGCGAAGCGGGGTCGTCTGTACTCCTGCCTAAAAAAATAGGAGCAGTCGCCGACGCAGCGAGCACCTTATACCGCTGCCAGAAAAAGGAGCAATCGTCGGTGAAGGGAAGTGGGGTCGTCTGTACCGCTGCCTAAACAAATAGGAGCAGTCGCCGACGCAGCGAGCACCTTTTACCGCTGCTTACAAGAGGAGCAGTCGTCAGTGAAGCGAAGCGGGGTCGTCTGTACTCCTGCCTAAACAAATAGGAGCAGTCGCCGACGCAGTGAGCACCTTATACCGCTGCTTGAAAGAGGAGCAATCGTCGGTGAAGGGACGTGGGGTCGTCTGTACCGCTGCCTAAACAAATAGGAGCAGTCGCCGACGCAGCGAGCACCTTTTACCGCTGCTTGCAAGAGGAGCAGTCGTCAGTGAAGCGAAGCGGGGTCGTCTGTACTCCTGCCTAAACAAATAGGAGCAGTCGCCGACGCAGTGAGCACCTTATACCGCTGCTTGCAAGAGGAGCAGTCGTCAGTGAAGCGAAGCGGGGTCGACTGTACTCCTGCCTAAACAAAAAGGAACAGTCGCCGACGCAGCGAGCACCTTATACCGCTGCTTGCAAGAGGAGCAGTCGTCAGTGAAGCGAAGCGGGGTCGTCTGTACTCCTGCCTAAACAAATAGGAGCAGTCGCCGACGCAGCGACCACCTTTTACCGCTGCTTGCAAGAGGAGCAGTCGTCAGTGAAGCGAAGCGGGGTCGTCTGTACTCCTGCCTAAACAAATAGGAGCAGTCGCCGACGCAGTGAGCACCTTATACCGCTGCTTGAAAGAGGAGCAGTCGTCAGTGAAGCGAAGCGGGGTCGTCTGTACCGCTGCCTAAACAAATAGGAGCAGTCGCCGACGCAGCGAGCACCTTTTACCGCTGCTTGCAAGAGGAGCAGTCGTCAGTGAAGCGAAGCGGGGTCGTCTGTACTCCTGCCTAAAAAAAAAGGAGCAGTCGCCGACGCAGCGAGCACCTTATACCGCTGCTTGCAAGAGGAGCAGTCGTCAGTGAAGCGAAGCGGGGTCGACTGTACTCCTGCCTAAACAAAAAGGAACAGTCGCCGACGCAGCGAGCACCTTATACCGCTGCTTGCAAGAGGAGCAGTCGTCAGTGAAGCGAAGCGGGGTCGTCTGTACTCCTGCCTAAACAAATAGGAGCAGTCGCCGACGCAGCGACCACCTTTTACCGCTGCTTGCAAAAGGAGCAGTCGTCAGTGAAGCGAAACGGGGTCGTCTGTACTCCTGCCTAAACAAATAGGAGCAGTCGCCGACGCAGCGAGCACCTTATACCGCTGCTTGCAAGAGGAGCAGTCGTCAGTGAAGCGAAGCGGGGTCGTCTGTACTCCTGCCTAAACAAATAGGAGCAGTCGCCGACTCAGCGAGCACCTTTTACCGCTGCTTGCAAGAGGAGCAGTCGTCAGTGAAGTGAAGCGGGGTCGTCTGTACTCCTGCCTAAACAAATAGGAGCAGTCGCCGACGCAGTGAGCACCTTATACCGCTGCTTGCAAGAGGAGCAGTCGTCAGTGAAGCGAAGCGGGGTCGTCTGTACTCCTGCCTAAACAAAAAAAAGCAGTCGCCGAAGCAGCGAGCACCTTATACCGCTGCTTGCAAGAGGAGCAGTCGTCAGTGAAGCGAAGCGGGGTCGTCTGTACTCCTGCCTAAACAAATAGGAGCAGTCGCCGACGCAGCGAGCACCTTTTACCGCTGCTTGCAAGAGGAGCGGTCGTCAGTGAAGCGAAGCGGGGTCGTCTGTACTCCTGCCTAAACAAATAGGAGCAGTCGCCGACGCAGCGAGCACCTTATACCGCTGCTTGCAAGAGGAGCAGTCGTCAGTGAAGCGAAGCGGGGTCGTCTGTACTCCTGCCTATACAAATAGGAGCAGTCGCCGACGCAGCGAGCACCTTTACCGCTGCCTGCAAGAGGAGCGGTCGTCGGTGAGCCGAAGCGGGGACGAACCCGCTTCTTCAGAAAGCTGTACAACTGCTTCAATTGTGACAACTGCAAAAGAAGCAGCGCAAAGGAACTGCCTAAACAAATAGAAGCAGTCGCCGACGCAGCGAGCACCTTTACCGCTGCCAGAAAAAGGAGCAATCGTCGGTGAAGGGAAGTGGAGTCGTCTGTACCGCTGCCTAAACAAATAGGAGCAGTCGCTGACGCAGCGAGCACCTTTTACCGCTGCTTGCAAGAGGAGCAGTCGTCAGTGAAGCGAAGCGAGGTCGTCTTTACTCCTGCCTAAACAAATAGGAGCAGTCGCCGACGCAGCGAGCACCTTTTACCGCTGCTTGCAAGAGGAGCAGTCGTCAGTGAAGCGAAGCGGGGTCGTCTGTACTCCTGCCTAAACAAATAGGAGCAGTCGCCGACGCAGCGAGCACCTTATACCGCTGCTTGCAAGAGAAGCAGTCCTCAGTGAAGCGAAGCGGGGTCGTCTGTACTCCTGCCTAAACAAATAGGAGCAGTCGCCGACGCAGCGAGCACCTTATACCGCTGCTTGCAAGAGGAGCAGTCGTCAGTGAAGCGAAGCGGGGTCGTCTGTACTCCTGCCTAAACAAATAGGAGCAGTCGCCGACGCAGCGAGCACCTTTTACCGCTGCTTGCAAGCGGAGCAGTCGTCAGTAAAACGATGCGGGGTCGTCTGTACTCCTGCCTAAACAAATAGGAGCAGTCGCCGACGCAGCGAGCACCTTTTACCGCTGCTTGCAAGAGCAGCAGTCGTCAGTGAAGCGAAGCGAGGTCGTCTGTACTCCTGCCTAAACAAATAGGAGCAGTCGCCGACGCATCGAGCACTTTTTCCGCTGCTTGCAAGAGAAGCAGTCGTCAGTGAAGCGAAGCGGGGTCGTCTGTACCGCTGCCAAAACAAATAGGAGCAGTCGCCGACGCAGCGAGCACCTTATACCGCTGCTTGCAAGAGGAGCAGTCGTCAGTGAAGCAAAGCGGGGTCGTCTGTACTCCTGCCTAAACAAATAGGAGCAGTCGCCGACGCAGCGAGCACCTTTTACCGCTGCTTGCAAGAGGAGCAGTCGTCAGTGAAGCAAAGCGGGGTCGTCTGTACTCCTGCCTAAACAAATAGGAGCAGTCGCCGACGCAGCGAGCACCTTATACCGCTGCTTGCAAGAGGAGCAGTCGTCAGTGAAGCGAAGCGGGGTCGTCTGTACTCCTGCCTAAACAAATAGGAGCAGTCGCCGGCGCAGCGAGCACTTTTTACCGCTGCTTGCAAGAGGAGCAGTCGTCAGTGAAGCGAAGCGGGGTCGACTGTACTCCTGCCTAAACAAAAAGGAACAGTCGCCGACGCAGCGAGCACCTTATACCGCTGCTTGCAAGAGGAGCAGTCGTCAGTGAAGCGAAGCGGGGTCGTCTGTACTCCTGCCTAAACAAATAGGAGCAGTCGCCGACGCAGCGACCACCTTTTACCGCTGCTTGCAAGAGGAGCAGTCGTCAGTGAAGCGAAGCGGGGTCGTCTGTACTCCTGCCTAAACAAATAGGAGCAGTCGCCGACGCAGCGAGCACCTTTACCGCTGCCTGCAAGAGGAGCGGTCGTCGGTGAGGCGAAGCGGGGACGAACCCGCTTTTTCAGAAAGCTGTACAACTGCTTCAATTGTGACAACTGAAAAAGAAGCAGCGCAAAGGAACTGCCTAAACAAATAGAAGCAGTCGCCGACGCAGCGAGCACCTTTACCGCTGCCAGAAAAAGGAGCAATCGTCGGTGAAGGGAAGTGGGGTCGTCTGTACCGTTGCCTAAACAAATAGGAGCAGTCGCCGACGCAGCGAGCACCTTTTACCGCTGCTTGCAAGAGGAGCAGTCGTCTGTGAAGCGAAGCGGTGTCGTCTGTACTCCTGCCTAAACAAATAAGAGCAGTCGCCGACGCAGCGAGCACCTTTTACCGCTGCTTGCAAGAGGAGCAGTCGTCGGTGAAGGGAAGTGGGGTCGTCTGTACCGCTGCCAAAACAAATAGGAGCAGTCGCCGACGCAGCGAGCACCTTATACCGCTGCTTGCAAGAGGAGCAGTCGTCAGTGAAGCGAAGCGGGGTCGTCTGTACTCCTGCCTAAACAAATAGGAGCAGTCGCCGACGCAGCGAGCACCTTATACCGCTGCTTGCAAGAGGAGCAGTCGTCAGTGAAGCGAAGCGAGGTCGTCTGTACTCCTGCCTAAACAAATAGGAGCAGTCGCCGACGCAGCGAGCACCTTTTACCGCTGCTTGCAAGAGGAGCAGTCGTCAGTGAAGCGAAGCGGGGTCGTCTGTACTCCTGCCTAAACAAATAGGAGCAGTCGCCGACGCAGCGAGCACCTTATACCGCTGCTTGCAAGAGAAGCAGTCCTCAGTGAAGCGAAGCGGGGTCGTCTTTACTCCTGCCTAAACAAATAGGAGCAATCGCCGACGCAGCGAGCACCTTATACCGCTGCTTGCAAGAGGAGCAGTCGTCAGTGAAGCGAAGCGGGGTCGTCTGTACTCCTGCCTAAACAAATAGGAGCAGTCGCCGACGCAGCGAGCACCTTTTACCGCTGCTTGCAAGCGGAGCAGTCGTCAGTGAAGCGAAGCGGGGTCGTCTGTACTCCTGCCTAAACAAATAGGAGCAGTCGCCGACGCAGCGAGCACCTTTTACCGCTGCTTGCAAGAGGAGCAGTCGTCAGTGAAGCGAAGCGGGGTCGTCTGTACTCCTGCATAAAAACAAATAAGAGCAGTCGCCGACGCAGCGAGCACCTTTTACCGCTGCTTGCAAGAGCAGCAGTCGTCAGTGAAGCGAAGCGAGGTCGTCTGTACGCCTGCCTAAACAAATAGGAGCAGTCGCCGACGCAGCGAGCACTTTTTCCGCTGCTTGCAAGAGAAGCAGTCGTCAGTGAAGCGAAGCGGGGTCGTCTGTACTCCTGCCTAAACAAATAGGAGCAGTCGCCGACGCAGCGAGCACCTTATACCGCTGCTTGCAAGAGGAGCAGTCGTCAGTGAAGCGAAGCGGGGTCGTCTGTACTCCTGCCTAAACAAATAGGAGCAGTCGCCGACGCAGCGAGCACCTTATACCGCTGCTTGCAAGAGGAGCAGTCGTCAGTGAAGCGAAGCGGGGTCGTCTGTACTCCTGCCTAAACAAATAGGAGCAGTCGCCGACTCAACGAGCACCTTTTACCGCTGCTTGCAAGAGGAGCAGTCGTCAGTGAAGTGAAGCGGGGTCGTCTGTACTCCTACCTAAACAAATAGGAGCAGTCGCCGACGCAGTGAGCACCTTATACCGCTGCTTGCAAGAGGAGCAGTCGTCAGTGAAGCGAAGCGGGGTCGTCTGTACTCCTGCCTAAACAAATAGGAGCAGTCGCCGACGCAGCGAGCTCCTTATACCGCTGCTTGCAGGAGGAGCAGTCGTCAGTAAAGCGAAGCGGGGTCGTCTGTACTCCTGTCTAAACAAATAGGAGCAGTCGCCGACGCAGCGAGCACCTTTTACCGCTGCTTGCAAGAGGAGCAGTCGTCAGTGAAGCGAAGCGGGGTCGTCTGTACTCCTGCCTAAACAAATAGGAGCAGTCGTCGACGCAGCGAGCACCTTATACCGCTGCTTGCAAGAGGAGCAGTCCTCAGTGAAGCGAAGCGATGTCGTTTGTACTCCTGCCTAAACAAATAGGAGCAGTCGCCGACGCAGCGAGCACCTTTACCGCTGCCTGCAAGAGGAGCGGTCGTCGGTGAGGCGAAGCGTGGACGAACCCGCTTCTTCAGAAAGCTGTACAACTGCTTCAATTGTGACAACTGCAAAAGAAGGAGCGCAAAGGAACTGCCTAAACAAATAGAAGCAGTCGCCGACGCAGCGAGCACCTTTACCGCTGCCAGAAAAAGGAGCAATCGTCGGTGAAGGGAAGTGGGGTCGTCTGTACCGCTGCCAAAACAAATAGGAGCAGTCGCCGACGCAGCGAGCACCTTATACCGCTGCTTGCAAGAGGAGCAGTCGTCAGTGAAGCGAAGCGGGGTCGTCTGTACTCCTGCCTAAACAAATAGGAGCAGTCGCCGACGCAGCGAGCACCTTATACCGCTGCTTGCAAGAGGAGCAGTCGTCAGTGAAGCGAAGCGAGGTCGTCTGTACTCCTGCCTAAACAAATAGGAGCAGTCGCCGACGCAGCGAGCACCTTTTACCGCTGCTTGCAAGAGGAGCAGTCGTCAGTGAAGCGAAGCGGGGTCGTCTGTACTCCTGCCTAAACAAATAGGAGCAGTCGCCGACGCAGCGAGCACCTTATACCGCTGCTTGCAAGAGAAGCAGTCCTCAGTGAAGCGAAGCGGGGTCGTCTTTACTCCTGCCTAAACAAATAGGAGCAGTCGCCGACGCAGCGAGCACCTTATACCGCTGCTTGCAAGAGGAGCAGTCGTCAGTGAAGCGAAGCGGGGTCGTCTGTACTCCTGCCTAAACAAATAGGAGCAGTCGCCGACGCAGCGAGCACCTTTTACCGCTGCTTGCAAGCGGAGCAGTCGTCAGTAAAACGAAGCGGGGTCGTCTGTACTCCTGCCTAAACAAATAGGAGCAGTCGCCGACGCAGCGAGCACCTTTTACTGCTTGCTTGCAAGAGGAGCAGTCGTCAGTGAAGCGAAGCGGGGTCGTCTGTACTCCTGCCTAAACAAATAGGAGCAGTCGCCGACGCAGCGAGCACCTTTTACCGCTGCTTGCAAGAGCAGCAGTCGTCAGTGAAGCGAAGCGAGGTCGTCTGTACTCCTGCCTAAACAAATAGGAGCAGTCGCCGACGCAGCGAGAACTTTTTCCGCTGCTTGCAAGAGAAGCAGTCGTCAGTGAAGCGAAGCGGGGTCGTCTGTACTCCTGCCTAAACAAATAGGAGCAGTCGCCGACGCAGCGAGCACCTTATACCGCTGCTTGCAAGAGGAGCAGTCGTCAGTGAAGCGAAGCGGGGTCGTCTGTACTCCTGCCTAAACAAATAGGAGCAGTCGCCGACGCAGCGATCACCTTTTACCGCTGCTTGCAAGAGGAGCAGTCAGCAGTTAAGCGAAGCGGGGTCGTCTGTACTCCTGCCTAAACAAATAGGAGCAGTTGCCGACGCAGTGAGCACTTTATACCGCTGCTTGCAAGAGGAGCAGTCGTCAGTGAAGCGAAGCGGGGTCGTCTGTACTCCTGCCTAAACAAATAGGAGCATTCGCCGACGCAGCGAGCACCTTTTACCGCTGCTTGCAAGAGGAGCGGTCGTCAGTGAAGCGAAGCGGGGTCGTCTGTACTCCTGCCTAAACAAATAGGAGCAGTCGCCGACGCAGCGAGAACTTTTTCCGCTGCTTGCAAGAGAAGCAGTCGTCAGTGAAGCGAAGCGGGGTCGTCTGTACTCCTGCCTAAACAAATAGGAGCAGTCGCCGACGCAGCGAGCACCTTATACCGCTGCTTGCAAGAGGAGCAGTCGTCAGTGAAGCGAAGCGAGGTCGTCTGTACTCCTGCCTAAACAAATAGGAGCAGTCGCCGACGCAGCGAGCACCTTTTACCGCTGCTTGCAAGAGGAGCAGTCGTCAGTGAAGCGAAGCGGGGTCGTCTGTACTCCTGCCTAAACAAATAGGAGCAGTCGCCGACGCAGCGAGCACCTTATACCGCTGCTTGCAAGAGAAGCAGTCCTCAGTGAAGCGAAGCGGGGTCGTCTTTACTCCTGCCTAAACAAATAGGAGCAGTCGCCGACGCAGCGAGCACCTTATACCGCTGCTTGCAAGAGGAGCAGTCGTCAGTGAAGCGAAGCGGGGTCGTCTGTACTCCTGCCTAAACAAATAGGAGCAGTCGCCGACGCAGCGAGCACCTTTTACCGCTGCTTGCAAGCGGAGCAGTCGTCAGTGAAGCGAAGCGGGGTCGTCTGTACTCCTGCCTAAACAAATAGGAGCAGTCGCCGACGCAGCGAGCACCTTTTACCGCTGCTTGCAAGAGGAGCAGTCGTCAGTGAAGCGAAGCGGGGTCGTCTGTACTCCCGCATAAAAACAAATAGGAGCAGTCGCCGACGCAGCGAGCACCTTTTACCGCTGCTTGCAAGAGCAGCAGTCGTCAGTGAAGCGAAGCGAGGTCGTCTGTACTCCTGCCTAAACAAATAGGAGCAGTCGCCGACGCAGCGAGCACTTTTTCCGCTGCTTGCAAGAGAAGCAGTCGTCAGTGAAGCGAAGCGGGGTCGTCTGTACTCCTGCCTAAACAAATAGGAGCAGTCGCCGACGCAGCGAGCACCTTATACCGCTGCTTGCAAGAGGAGCAGTCGTCAGTGAAGCGAAGCGGGGTCGTCTGTACTCCTGCCTAAACAAATAGGAGCAGTCGCCGACGCAGCGAGCACCTTATACCGCTGCTTGCAAGAGGAGCAGTCGTCAGTGAAGCGAAGCGGGGTCGTCTGTACTCCTGCCTAAACAAATAGGAGCAGTCGCCGACTCAACGAGCACCTTTTACCGCTGCTTGCAAGAGGAGCAGTCGTCAGTGAAGTGAAGCGGGTTCGTCTGTACTCCAGCCTAAACAAATAGGAGCAGTCGCCGACGCAGTGAGCACCTTATACCGCTGCTTGCAAGAGGAGCAGTCGTCAGTGAAGCGAAGCGGGGTCGTCTGTACTCCTGCCTAAACAAATAGGAGGAGTCGCCGACGCAGCGAGCTCCTTATACCGCTGCTTGCAAGAGGAGCAGTCGTCAGTGAAGCGAAGCGGGGTCGTCTGTACTCCTGTCTAAACAAATAGGAGCAGTCGCCGCGCAGCGAGCACCTTTTACCGCTGCTTGCAACAGGAGCAGTCGTCAGTGAAGCGAAGCGGGGTCGTTTGTACTCCTGCCTAAACAAATAGGAGCAGTCGCCGACGCAGCGAGCACCTTTACCGCTGCCTGCAAGAGGAGCGGTCGTCGGTGAGGCGAAGCGGGGACGAACCCGCTTCTTCAGAAAGCTGTACAACTGCTTCAATTGTGACAACTGCAAAAGAAGGAGCGCAAAGGAACTGCCTAAACAAATAGAAGCAGTCGCCGACGCAGCGAGCACCTTTACCGCTGCCAGAAAAAGGAGCAATCGTCGGTGAAGGGAAGTGGGGTCGTCTGTACCGCTGCCTAAACAAATAGGAGCAGTCGCCGACGCAGCGAGCACCTTTTACCGCTGCTTGCAAGAGGAGCAGTCGTCAGTGAAGCGAAGCGGGGTCGTCTGTACTCCTGCCTAAACAAATAAGAGCAGTCGCCGACGCAGCGAGCACCTTTTACCGCTGCTTGCAAGAGGAGCAGTCGTCGGTGAAGGGAAGTGGGGTCGTCTGTACCGCTGCCAAAACAAATAGGAGCAGTCGCCGACGCAGCGAGCACCTTATACCGCTGCTTGCAAGAGGAGCAGTCGTCAGTGAAGCGAAGCGGGGTCGTCTGTACTCCTGCCTAAACAAATAGGAGCAGTCGCCGACGCAGCGAGCACCTTATACCGCTGCTTGCAAGAGGAGCAGTCGTCAGTGAAGCGAAGCGAGGTCGTCTGTACTCCTGCCTAAACAAATAGGAGCAGTCGCCGACGCAGCGAGCACCTTTTACCGCTGCTTGCAAGAGGAGCAGTCGTCAGTGAAGCGAAGCGGGGTCGTCTGTACTCCTGCCTAAACAATGAGGAGCAGTCGCCGACGCAGCGAGCACCTTATACCGCTGCTTGCAAGAGAAGCAGTCCTCAGTGAAGCGAAGCGGGGTCGTCTTTACTTCTGCCTAAACAAATAGGAGCAGTCGCCGACGCAGCGAGCACCTTATACCGCTGCTTGCAAGAGGAGCAGTCGTCAGTGAAGCGAAGCGGGGTCGTCTGTACTCCTGCCTAAACAAATAGGAGCAGTCGCCGACGCAGCGAGCACCTTTTACCGCTGCTTGCAAGCGGAGCAGTCGTCAGTAAAACGAAGCGGGGTCGTCTGTACTCCTGCCTAAACAAATAGGAGCAGTCGCCGACGCAGCGAGCACCTTTTACCGCTTGCTTGCAAGAGGAGCAGTCGTCAGTGAAGCGAAGCGGGGTCGTCTGTACTCCTGCCTAAACAAATAGGAGCAGTCGCCGACGCAGCGAGCACCTTTTACCGCTGCTTGCAAGAGCAGCAGTCGTCAGTGAAGCGAAGCGAGGTCGTCTGTACTCCTGCCTAAACAAATAGGAGCAGTCGCCGACGCAGCGAGCACCTTTTACCGCTGCTTGCAAGAGCAGCAGTCGTCAGTGAAGCGAAGCGAGGTCGTCTGTACTCCTGCCTAAACAAATAGGAGCAGTCGCCGACGCAGCGAGAACTTTTTCCGCTGTTTGCAAGAGAAGCAGTCGTCAGTGAAGCGAAGCGGGGTCGTCTGTACTCCTGCCTAAACAAATAGGAGCAGTCGCCGACGCAGCGAGCACCTTTTACCGCTGCTTGCAAGAGGAGCAGTCGTCAGTGAAGCGAAGCGGGGTCGTCTGTACTCCTGCCTAAACAAATAGGAGCAGTCGCCGACGCAGCGAGCACCTTATACCGCTGCTTGCAAGAGAAGCAGTCCTCAGTGAAGCGAAGCGGGGTCGTCTTTACTCCTGCCTAAACAAATAGGAGCAGTCGCCGACGCAGCGAGCACCTTATACCGCTGCTTGCAAGAGGAGCAGTCGTCAGTGAAGCGAAGCGGGGTCGTCTGTACTCCTGCCTAAACAAATAGGAGCAGTCGCCGACGCAGCGAGCACCTTTTACCGCTGCTTGCAAGCGGAGCAGTCGTCAGTGAAGCGAAGCGGGGTCGTCTGTACTCCTGCCTAAACAAATAGGAGCAGTCGCCGACGCAGCGAGCACCTTTTACCGCTGCTTGCAAGAGGAGCAGTCGTCAGTGAAGCGAAGCGGGGTCGTCTGTACTCCCGCATAAAAACAAATAGGAGCAGTCGCCGACGCAGCGAGCACCTTTTACCGCTGCTTGCAAGAGCAGCAGTCGTCAGTGAAGCGAAGCGAGGTCGTCTGTACTCCTGCCTAAACAAATAGGAGCAGTCGCCGACGCAGCGAGCACTTTTTCCGCTGCTTGCAAGAGAAGCAGTCGTCAGTGAAGCGAAGCGGGGTCGTCTGTACTCCTGCCTAAACAAATAGGAGCAGTCGCCGACGCAGCGAGCACCTTATACCGCTGCTTGCAAGAGGAGCAGTCGTCAGTGAAGCGAAGCGGGGTCGTCTGTACTCCTGCCTAAACAAATAGGAGCAGTCGCCGACGCAGCGAGCACCTTATACCGCTGCTTGCAAGAGGAGCAGTCGTCAGTGAAGCGAAGCGGGGTCGTCTGTACTCCTGCCTAAACAAATAGGAGCAGTCGCCGACTCAACGAGCACCTTTTACCGCTGCTTGCAAGAGGAGCAGTCGTCAGTGAAGTGAAGCGGGTTCGTCTGTACTCCAGCCTAAACAAATAGGAGCAGTCGCCGACGCAGTGAGCACCTTATACCGCTGCTTGCAAGAGGAGCAGTCGTCAGTGAAGCGAAGCGGGGTCGTCTGTACTCCTGCCTAAACAAATAGGAGGAGTCGCCGACGCAGCGAGCTCCTTATACCGCTGCTTGCAAGAGGAGCAGTCGTCAGTGAAGCGAAGCGGGGTCGTCTGTACTCCTGTCTAAACAAATAGGAGCAGTCGCCGCGCAGCGAGCACCTTTTACCGCTGCTTGCAACAGGAGCAGTCGTCAGTGAAGCGAAGCGGGGTCGTTTGTACTCCTGCCTAAACAAATAGGAGCAGTCGCCGACGCAGCGAGCACCTTTACCGCTGCCTGCAAGAGGAGCAGTCGTCGGTGAGGCGAAGCGGGGACGAACCCGCTTCTTCAGAAAGCTGTACAACTGCTTCAATTGTGACAACTGCAAAAGAAGGAGCGCAAAGGAACTGCCTAAACAAATAGAAGCAGTCGCCGACGCAGCGAGCACCTTTACCGCTGCCAGAAAAAGGAGCAATCGTCGGTGAAGGGAAGTGGGGTCGTCTGTACCGCTGCCTAAACAAATAGGAGCAGTCGCCGACGCAGCGAGCACCTTTTACCGCTGCTTGCAAGAGGAGCAGTCGTCAGTGAAGCGAAGCGGGGTCGTCTGTACTCCTGCCTAAACAAATAAGAGCAGTCGCCGACGCAGCGAGCACCTTTTACCGCTGCTTGCAAGAGGAGCAGTCGTCGGTGAAGGGAAGTGGGGTCGTCTGTACCGCTGCCAAAACAAATAGGAGCAGTCGCCGACGCAGCGAGCACCTTATACCGCTGCTTGCAAGAGGAGCAGTCGTCAGTGAAGCGAAGCGGGGTCGTCTGTACTCCTGCCTAAACAAATAGGAGCAGTCGCCGACGCAGCGAGCACCTTATACCGCTGCTTGCAAGAGGAGCAGTCGTCAGTGAAGCGAAGCGAGGTCGTCTGTACTCCTGCCTAAACAAATAGGAGCAGTCGCCGACGCAGCGAGCACCTTTTACCGCTGCTTGCAAGAGGAGCAGTCGTCAGTGAAGCGAAGCGGGGTCGTCTGTACTCCTGCCTAAACAATGAGGAGCAGTCGCCGACGCAGCGAGCACCTTATACCGCTGCTTGCAAGAGAAGCAGTCCTCAGTGAAGCGAAGCGGGGTCGTCTTTACTTCTGCCTAAACAAATAGGAGCAGTCGCCGACGCAGCGAGCACCTTATACCGCTGCTTGCAAGAGGAGCAGTCGTCAGTGAAGCGAAGCGGGGTCGTCTGTACTCCTGCCTAAACAAATAGGAGCAGTCGCCGACGCAGCGAGCACCTTTTACCGCTGCTTGCAAGCGGAGCAGTCGTCAGTAAAACGAAGCGGGGTCGTCTGTACTCCTGCCTAAACAAATAGGAGCAGTCGCCGACGCAGCGAGCACCTTTTACCGCTTGCTTGCAAGAGGAGCAGTCGTCAGTGAAGCGAAGCGGGGTCGTCTGTACTCCTGCCTAAACAAATAGGAGCAGTCGCCGACGCAGCGAGCACCTTTTACCGCTGCTTGCAAGAGCAGCAGTCGTCAGTGAAGCGAAGCGAGGTCGTCTGTACTCCTGCCTAAACAAATAGGAGCAGTCGCCGACGCAGCGAGCACCTTTTACCGCTGCTTGCAAGAGCAGCAGTCGTCAGTGAAGCGAAGCGAGGTCGTCTGTACTCCTGCCTAAACAAATAGGAGCAGTCGCCGACGCAGCGAGAACTTTTTCCGCTGTTTGCAAGAGAAGCAGTCGTCAGTGAAGCGAAGCGGGGTCGTCTGTACTCCTGCCTAAACAAATAGGAGCAGTCGCCGACGCAGCGAGCACCTTATACCGCTGCTTGCAAGAGGAGCAGTCGTCAGTGAAGCGAAGCGGGGTCGTCTGTACTCCTGCCTAAACAAATAGGAGCAGTCGCCGACGCAGCGATGACCTTTTACCGCTGCTTGCAAGAGGAGCAGTCAGCAGTTAAGCGAAGCGGGGTCGTCTGTACTCCTGCCTAAACAAATAGGAGCAGTTGCCGACGCAGTGAGCACTTTATACCGCTGCTTGCAAGAGGAGCAGTCGTCAGTGAAGCGAAGCGGGGTCGTCTGTACTCCTGCCTAAACAAATAGGAGCATTCGCCGACGCAGCGAGCACCTTTTACCGCTGCTTGCAAGAGGAGCGGTCGTCAGTGAAGCGAAGCGGGGTCGTCTGTACTCCTGCCTAAACAAATAGGAGCAGTCGCCGACGCAGCGAGCACCTTATACCGCTGCTTGCAAGAGGAGCAGTCGTCAGTGAAGCGAAGCGGGGTCGTCTGTACTCCTGCCTAAACAAATAGGAGCAGTCGCCGACGCAGCGAGCACCTTATACCGCTGCTTGCAAGAGGAGCAGTCGTCAGTGAAGCGAAGCGGGGTCGTCTGTACTTCTGCCTAAACAAAGAGGAGCAGTCGCCGACGCAGCGAGCACTTTATACCGCTGCTTGCAAGAGGAGCAGTCGTCAGTGAAGCGAAGCGGGGTCGTCTGTACTCCTGCCTAAACAAAAAGGAGCAGTCGCCGACGCAGCGAGCACCTTATACCGCTGCTTGCAAGAGGAGCAGTCGTCAGTGAAGCGAAGCGGGGTCGTCTGTACTCCTGCCTAAACAAATAGGAGCAGTCGCCGACGCAGCGAGCACCTTATACCGCTCCTTGCAAGAGGAGCAGTCGTCAGTGAAGCGAAGCGGGGTCGTCTGTACTCCTGCCTAAACAAATAGGAGCAGTCGCCGACTCAGGGAGCACCTTTTACCGCTGCTTGCAAGAGGAGCAGTCGTCAGTGAAGCGAAGCGGGGTCGTCTGTACTCCTGCCTAAACAAATAGGAGCAGTCGCCGACGCAGTGAGCACCTTATACCGCTGCTTGCAAGAGGAGCAGTCGTCAGTGAAGCGAAGCGGGGTCGTCTGTACTCCTGCCTAAACAAATAGGAGCAGTCGCCGACGCAGCGAGCACCTTATACCGCTGCTTGCAAGAGGAGCAGTCGTCAG
This sequence comes from Catonia carolina, assembly GCA_035578175.1. Lineage (NCBI taxonomy): Eukaryota > Metazoa > Arthropoda > Insecta > Hemiptera > Achilidae > Catonia > Catonia carolina. The sequence goes on from JAQMRL010000012.1 coordinate 5,991,220, forward strand.
TGAAGCGAAGCGGGGTCGTCTGTACTCCTGCCTAAACAAATAGGAGCAGTCGCCGACGCAGCGAGCACCTTTTACCGCTGCTTGCAAGAGGAGCAGTCGTCAGTGAAGCGAAGCGGGGTCGTCTGTACTCCTGCCTAAACAAATAGGAGCAGTCGCCGACGCAGCGAGCACCTTATACCGCTGCTTGCAAGAGGAGCAGTCGTCAGTGAAGCGAAGCGGGGTCGTCTGTACTCCTGCCTAAACAAATAGGAGCAGTCGCCGACGCAGCGTGCACCTTTTACCGCTGCTTGCAAGAGGAGCAGTCGTCAGTGAAGCGAAGCGGGGTCGTCTGTACTCCTGCCTAAACAAATAGGAGCAGTCGCCGACGCAGCGAGCACCTTATACCGCTGCTTGCAAGAGGAGCAGTCGTCAGTGAAGCGAAGCGGGGTCGTCTGTACCTTTGCCTAAACAAATAGGAGCAGTCGCCGACGCAGCGAGCACCTTTTACCGCTGCTTGCAAGAGGAGCAGTCGTCAGTGAAGCGAAGCGGGGTCGTCTGTACTCCTGCCTAAACAAAAAGGAGCAGTCGCCGACGCAGCGAGCACCTTTTACCGCTGCTTGCAAGAGGAGCAGTCGTCAGTGAAGCGAAGCGGGGTCGTCTGTACTCCTGCCTAAACAAATAGGAGCAGTCGCCGACGCAGCGAGCACCTTATACCGCTGCTTGCAAGAGGAGCAGTCGTCAGTGAAGCGAAGCGGGGTCGTCTGTACTCCTGCCTAAACAAATAGGAGCAGTCGCCGACGCAGCGAGCACCTTTTACCGCTGCTTGCAAGAGGAGCAGTCGTCAGTGAAGCGAAGCGGGGTCGTCTGTACTCCTGCCTAAACAAATAGGAGCAGTCGCTAGTGAAGCGAGGGGTAAGGAAGGGTAGAGAAAAGATCGTGCGGAGCAAGAAATACACAATGTTGATTGTCAATTTCTTTTTCTGTATCGACCTTCTCGAGTGATCGGATCGATAGTGGCTGTTCACCTTAAGTATCGCTTTCACCGGTACCTCAGATATGTCTTACCACTGGCACACGCAATACGAGAGGTTTGACCGCTGCGCTATGTATCGGCAGCAGCAACCACGTCACAGCGCCAACAGCGGGCAAAATATGAACGAAGGACGGGCGTAAAAATAGTACACTATCAAAGTAGCCCTAAAAAATTCATTATTACTGTATTCCTCCGGGGAAACTGAAATAGAGGCAAAATTATGAGCTAGCCGTAATATGCTACTGAAGCGTTTGCGGACATATATGTTTATAGAAGGTTTTTCTTATTTTCAGCTCTACAACCGTGTACCACAAAATTATTTTATATAATTTAAAATCAGCCTGTATAACACGATGTAATAATGAGTTGAAATTTTTGTACAGAATTTACGATTAAATTTGTTTTTACTTTCTCTTGCCTATATGAATGTATAGGAAGGAAGGAAAGTATTGATTTCATGTCGATTTTTCGAAATCGAGTTTTCACCGAATCTACACGTTTTCAGACACCCTGAACCCAAAAAATATGTTTTCAGCTATTGGTCTGGGTGTGTGAACAGAATATCTCAAAAACGGAATATCGTACGAACTTGAAACTTGGAACTTAAGTTAGATGCCAGTAGAGAACCCGACTCGAACATTTTCATCAAAATCGGTCGACTGGAAGTAGTAGTTTATTCGTGTCATTTTTTCACTTTTTTGCGAGTTTCTCAAAAACGGCTCCTACGATGTTTTTAAAAATCACCTCACTTACTACATTTTGTATGCTCTACAAGATAGTGTAGGCACGATATCTGCTGAAAATCTTGGTGAAGCAGTTTTCTCGTAAAAAAAAATGTTTTTTTAAGACTGCGACGTTAATATGCATTTTAGCGCAAAAAAGTACTTAGTAAAAATTGCAGAAAATTTAAAATTCTACAAATTTATTTTAACATATTTTGTATTACGCTTAGTTTAGCGGTAATTAGCTTTTTTCTCACGAAATCGTGTAAAAAATATATTTTTAAAGATTTCAGCCTTAGTATGGATTTCGCGACAAAAGTGTATAATCAAATTCATAGAAAACTAAAAGATCTAAAACTTTTATTTAGAGAATTTTTCTCTACAGAGGCTAGTTTAGCGTGAAAGAGTGATTTTCCATATTTTTAAGCTAAACTGAGGTTGATTTTTTATTTACGTCTTCACTCATGATTAATATAAAATTATGTTTTTTGAAGTTAGTTTTTTTGTTTATTCTAATGTATTATTACTAATGTTTGGTTATATTGTTCATTATTCACACTGGCAAGAGAAAGTCGGGTAAGTGTTTACACCAGTTTTTTTTAGGTGATTTTCCATATAAATTCACTATATTTGTCTCAAAAAGTAGCCCCCAAAACATTCAGTATCACTGTATATCTCCAGGGAAACTGAAATCGGGGAAAAATTATGAGCTAGCCGTAACTTTCTAATGAAGCGTTTGCGGACATATATGTTTATAGAACGGTTTTTCTTATTTCAGCTCTACAATCATTTATCACAAAATTATTTTATCATAATTCAGAATCAACCTGTGTAACACGATGTAATAATGAGTTGAAATTTTTGTACAAAATTTACGATTTAATTTATTTTTTACTTTATTGTATGACGTTGTGAAATAAATATAGTAAAACTAAAGAAAATCCCTTGTGGTTTTTCCAGAAGAGAGAATATAAATTTTTAGTGAAAAAGATAAACTAAGGGTTTCGCATATATTTATGGTAGATGATACGTATGACTATACGGTATATGAATATTTTAGTATTACATAAATATGGGGTTTCCGTGGAAAAGCAGGGGAAATTGTATAAGGAAAAATAACTAACTATAAACATTGTGAAGAAAAGCGTGGAAAGTTTTGTTTCTACAAAAACGGAATTGGTTGAGATAGTATTTTTAAAGATCATCATTAGTTTACACGTAAAGCGGAAAAAATTGTTTTTTCCATTTATACAGGTTTACATTTTTGTGTGTTGTATTTTTGGTAATATTATGTACTACATCATGTTAAGTTTTTTTTATTAAAACAAACCTTAAATTTAGTATGCATAACATAAGGCGAATAACTCAGCGAATACCTCCGCTGAGTTATTGTTTGTTACAATAAATCGATTAATACGTGTGGTCAATTGCAAACAAATAAAATTAAATATTTATATAAAGTAGCCCTATTGTTTAAATTTTATTTAGGTCTATATTAATTCAAAAATCTTGCAAATTAATCAGGTCGGCGCTCTAATTATAAAACTACCGAACTTGCGATTAACATTTTATTTTCCGACATTTTGTTGGAAAAGTGAATTACAAAAATTAACACGCAATTATAGTGAAAATATTATGTAAAAATAAAAAGTGACGTCACAGTGTCTTGGGCCAGTCTAAGCTGGTGGGAGTAGTCTGTATGGAAAAGTCCATTTAATAAGGAGAGGGGTGTGCATGAGTAGTGCAACTTGACGTTTTGTAGTTGAGTTCTAACATTAGTGTATTGAAGTGATTAATTAGTTAGTGATTAGTTAGTTATTGGAGTGAAGTGTTATTCTACACAAACGTTTATTATTTGTTTATTTATTTTTATCATTTACTATATTGCTATTTATCGGATTTTAATTTCTAATGTAGTGTCTTATATTATTCAAAGCTTTATCGTTGATTCGGTTCAGTTCTGAGTTCATATAAATAAGTGAAAAAGGGGAAAAAATAAAGTTGGCTAAAAAGTTAAGTTTTGCATAGTCAAAGTCGTGAAATTATTAATAGCGTGATAACGTTTTTTGAGCGGGAAGTGAAAGAGGGACATTGGTTTTCATTTCTTATAATAGTAGCTAATAATATCAGGCAGAGTAGTAGAGGCGTTGAAGCTGCCGTTGTTGTGCGGTTCGGCTAGTATTACACGTAATGTGGAGTGGAGTGGAAGGGGGGGAATTCCTTTCTCACTTTCTCACGACTGTAACACTTATGACTTGAACGTAAGTACCTGTAGTGTAATCCACACAAAATACACGAAAACATTCACTTTTAGAAACACTACTATAAAAATACAATAGAAAGGAATTATACGATATCCACAATACAACTGATGTTAAAGTATAATTTAAAAAAATATTACTCAGAGTAATAAAATCAAATAACATGTAAACGTTTTAATGTTTTTTTTTATTCATTTATTTAACGTGGTATCAACTGCAACGGTCATTAGCGACAACGACATTGGGGTGTAACTATTATACGATGGAGGATGAAATTATATTTTGTAACGTATGAAAATATGCCGTGCCTGAGTGGGATTCGAACCCAGAACCGCATGATGAGAGGCGAGCACGTTACCAACTGCGCCAATGCGGCCGGCGTTTTAATGTTGTTATCAATTCTTGTTTTGTTTATTTTATATGTGTGACGTATGACAAAATTAGTTTATAATTTACTCGTACGCAAACAGCGTGTGTGACAGTTTTAAAAAGAACATTGAAAGCGTGACTTATGTTTTCGGAAATGCATGTCTTCCCACTTCCCACTCTGTACGGCAAACGCAAGGTTGTGTGAAAAGCTGGGCTTCCTCACACAGTAAAGAGGTGTAATCTCGTATAGACTAAGGCCGACTATTCCTGAGAGAGTATGGTTAATTGAACCCCAACATTTAAAGTAAACCGGTAACCACTGTCTATCATTCAAATCCGTATAAAAGTAAATACCTTTACTCGGATTTGAACCAGGAACCTTTGTCTCCTAAAATCACCTGATAAACAGCTGATGTTTGAAGCTTCTCTTGCGGTGGTGACTTTACTCATAGACCAACCCTGTCGGTATTTTTACTTTCTCTTGCCTGTTTGAGTATATAGGAAGGAAAGTATTGTTTTATATCGATTTTTTGAAATCCAGTTTTCACCGGATCTACACGTTTTCAGATCCCCTGAACCCAAAAAACATGTTTCTAGGGATTGGTCTGTGTGTGTGGGTGTGTCTGTATGTGTGTGAAAAGAATGACTCAAGAACGGAACATCGTACGAACTTGAAACTTAAGTTAGGTATCACTAGAGGACCCGACACGAACATTTGCATCAAAATCTGTCAACCGGAATAGTAGTTTATTGTGTCGTTTTTCACTTTTTTGCGAATTTTCAAAAACGGCTCTTACGATTTTTTTTAATATCGCCGTATTTAATTAATTGTTTATGCTATACAAGATAGGGTTGGCGCCATGTCTGCTGAAATTTTCGGGGAGGCTGTTTTTCGTGAAAAAATTGTTGTTTTAAGATTGCGATTTTAATATGCATTTAAGCGCGGAAATTTATACTAAAAGTTGTAGAGAATTTAAAATCCTACTACTCTTATTCAAACATTTTTTTTGTATAACGCTTAGTTTAGCGGTAATTAGCGACTTTCTGTTTTTTTCTCACAAAAACGTGTAAAAAATTGATTTTTTTTAAGATTTCAGCCTTATATTAGCATGCATTTTACGACAAAAGTGTATATGATCAAATTTATAATAAATTCAAATATTTATAACTTTTATCTGCAGCATTTTTCTCTACAAACCCTAGTTTAACGTAAAAGAGTATTTTTCCGTTTTTTAAGCCAAACTGAGGTTGATTTTCACTTTGCGTCTTTCACTCATGATTAAAATAAGGTTATGTTTTTAAGGTCGGTTTTTTATTTCTAATATTTTATTACTAATGTTAGGTTTAATTGTTCATTATTTGCATTGGGAAGAGAAAGTCGTGTGAGTGATTTACACCATATTTTTATTAATAATGTGCTTAACAATCGAACGTCAGTGGTGTCATAAAGATAAAATTGAAAAAATTTGTAAGTTTGATAGAAAAATTACATTTTTAATGTTAAATGTTTCAGGTGCAATAATTTATGGTTCAGACCAAGAGGTGGCTGGTTTCATGCGAGCCGTACGCAGATGTAATGCGACTGGAAGTTTTTCTTGGATTGGATCAGACGGTTGGTCTGCCAGATCGCTTGTATTTCAAGGGAGTGAACTAGAAGTTGAAGGAACATTATCTGTTCAACCTCAAGCAAATCCTGTACGAGGATTTGATACATATTTCCTGAACCTGACTGTGGAGAATAATAAACGAAATCCTTGGTTTGTCGGTAAGTCATTTTTTACTTTCTTTTGCCTATATGAATATATTGGAAGGAAAGTATTGTTTTCATATCGATTTTTCAAAATCGAGTTTTCACCGGATCTACACGTTTTCAGACCCCCTGAACCCAAAAAACATATTTTTAGCGATTGGTCTGTGTGTGTCTGTGAGTGTGTGGGTGAACAGAATATCTCAAGAACAAAACGTCGTACGAACTTGAAACTTGAAACTTAAGTTACCTACCACTACCGGACCCGACACGAACATTTTCATTAAAATCAGTCAACCGGAAGTAGTAGTTTATTCGTGTAATTTTTCACATTTTTACGATTTTCTCAAAAACTGGTCTGACGATTTTTAAAAAAATCGCCTGGTTTACTAAATTTGTTATGCTCTACAAGATAGGGTAGGCGCCATGTTTGCTGAAATTCTTGGTAAGGTTGTTTTCGCGTAAAAATAATATTGTTTTAAGATTGCGCTTTTAATATGTATTTTAGCGCAAAAATTTATGTAGTAAAAGTTGTAGAGAATTTAAAAACCTACAACTTTTATTTCAAACATTTTTTTGTATAACTCTTAGTTTAGCGGTACTTAGCGATTTTATGTTTTTTCTCACGAAAACGTCTGAAAATCGATATTTTAAAGATTTCGGCCTTAGTATGGATTTTACGACAAAAGTGTATAGTATAATTAAATTTATAGGAAATTAAAAAATCTACAACTTTTATTTAAAGAATTTTTCTCTTCAGAGCCTAGTTTATCGTGAAATTTTTTATATTTTTAAGCCAAACTGAGGTCGTTTTTCATTTTGCGTCTTTCTTTCATGATTAAAATTAGGTTATGTTTGTTGAGGTTATTTTTTTCATTTCTAATGTTTTATTACTAATGTTAGGTTTATTGTTAATTATTTGCATTGGCAAGAGAAAGTTGTGTGAGTGTTTCACACCAGATTTTTCATATTCTTTTCGCTTTTATGGCAAGAATTTGACCACTCAAGTCAATTTTTAAGCGAGGCAATTTTTATAAAAAGTCGTTAGAGCCGTTTTTGAAAAATCGCAAAAAATAAAATAATTCTTACAGATTAATCAACATATAGGATCTAGAAATACTGAATGCGTTTTATCTATATTAAGCGAATGTTAAATCTGATTAATCGTAGGCGTTTGCTGCTTTCTCAAGTACAACAGAACAGAAGAGAACTTAAGATGTTAGTTCCATAAGTTGAGGTCTTGTTTATAAGTTTGTTTCTTAACTCGGTTCTTGATCTATCCTCTAGCCTCTATAGTTTCGGAGTGTATTTATTGTTCTCTAACTGGATAGAACTTTGCAGACTTTATAAAGAATCATACTAAACTTACATCAAACTATATATCCTACTGCACATTGCGTTGTAATAAATGTTACAATCCGTGGAGATTTTTACTTTCTCTTGGCTATACGATTATAGAGGAAGGAAAGTATTGTTTTAATGCCGATTTTTACAAATTAAGTTTTTTCCGGATATACATGTTTTCTCTCGTAAATTAATGTTTTTTAAAATCGTGGCTTTAATGTGCGTTTTAGGGGATAGAGTACATAATAAAATTTGTAAAACACTTAACTTTTATTCGAAACATTTCTTTGTATAACGCTTAGTTTAGCGGCAATTGGTAATTTTTTGTTTTTCATGAAATCTGTAACAAAATGAATTTTTAAGATTTCGGCCTTACTATTACAAAAGTGCGAGTGGCATTATATGACAAAAGTCTATATAATCAAATTTAAAGGAAATTAAAAGACCTATCATATTTATTTGCAGCATTTTTCTGTACAGAGCCTTGTGTTTAGCGTCAGAAAGTGATATTTCGTATTATTATGCCAAAATGAGGTTGGTTTTCATATCGCATCATTCACTTGTCACCGGATGGCGGCATTAAGTGGCGAGTTGGAACCTTATTTGTTTGTTGGTCATGAAAAGGGCTGTTTAAGCGGTGGTCATTTTGATGGGAAGCGGTGGTCGTAGTCGTGGCGGTCGAGGAGCTGAGCGACACGGCGTGTCGTCGTCCAGCGGAGACATCATCTTCTTCCCTCGCAGTAATGCGTCGATGGCTGCTTCGTTGGATCCGGTGGGTGTAAGGCTAGGTCGAAGGACCGCTGTGCGCACCGCTCGCGTCAGCGGGCGATGTCGGTCCGGTTGACGGCTTACGCTGTTGGGTCGGTGAGCGGAAGCATCATCTTATCTCTTGCGGGGTCGTCGATGAGTCTTCGTTGGAGTCCGGTAGCCGTGTGCCGTTGGTGGACTTCTTAACTGTGTGCTGTCTCGATGGGAATTGAATTCCTTGGCTCAGTGCAGCGCTCTTTTTATAGTCGCCGAGAGCGCTGTGGTAGAGGGCGGTTATTGGCTCGGCCTTGATGACAAAGAGCTCTGTCGGTACGCACACAAGCCTACCACCCCTCTCGGAACCATTGACGACTCCCTCTGTCGCTACATCGAAAGCTTTGATAGCCAGCAGTACCTAATCAAAGGAGGCGACGGTGACACACTTATTATTAAAATTATGTTGTTTTTTTTAGATTATATTTTTATTTATTTAAAGTCGCATCAACAGCTTGATCATTAGTGACTACAGTGGGTTAGGAAACTGTTATTATGGGTTTTGACACGTAATAATTTCCAGACCCTAGCCGGGAATCGCACCTGGACCTCCGCTTTGTACGCAAGCGCGCTATCCAATACGTTGCGGAGGCGGCCATAATTCCGTTTTTTTTTTTACGTTGTTTATTAATGTTAGGTTATATTGTTCATTATTTACATTGGCGAGAGAAAGTCATGTCAGTGTTTCACACAAGATTTATTGATAAACTACTCAATTTTTTTTTCTCTTGCCCTACAAAAATACAGTGAAACCTTCCCCTGCCGACCACTTTCTAAAGCAGGCTCCACACAGGACGAGGTGAGCCACCTTGCGACGAGTCTCTTGAACTAAATAGGCCTTATTCACCAGATCTTGCACCATGTAACTTCTACCTGTTCACTAAGGTGAAATCTGCATTAAGAGATGAGCCACCTTGCGACTCATTTTTATCAGAGACCGATTCTTGAACTAAATATACCTTAGTCTCCAGATCTTGCACCTTGTGACTTCTACCTAAGGTGAAATCTGCATTAAAAGGGGCAATATTTGTGTCTGTGGAAGCTGTAAAAGAGAAAGCGGCACGTGTTCTGAAGGAGCTGACAGAAGATGACTTCCAGCACTGTTTCCAACAATGGAAAATTCGCATGGAGCGTTGTAGGAATAGAGAAGGAGTATATTTTGAAGGTAACAATATGTGATTATGTATAAAATAAAAAAAATGTTTTACAACGTCAGTCTCGTAATTTAGTAGCCACACCTCGTAGTGGGAGAACTCTCTACTACGTCTAGGAATGGCAGTGCACTCTCAGCCCGGTTTTCTTTTGTCCCCTTTCGTATATACTCAACATTTTTGGATCACCCTATATGTGGTAACAATTATGTTAAGGGTTACAAAGCAAGGAAAGGTCTCGAGTAGTTGCTAGGAGCAACTTGATCCCAACACTAATCCAAGATAATTGGAGGTGTTCATTGTTTGCAATGCATACATACGAGTATAACAGGTGGTCTTCTATTTACACATATATATATTTATTTACTCTCGTTTGACGTCACAAAGGTGACGTCATCCAAGAAACTGATTTAATACACACCTGTATTACTCAATATTACTTAACTAATAAATTATCTATTAGAATGATTAATTTCACACAACCCATTACCTGATTAATCAATTTACAACCGTTAACCATGATATAAGTGGGAATGCATTCTAACAGAGAAAAATCTGGTGTGAAAAACTCACGCAACTTTCTCTTGCCAATGCAAATAATTATCAATATAACCTAACATTAGTACTAAAACATTACAGAAAAACAAAAACTAACCTCTATAAACATAACCTAATTTTAATCATGAGCGAAAGACGCAAAATGAAAATCAATCTCAGTTGGACTTAAAAATACGGTAAATCACTCTTTCACGCTAAACGAGGCTCTGTAGAGAAAATTTCTCTTAATAAAAATTGTAGCTCTTTTAGTAACCTCTAAATTTAATTATTATACTCTATTGTCGTAAAATGCATAATAAGGTGAAATCGTAAAAAATCGAATTTTTAATACGTTTTCGTGAGAAAAAACAGAAAGTCGCTAATTACCGCGAAACTAGCGTTATACAAAAAAATAATTGAAACAAAAGTGTTCGGTTTTTAGATTGTCTACAATTTTTATTATATATATTTTTGCGCTAAAATGCATATTTAAGCAGTAATCTTAAAAAAAACAATGTTTTTACGTGAAAACAGCCTCTCCAAGAATTTCAGCAGACATGGCACCTACCCTATTCTGTAAAGCATATAAAATTTAGTAAATCAGCCGATTTAAAAAAAATCGTAGGAGCCGTTTTTGAGAAAATCGCAAAAAAGTGAACAATCACACGAATAAACTACTACTTCCAATTGACCAATTTTGATCAAAATGTTCGTGTCGGGTCCGGTAGTGGCTGCATGTTCGTGTTGGCCGGCCCGTGGTGTAGTGGTCAGCGCAACTGGCTACTATGCCGGGGTCCCGGGTTCGATTCCCGGTCAGGTCTGGCATTTTTTCCATCTGTAAATCATCACATATCATTACCTACGCACAAGCCCAAGGCATCGTCACTCAATAAAACAAAACAAAAAAAGTATCTAACTTAAGGTTCAAGTTCGTACAATGTTCCGTTCTTGAGATATTCCGTTCACACACACACACACACAGACCAATCGCTTAAAACATGTTTTTTGGGTTAAGAGGGTTTGAAAACGTGTAGATCCGGTGGAAACTCGAGTTCGAAAAATCGACATGAAAACAATATTTTCTATCCTATATATTCATATAGGCAAGAGAAAGTAATAATTATGATGAAATTCCATATGATTTTCATAACATTTTATACATGATTTTCATACATTTTCATTTGCAAAACAAAGAATTATATTTTTTGTAACAATAACTACGAGAGTAAGTCAATTATTATCCGCAATGTAGTTATAAAATTTTATTGTAATTAAATAGGAAACTTACAAGTACATCATTTTTCGACATAGTCCCCTTGCTTTTCAACGCACTTGGTCCATCGTTGTTCAAGTTTCCTGATGCCCTCATAAAAGAAGGTTTTTGGTTGAGATGCGAGCCAGGAATGCACCGCTTCTTTCAATGCTTCGTCCAAAGTAAATCGACGGCCCCTTAATGCCTCTTTGAGTGGACCAAACAAGTGATAATCAGAAGGAGCAAGATCGGGACTATATGGAGGATGAGCCAGTACTTCAAAATTGAGTTTCTGGAGCGTGTCAGCAGTGTGGGCAGCAGTATGCGGACGGGCGTTCTCGTGCAACAACACAACATCTTTTGACAGCAGTCCTCAGCGTTTGCTTCGAATTGCAGGCTTTAGCTTGGCAGTAAGCATCTCACTGTAGCGTACACTGTTTATTGTTGTGCCCCTTTCCTGATAATGTTCCAGTACTGGACCTTGTGAGTCCCAAAAAACCGTAGGCATCAGTTTCCCTGCGGACGGTTGGGTCTTGAATTTTTTCTTGCACGGCGAATTTGGATGTTTCCATTCCATATTCTGCCGTTTACTCTCCGGCTCGTAATGATGGATCTACGTTTCGTCACCAGTAATGATCCTGTCTAAGAAGTTTTTCCGTTCGTTACCATAGCGATCCAAATGTTTTTTGCAGATGTCCAAGCGCGTTTGTTTATGCAACAGTGTCAGTTGTTTTGGGACCTGTCTTGGGCAAACTTTATGAAACCCAAGTGTGTTGTGAATGATTCCTTAGGCAGAACCGTGGCTAATTTGCAGACGATGTGCCACTTCGTCAATAGTTACTCGTCTGTCTAAGAGAATCATTTCACGTGAACGCTCAATGTTTTTTTTTCATTTACGGCGGTAAACGGTCGTCCGGCTCCTTCATCGTGCGTAACACTTGTGAGACGATTTTTAAATTTTTCAATCCGTTCGTAGACACTCCGTTGTGGCAAAACACTGTTCCTGTACTGTACCAAAACTCTTCTATGAATTTCAGCCCCTGATACACCTTCCGACCACAAAAAACGGATCACTGAACGTTGGCTATTCTTTGGTGCAAATAGAAAGCGGAGCAGCCATGATTAACAGCACGACAGCGATAACGAAACTAATCTACTAGTAGCAGCTTGAAACTTGCATACATATAACCACAAATAAACAAAGCATGCGTCATCAACGCTAAACGACAGTACTGCCAACATAAACAAAAATGTAACTAAATTGCGGATAATAATTGACTTACCCTCGTAAAAGGGAATGTTTACTTTTAAAAAGGGACTTTTCATTTTAAAAGTTACCACCATTTAGAGACTTACTTTCATGCTATTTCGAATGGGAATTGTAACTACCTTTACTATAGGATTTGACCCACGGAACATTCGTCTCCAAAAATCAGCTGTTAAACAGCCGACTCGCGGCGACGACTTCACCTCTAGACCAACCCGGTGGGTCTTGTTACAATAGTTTCAGAAAATAACTGGAATAAACTACACACTAATTCGTGAGGAATGTAAAACACAGTCCAGTTTATGAGATTTATTAACAAAATAGTTAAACTGTACGGTCTCCGTTACAACTCATCTACTTGAATAAACTTAACCTATAAATTTCATTTTCAACAAAATTTCAAATTTTCACATCCCATAAATTTAAAGTAATTGCTTAAATTTAAGCAATTTGGTATGGTCAGATGTTATTTGGTTTTGATTAACGTATAGGTTATTTAATAAAGTGACCGGAAGTTATATTTATCATGTAGTTTAAAACAATTTGATCATAAATTACACTAGAAATAGTAAATCACCATAAAATTTAAAAATTACACTAAATACAATGTAATTTTATTTCAGTAGTTTTTAAACTGTTATAAATAATTTAATTGTTTTAACAATCGCTGACAATTTCCTTGTATAATTATTATTTAATTTTATTATTGATGTTGAAATTTAGTTAGCGTTATTGTACAGGATGGTTCGAAAGTATGAAGACTTTTTTTACTTTTTCTTGCCTGTATGAATATATAGGAAGGAAGTATTGTTTTCATGTCGATTTTTTGAAAACCAGTTTTCACCAGATCTACACGTTTTCAGATCCCTGAACCCAAAAAACATGTTTTTAGGGATTGTTCTGTGGGTATGTGTGTGTGTCTGTGGTTTGTGGGTGTGTCTGTGTGTGTGTGAAGAGAATATCTCAAGAACGGAACATCGTACGAACTTGAAACTTAAGTTAGATCCTACTACCGGACTCGACACGAACATTTTCATCAAAATCGGTCAACCGGAAGTAACAGTTTATTCGTGTAATGTTTCACTTTTTTACGATTTTCTCAGAAACGATTCCTACGATATTTTTAAAATCGCCTCATTTCCTAAACGTTTTATACACTGCAAAATAGGGTAGGCGCTATGTCTGCTGAAATTCTTGGAGAGGTAGTTTTCTCGTAAAAATTTGTTTTTTTTCAGATTCTGATTTTAATATGCATTTTATCGCAAAAAAATATATAAAAAAATGTAGAGATTTTAAAATCTTATATAATGCTGACAGGGAAAGACACGCGCAATTTTGCGAGGCCGAGTCTGTTGATGAAGTAAGCTACGATTAGCGTTTCAACAGGGTCATTGAGTTAATATGAATACATTGAGATATATAATCTTATCTCAATAAACTTGACGAGGTAGCTTCGTTCTATCGTCGTCAGGTAGTATAAATTAGGAGAGTTGTCTCGGCTGAAGTCGAAGGCGCTGTTGTCTAAATTTAAGAATGGTGAACAAACACCATATGCTGGGCAAATTTTAAGGTGACTTTAGGTCCTAACTATAATTTTATAATTATTAGTTAGTTTTCTTCGTAATATTTCTTGACTGTTAGGACCCCTAATTTCTGACGTGGGCGTTGAGCTCCAAGAGGCATCCCTGACAAGAGGCCGAGCAGTACTCACTCCCCAGTACGGCCGACCTGGCTCCAACTCGCCCTCCAACTTTTATATTTTAACTTAGTAGTTTAATAAGGTGACTGTCGCCGTCACATTGTTCAATAAGAGTTCTACGGAACGGCCTTCAGGTCTATGCCTTCTGGGGACCAATTCGAGGTGGTGCAAGAAATTCCAGCAAACCATTACCATTATCTCAATAAAGGCTAATTCACGAGAGCAATTTATTTATTTATTTAAGAAAATATTACATATGAGAGCAACAGGTAAAACCTAATACTGCTCCCTTAAAACATATACAGTATAAAACAAACATCATAATTTAACAATCTTATGATATATACAATAATGATTCTTCAACCTCACAACCTACGATATAATATATGAATGTGATGAATATAATATTGTAATATGATAGTATATTAATAGAATTATGTAATAATATAATGGAATAAAATTGAATATAATACACACAAACAAACATAAACATTTAAACTAAGCATTTACTGTATACGCTTAAAAATAAATTATAGTATATTTTAGAAAGAAAAGAAAAAAGAAGAGAGAAAAAAATATCAGACAGGAGCCGTGGAACAAAAATTCGAATTAAGGAATAATTGAATACATTTTTTATAACTTAACTAATTGTCAAAAAAGGTCAATAATATTTACTAATTTTTCGTAAAGTCTCTTATAAATTGTAATGTAATGTATATTACTGTTATTTATTTAAAAACTGAACATACTTTTTTGTAAAAGATGACTGATTGTCAAAAAACGGATCAATAATATTGTTACACTTATTATATAGTGTCAGCATTTTATTTACTGGAGAATTTTCATGGTACAACGTTCTGTTTCTAGGAATGTGAAAAAATCTATTAAACCTAGGTTTTAATAATGGAGCACTTAGTGACATGTGCTCAATTACGCCTGGTATATCAATTTCATTTTTCAAAATTTTGTAAATCAGTAAGAGTGAGTTCAAGTCTCGTCTATTTTCAAGCGACATTATATTGAAATCATTATTGTTAGAAATTAAAAATTGACTACGCTTCAAAAAATAATAAAGCGCTGCGTATCTGGATTTAAAACCACCAAGATTTCGCTTTTATTTTACGTCCAACTCTGTTTTCTTTCAATTAATAATAATTCTGACGTTAAAGGAGGTAGACAACAATAAATGATTAAAGAATATCAGACCTGACAGCGATCAACACGGTACACCAACAGACCGTCCACAGCACCAAGAAAACCGTTGGAAGAACGGATATTTTACAGCAATATACGAGGTGTGGCTATTAAATAACGAGACTGACGTTGTAAAAAATTTTATTTTTATTTTATACATAATCACTTATTGTCACCTTCAATGTGAATTTTCCATTGTTGGAAACAGTGCTGAAGTCATCTTCTGTCAATTCTTTCAGGACACGTGCCGCTTTCTCTTTTACAGCTTCTACAGACTCAAATCTTGTCCCTTTTAATGCAGATTTTACCTTAGGGAACAGGTAGAAGATAATAACATGTGATGAAATGTGGTTTTTTACTTATGATCCGGAAACAAAGCGCCAATCCATGCACTGGAAGAGCCGAACTTCACCGAGAGCCAAAAAAGCTCAAATGAGCAAGTAAAAGTTTAAAGTTATGATGATTGTTTTTTTTATATTAATAGGATTGTGTACTTTCACTGGGTTCCTGAAGGTCAAACAATTAATCAATATTAATACCTTGAGGCACTTTCTAAACTACGTCAAAGAGTAAGGAAAAAACGCCCCGAAATGTGGAAGGATAAATCATGGGTTCTCCATTAAGACAATGCACCAGCTCATTCCGCGTTATATGTCAAGAGGTTCCTAGCCAAGTACAGCATCTGTGTTTGAACATCCACCTTATTCACCAGATCTTGCACCATGTAACTTCTACCTTTTTCCTAAGGTTAAATCTGCATTAAAAGGTACAAGATTTGAATCTGTGGAAGCTATAAAAGAGAAAGTGGCACGTGTCCTGAAGGAGCTGACAGAAGATGACTTCCAGCACTGTTTCCAACAATGGAAAATTCGCATAAAGCGTTGTAGGGATAGAAAAGGAGTGTATATTGAAGGTGACAGTAAGTGGTTATGTATAAAATTAAAATTAAAGTTTTTTACAACGTCATTCTCGTTATTTAATAGCCACACCTCGTAATGTGAACTTGACATTTTTTAGGAGACATCTGTATACTGATTCATCAAGTGAAATTAATAACCTACTGATGTTGGTATATAAATTTACGCACGAACCTACTGGTCAGTAGCACAAAAGTAAACTAAGATCATGACAGAGCGGTTTTAAAACGATACTTTTACACGAGATGACTCTCTCTAATACAAAATTAAAATGAAACTTTGTTAGAATTATTACATGTGACATTTAGATGTAAACTGTAATATGCTGACTTCAATTCTAATATTTATTCATAGAGTTTAATATTAATTCAGTAATAAAATTGAGTAGTATATGTTTCAAACTTACTTGCTGACTTAAAATTAACTAACTAAATAGGGTACTACCACATCAGCAATGTACAAAATACGAATGTCATCTTATGGATCTATGATAATAACGGGTGTTTCAAAAATCTGGTCTGAAACACACACGACTTTCTCTTGCCAATGTAGATAATGAACAGTATAACCTATTTTAATCATGAGTCATTCACGTTACTGACGGACTATTACCTCAGTGCATGTTATTTACGGATGACATGTGGATATACTGGAGAGTGAAGATGAGCTTCAAAGAGCAGTTTATGTTTTAAATGATTTATGTAAAAGGTATAATTTACGAGTTTCGGTTGCTAAATCAAAGGTTATGGCATTCAAGGGGAAGTATCCTACTCGTTCGAAGATTGTTTTAGACGATAGTATTAGATCAAGTGTCTCACTATAACTATCTGGGATGCGATGTGAGCTTTGATAGGGATTGATAGGGGTCTTGGATGTAGAAAATAAAATTAATAAATTTCAAGCTATTTGTGGTACCATTACCAGGACACTTGGTAACATAGCTAGATCAGAGACAATAGTGAAGTTCTACAAGGTAATCAGTCCCAGTTCTTCTTTATGGAAGTGAGTCATGGGTCACCACGAAACGCCAAGAAAGTTGGATCCAAGCAGCTAAAATGAGGGTTTTAAGAAGGGTGAAGGGGGCTGCTCGAGGCTGGATCTAATACATAACAAGGAAATTAGATCTCGGTTGGGTGAAAAAGAGGAGGCGTACCGCAATCAATGGAGGCAATATTTAGAAAGGATGCCAGAAGAGCTAATATTCCCTGTACAACCTTCTGACGGAAGGCGGCGGAAGATGAAAGGTGACGGAAGACGGAAGGCGGTGGAAGACGGAAGGCGGCGGAAGACGAAAGGCGGCGGAAGACGAAAGGCGACGGAAGACGGAAGCGGAAGGAAGAGGAGGAGAAGGAGGAGAAAAAATTAGGCTCTTTAGAAGATAATGCTTAAAATAAAAGTTGTAGGTTAAAACCTACAACTAGTTATGGGAAACTAAAATAGTTATAGGAAATTTAAATTTTCCCTTAACTTTGATTACGTAACTTTTGCTGTAAAATGTTTTATACTAAGGCCGCAATATTAAAAAATGCCATTCTTCTACCGATTTTGATGAGCAAAATGGAGACGATCGCAAATTGCCGTTAAACTAAGCGTTGTAGAAAAAGTTTGAATTCAAGGTAGTTGGTTTTTTTAAGTTTCTACAGCTTTGTATGTGCACTTTGCCCTTTTGAAATTGTAGACCCAATCGTAACCATTTGTTTACCATGATAGCGTAGTTTCCCCTAAAATTTCAGCAGACATGGATGGCGCTTACCCTATCTTGTTGATCATAAAATATG
The DNA here is from genome assembly GCA_035578175.1 of Catonia carolina. Taxonomy (NCBI): domain Eukaryota; kingdom Metazoa; phylum Arthropoda; class Insecta; order Hemiptera; family Achilidae; genus Catonia; species Catonia carolina. Next base: position 6,009,271 of record JAQMRL010000012.1, read on the forward strand.
TAGTTAAATGAGGCGACATTTAAAAAATCGTAGGATCCGTTTTTGAGAAAATCGCATGAAAGTGAAAATTTTAACGAATAAACGCATTCCGGTCAGCATCATTCACTCATGATTAAAATTAAGTTATGTTTTTAATTTTACATTGTTTACTAATGATTAAACATAGGTTATATTTTTATTCTGGTCATTGGTTGCCTAAACCAGGCAGGTGGAGTGGTAAATCATTTGCACCCAATCTGTTAGTTCCAGGGCTACAAAAAAATAATTGTGTTTCTTATCACATGGTCAGCCAAGTATATGGCTGAAGCATTTAACAACAGAAGAGGTAGAGGTGTAAAAGACTATAGTCACAGTTATCTCCTGTGAGAGTAATGAATTTCATTATTATGCAGCCAGTGATGAATGAAGTGAAGGTGTCATTTACAGGGTGGAAAGTAGATGCTTTTCAGAGGGCCTGGCATGCTGATTAGCATACTTTTCAACTCAGTGAGAAAAGCATTGATAAACTATCTCACTCCTTCTCTTAAATGTTAGCCTCTTAAATGTTCAACCAGCCTTTCGGATGATGACCCAAAAACATAATAAAATGTAATAAAGTCGTCATCAGATTGCTTTATTGGTTTAATGAGAAGTAAAGATTTCATTTTGGTTTTTGTTTTCAGAATTTTGGGAGGACCATTTCCAGTGTCGTTATCCAAACAGTTCAAGAACTCCTTATAATTATAAATACACAAAAACTTGTACAATGGAAGAACGTTTAACTAGAGAAAATACTGATTTCGAAAATCAATTACAATTTGTGAGCGACGCAGTGATGGCTTTAGCTGTCGCCTTGAGTGACATGCATAGAGATTTGTGTGGAGGTCAGCCTGGGCTTTGTGACAAAATGAGACCTACTCAAGGCCCCGAGTTGTTAAAATATTTGAAAAAGGTCACTTTTACTGGTAAGTAGTATAAATATAACCAACTACGGCGGCATGCGGGCCGCACATGCGGAGTAAGTAGCTCCCCCACCACAGCGTCGTAGTCTGATACAGGCTGCCTCTAAAGTGGTACTCACTACTCATTGTGTTCTGCTCATGCGGTAATCGTTTTGACATTTGTGTCGCTGTCGAAAGCCGCACGCTGTCGAAATTAGGTGCGCGCGCACAAAATACGGGGAAAAATGTCTGCCATTCATTTTGGGGTAATAGGCAATAAGTTTTTTCTAAATGCTGTACCTACCATAAGCTTTGACAGGCCCCAAAGAGAGGTACGTCATACCCTCATTCTGTTATATTTATTATACGGTTCTTTTTTGTTAAAAAATTTCATACAACTGATATTGTGTGTGTGAGTGTGTGTAGTTGATTTCTAAAAATTGACGTATGTTTGGTATAAAGTTCACAACTATAAAAATTTATTCAGCTTCTTGGAATACCAACAGGAAGGAGACACCACACACGTTGATCTATCTTTGACTTCCCTTCAAAAAGTGATTTTTCAAGCTCGTTTATTATTTCTCTTTCTGCCCTACAGATATAAAATTACAGATAAAATTTTATATTTTAGAACAAAATAATAAAACACATATTATGTCATCCTGGAAAAGAAGTTATATTAGCCTACGTGATACGCAAAAAAATGCGATGAGATTTAAACGTCTAATTTTGTACGAGCGTATCTTATATAAATATCAGAATATAATAATAAAATTTATAGTGTAATAAAATAAGATTCATTAGGAAGCGAAAGTAATTTTTTCACAATTTTTTTAATAGCTTGTTAGAGTGTAGTGAACGAAACTGCCCGGCAGAGTGCCCTACCGTACCGCGTATTGTCATTATTGTGTTTGAACACCGTGCATTGATTGAAATGAGTTGAGGGGAACGGCGGACGCAACACATTCTCGCTCTGTCTCGCTACCCTCCCTACATGACACCGTAATTGGCGATCAGTATACTTAATTATGTTTTTATTTTATTTTGTTTATTTATATAACTTTTTACTCTCTCTTTCCCTAGATATGAATTTATCGGAAAGGAAAAAATTGTTTTCATATCAATTTTTAGAAATCGAGACACGTTTTCAGACCCCATGAACAAAAAAACAATGTTTTTTTAAGGTTGAAACTTAAGGGGAGTAGTAATCCGTATATAACTCAATACTAACGTTTATACCTTTTTCTCAAAAATTATTTAAGATAGGGCCTTGCGGTTTTTTAAAATTAAAATTCAGGATTTTTTACAGCTTGTATGTGTGTGGTTTTTAAGTATCTTTTAACTGAAATTTTCTAAAAATGTTCAGAGTAAAACCCTTTTTTATTCAATAAATTTTATTCTAAAATAATTTTTTCTCTTCCAATTTTTTGAATATTGAAAATCTACACACACACACACACACAAGATTTGATTGTGCTGAACACGCTGTAAAAATTTCACCCCAGTATTTTCAATAGTTTTCGAGAAAAATCTACTGAAGTTAAAAGATATAAACAACGAGAAAATACATTGAAAACTGACACACAACATAACTTGATGTCCATCACAGTTGACAAAACATCAGGTTAGGTTGTAATAATATTTTTTTAATCCCTGATGTGTGTACGTTGCAATCTGTTCAACTGAGAACAATAAGCAACCCCATGACCCAATGAGATGAGGATGATATGTATGAGTGTTGTAAACGCTTCTCGCTGGCGGGCACCCACCCAACGAGCACGTCAGCGATTGGTTGGTAAGGCGAGTACAAACAGAAATTATTTTTTAAAAAATTTGGAAGCTGGAAAAAATCAAAAAATATGGGTGTTGTTGCATAAGAAAACGATCATAAAAATTGATTAAACAAAATAATTTAATCATAAACAATAATCGGTAAAAAGGTCTAGAAACCAAATTTGAATGATGAAAGTAAACCTTGAAAGAAAGGTCTAGTTACAAAAAACGTAATTAATCATTAACAAATTGCCTGATCTTAACATTAATTAATGTTCAAGTGAGATTACCAAAATAATTTGGTTTTTAAAGAAATACAATAATTTAACAACGTTAGTAATATTTATGGCCAAAAAATTTTTAAGTATAATTTATACGCTAACCATGGTTACGTTATTTGTAATAATAATAGTTAAACGTTAAACCAATTATACATAAAAATGTTTCTGCATTTACAGGAAACATTCAGGTTTGACTAGTTTTTAATTTTAGCATTAAAAAAAATATAAAGATAAAAAAATTTTTAATAATTATATTTTGTTCATTTTCCCCTGATTAATCCGCGGAAACGATAGTTTTATTTCACTGAACTTGTTTATTTTACAAGGTCGCACATGTAAGAAGTTGCACAAATCCTTGCTGGATCACGACAAGTCGATAGGTTGAAACAGCGATCAGCGTAGATATAGAATTTTCCCAAAAGAAATAAAAAACAAAAAACATACCGGTTTCCTTTAGTAATACCTTCCGGCGATTGATCAATGAGTTGGAGCAGAAGAAAACGACCAACGAAGGTTTCAAATCAGCGTAGTAATACAAGAATGGCAGTCAGGAACGAATATCGTCAATGGTCGTACGGCGAAAAACAAGGATGAACATAATTAATTGTATAGAAGATTTGGCGTAATTTCAGGCAATTTCGAAAGTCATCGGGAAAAACAACCTCATCATCCGGGAATCGAACTCCACTCCGGAAATGGAACATCTTTATTCGGGAATCGAACCCTAGATTAAACATAAATCCAACTGCTGTCAGAAAATAACACCAAGCGACGGTAACAAGTTCACAAAACAAATACCAAAGTTTAATACAGATAATTTCAGAATTAGTAAAAATTTTACAAATAATCAAATTTTTTTAAAAACAAAAAAAACAAACGCCGAATATTCATTACAAGTTACGAAAGATTATGCAATATAAAAATTTCAAATCAACGCATGTTCAAAACAAGTTTAAATCAGTTAATTACATATTTCTGAGTTAATTACGTTATACAAATACTAATTACAAAATTGCGTACAAAAATATATTGACCAGTTTGTCAAAATAAAGGTTTTTTAAAAGATTAAACCAATTGATAGAAGTTTTAAACGTACTAAATTTAAACTATAATAATAATCGTAATACAGTTTATTACCGTAACTTGCAAAGAAATTTCAGTGTTTTTGACGCTATTTATATTACAACTAAAAAAACAAGAGAGGTAAGTACCAAAAAAATGGGTATAAAAGTTCCAAATAAGTAAAAACCGTTAAAAACGTTACATAACGAATGCAATTACAACCGTACACATCAACATCACAAAGCAGTGTGTCGGGAAACAAATACATCAGCTGATCGAGGCAGAAATAGAACAGCAGTAGTAGTAGCAGTAGCAGCAGCAGTAGCAGTAGCAGTACAGACAGACGGCAGAGCGCACCAGCGTACGGAGGTAACCAGTAGAACAAGACAAGCGCTAAAAATACAAAGATACCAACAAATGTAACTTACCACAAACCAGACGTTACAGTGTAAATGAGGTGTAGTCTTGTACAGACTCAGGCTGACCATTTCTGAGAGAGTGTAGTTAATTGAACCCCAACCATCAAAGTACACCGGTAACCACTATCTAGCACTCAAATCCGTATAAAAGTAACCACCTTTACGAGGATTTGAACCAGGAACCTTCGTCTCCAAAAATCAGCTGTTAAACAGCTGATTTTGGTAACGACTTTACCTCTAGATCAACCCGGTGGGTTCACACTCATATTAACTATTTTTCGTTTGATAATTTTTTAAAACTTCAAGTAGAATTATTAATTTGTGTTGTAATTTTTTTTTAAATTTATTCGATGAACTGTGAGACACTTCTTTATATATATTTTTTTATATTAAAGTTTTATTAAATGTTTTTTGAAACTTTTAAACACTCATTAGCTATGTCCACACTCGTTCGACGTCGCATGTGACGTCCCATACTACATCGCATACGCTTAGAGGCATGACATCATCTGTCCACAGTCGTTTGAAGGGCTTTATCTCAAAAAAACAAAACGAATATTTTTGAACACTACACTATATTAAAGCCTGTTCTTTCCTGCGTTGATTGGTTTGACATATATTATTTTAACTTGAAACTAGTCGGAGATGCAGCAATTTACGCATAAAGAGTACTCTGATTTTAGCCGGTTTTCCATTAATGTGGTTTTTAAACGTCCGTTACTCCGTCCAGGCTTTTCATAACAGAACGGCGTTTAAGTTTGTTGAAGATCAGAGTTTTCTCTATAGGAACATTTTAAAATAGAAGTCTGATGTTCCATTATAAATGCCAGCCATTTTTTTTAAAGTGTATTTTGGCTTCACGTAAAGAGAGGGAAATGATTTTTGGACTGAACCATGCATTTTTACAGCAGTATTGTGCCATGTATCATATTTTGCATTTGTAATTAGAAATAGATATGTTGTGTTAATAGAAAATTCTATTAGTCTTTAAACTTCTTAAGAGGAAACTGAGCTCTATAGCAGTATCTGCTCCGAGTATAGTCGTTTAGAAAAACAAACTTCTGTGTTTTTCCTGCTGCAACTCATTCTGAATAATTTAGTTCATTTGGAATAATTTAACGATGTTTTTATTTTAATTAAATAAACTCTTTACTTGACATAATACCGTTGTGAAAATGCATGGTTCAGTCCAAAAATCATTTCCCTACCCTTACGTGGAGCCAAAAAAGCACTTTTTTAAAAAATATTTTTTTTTAAATATTAAAACGGAATATTAATATTTCCGGCATATTAAAACGGAACATGAGATTTAACTTTTAAAATATTCATATTATAAAAAAACCTCTTATCTTCAACGTACTTAAACGCCGATTTTTATGAAAAGCCTGGATGGAGTAACGGACGTTTAAAAACCACATTAACAGAACACCGGGTAAAAACTGAGTACTTCTTTGCGTCAATGGCTGGAGTTATCTCCGATTAATTTCTAAATAAAACAATCTAAATCAAACCATTCAATGCAGGAAAGAACAGGCTTTAATTTAGTGCATTGTTCAAAAATATTTATGATTTTTTTGAGATAAATTTCTTCAAACGAGTGCGGGAAGGTGGCATGCTTCTAAGCGCATGCAACGTCGAATCGAACGTTGAATCGCACGTCGAATGAGTGTGGACATACCTCTTTGATTCACTTTAACATACAAATTTCCATCACTATACTAAGAGCTAATTTTTAATTATTAGCTGAGATTATTAATTTATTTAATTTGATCATTTAGAAATAAGATTTTAATTACAATTAGCCTAATTAGTTTAATAAATTACAAAATGCAAGAATTTAATTTTATTATAATTGTTTGCATAATTATCAACAGCAGTTAGATTATAAAAACATGGTTGGCTAACCTGTATTAGGGTTATTATCATTTTGTACATTTGTAATGATATAGGGTGTGTGAGTGCAAAAGCCTGCTGGTGGGGTTGGATTAAAGAAGTGCTTGATAGACTCGGTTTTTGTTTTGGTTTTTAACAGGTGAGATCTCATGCCTTGAGGCGTCTCCTCATCGGCTCAGTTGTCTCCGTAGCGCGAGGCAAGTGCCTTTAGGCTGTAAACGAAAGTTTTACACTAGTTAGCGCGTATCTACCTCTCCGCCTGACAATTATCTTGCACTACGTTCCATCATAAAAATAGTATCTACATCCAGCTAAAATAAACATTATCCTCTTTTAAGCGTTTTCAATCAGCCCATACCATTCAGACTACTTGTAATTATTGTAGTTTCATAAAGAGACTCCTTAATTAATTATTTTAACCATTAATACATTTATCAAAACCATTTTTGTCTACTTTTTAATGTTTACCGCTTCTATGTTTTAAAAACTCAACACATTCACTATCACGCATGTTAACAAAACACAGCTTACAAAATTTTTCAACTTCAGTCTACGAATATAATCAAAATAAACCGATACAGTACCAAAACATAACTGATGAAACTAAAAATGAGTTAAACACGGGCAAGTGCAAACAGTTATATTAAACTAGTCACAGACATTATTTTAACGATACGAAATAAACAATCTGAAATGATAAACAACGAATCACTGGAATTGTTTACTCTCCTGTTATAATTCAAGCGCATTAGTCTTGTATTAATTGTGTCCAAAAATAAAACTGGGTCTAAAATAAAAACCTAGGCCTACTAATCATAAATAACAATGTAATAATAGTAAATAATGTAACGAAAAATAATAATGTAAGAGTAACAATAGTAAAAGTTTTAGTTATTAATGGTAAACTAATGTTCAATTTATAAAACATTTTCTAACAAATGAATGAACGTGTTTTTAATATATTAAGCTTAGAGCGAATAATTAGTGTTGTATGGGATTTTGTTTTTGATCATGCTGTGCGTATTTTTAATTAATACGCATGCTCACTTGTATTGCTGGTTGCCTACGTCGGAGTACTCTTAGCGTAGACGACTCTAGAATGTGTAGCCCTACTCGCCTGCATGTGCCCTCCATTTTATTTTATTTGGGTGTTTGTTCTACAATCTGTGATACTATACTCGGTTCACCGTAAGAAAGATATCTCAAGTGAACAAATAATGACGTCACTGAGCATGCCCATTATTTAAATATGTATACACGCTGATTAAAAAGTAACAACAAAATACTTTCAAACGTATTTTTAAGTAAAAAATACTTTTAAAAGTATTTTTATAAATGAAACTGTTAGGTCTACTTCATATATCATGACTGATGTTTTAAGTATTGATCAATAAATGTATAAAAACGTTACGTTTATACTTTATTTCCATTCTTTTTCATAAATAAATGTGGTTACAAGTTGTACGTATTACCTCTGATCTGTATGACGAAACAAGAGAACTTTAAAAGTAAACATTTTTATTTTAATGATTAGTCATCAATATTAGTACAGTCACTCGTTATTTTACAATCGAATTTGACGATGACTAATCCAAACCCATAAATTTCTCTCCACATTTTTGACAAAGATAATGTCATCGTTATATTAGGCCTATACTACCAGCTCGCTTTTGCCATCGTATTGTCTCGCATCGTTCTTATATGCATTATAATTTATTTTCAATTAGGAATTTAGTGCTGTAGTATGTTTTGGTTTTTTCGTTTAATTCTGCGTATGGTTAAAAGCACGTATCAGTTATCATTGTGATGTTTTCATTAAAAGTGTTGCATTTTTTCTGAGTCACCGCTTTAAGCTGATTCGGTAACTGCTGTTTGTTTACTCGAGATATCTTTCTTACGATGAACCGAGTATATGTCTGTTTGATATGTTACCTGGGGTCTAAAGCTGTATACTATATCTTAATACAGCCAACCTACTGGAAGGTAAACCCAGAAAGAAGCTGTGTCTTCAGCCTCTTAACCACTGAGCTAAACCTAGTACTACTAGAGGACCCACATGAACATTTCATCAAAATTGGTCAACTGGAAGTAGCAGTTTATCGTATAATTTTTCACGTTTTGCAATTTTCTTAAAAACGGCTCATACGACTTTTTTTAAATCGCCTCATTTTCTATATTTTTATGTTCCACAAGATAAAATAAGCATATTTGCTGAAATTCTTAAGGAGCCTGTGCTCCTGTACGGTTAGTCCAATTTAAATAATTCTTTCACTAAAAATTAATTGAAAATTTTGTTTTTACTTCGTTTCCTACATGTGTATATTTATAACTAAAAACCGAAAAGTTTCTCGAATGCTGACTTTTTTAAGTCGTGTTTCGCAGTTTTACAAAATTTATTTATGAAAATACTGTGACACTTATCGCTAAGGTCCGTTTTGGAATCTAGGTAATTAAATAATTAATTCACTAAAGTTTACAATTACAAGTATTTATTACAACTAAAAGATTTACACAATAAATAGAAAACTAATTATTATGAAGTAATACAATAAATAACTTAAATAATTTACTTAGTACTACTTACAAATAATTGTACACAAAGCACATACACAAAAACTGAATATAATGCACGTACACAATAAGATAGTATAACAATAGTTAACCACTATAATGCTCGGATACTACGTTGACCTGATCCAACGCAATAAACACTTGTCAAAAATCAAATGAATCAAATGACTGACCCACTGACCACCTTGGGGGCTCTTTATATAAGTGAATTAAAAAGACAATTCCAGAGAAGCAGAGAAATTCCATACAAATAATAAAGTAAAAAAACCCTTTTTACTGGAAAAATTTTAACTATTGTAAATAAGTCAACAATAGAATAAAAGGTGTTACAGGTAATCAACCGACCCTTTCACAAATAGTTGTACAACAAAGACCCTTTATAAATAGGTATCCTTCTATAACTAACCCTATTTTTTTTTTCACTCTATTATCTACTCTTTTCCATTTTATGAATTAGTACTAGAAATTTCGCGAACCATGCTCGTCTTCGATATTTTCACAATACCTTATAACTTAAAAAGTAACGATTTTCTGTTAAATTTTTTTGCATCATAGTTTTCTTTAATTATTACAGAACAAACCTGCCAAATAATTTGTTAATTCGTGAAATAATTGTTGAATAAAGCCCAATGTATTTGGGAAAATACGCTTTTTTCTTCAAAAACAAAAAAATTTTCTAAATTAAACATTATCTCATTAAGCGTGTTTTTCGAAATAATTTTATAGAACAAAATAATGCGAAATACTTTTTTTTATAAAAATACATCATTTCCGACAAGTTTTAGTTACTTAAAAATATTAGAAATATTTTCTAAAATGGTTTTACAATCCGCATATTGTTTCTCTCTGCCAGAGGCCATCAAGTTCTAGACAAACAGTAGAATTAAAATTATAGAAAATTAAAAAATGTACAACTGTTATTGCAGGCATTTTTTTCAACAGAGCCTAATTTGGCGGTAATTAGTGACTTTCCGCATTTTTAAATCGCGTTAATCACTCATGATTAAAATAAGGTTAATGTTTTTCATTTTACTTTGTTTACGCATGATTAAACATAGATTACATGTTTTATTATTTACATTGACAAGAGGAAGTCGGATTAGTAATTCATTTCTTGCAACAAATCGTAACACTGTAGAAAAACAAGCTGATTTAAGAAAACTTAACCTCGCAGTCCCTTAAAAATTTCCTGGAAATAACTAACAAAGTTGTTTCGACAGAAAAATCTACTTCATTATTTACATTGGCAAGATAAAGTTGTGTGAGTGTTTGACACAAGATTTTTATTCATGTACTGGTGGTGTTTTTAAACATTTCAATACAATCAATCAGTAGCTAGAAATTAGCTAATTAAAACTGTATTGTAATGTATAAAGAAAGAATGAAAATCAATTCTTTACGACATCGACAGGATTTTCTTTTCTCACTCTTTATATAGCTAATTAGGATTATGAACTATTATACAAAGACATCATAAGAAAAGATTCAACTTGTAAAGGAGTGTATAGTATCATGTTCCAAATCGACGCTTTCAAGTCAACAAAAGTTCAAAGAAATTTTATCTTATTTTATCCTCTAATGACTTCCTTTTAGCGTAAGAAAAGGATTTTTACCCTGAACAGTTTTAATACTTCATAAAGAAATTCAAGATTCAAAATCAAATCCTTATTATTTGTCATATTATTTTATTTTTTTGATGTTTTTGTCATCAGTCTCTCAGCTGGTTTGATGCAGTTCTCCAAGCTGTGTTGCGCAAGCTAGAATCTTGCCAAGTCGTTTCATGGCTACATACCTGCAACACGCTACATCTTTTGTAATTCCCTTTAAATATTCTAACCTTTGCCTCCCCGTACAATTTACGCTCTCAATATTACTCTCCATTATTGATAGAGCAATAACTCGTTGTCTTAACATATGCTGCACGAATCAATCTGATTCTTCTGGTAAAGATGTTTCCATATACTTATTTTTTCATCCAATCGTCTAAGAACCTCTAAATTACTTATTTTGTCTACCCACCTAATCTTTATCCATTTTCCTATAACACCACATTTCAAAAGCTTCTACCCTCTTCCTTTCTACAGCCCCTATGACCCACGTTTTGCTCCCGCATAATGATAAGCTCCAAATATAGTGTATTAAGAATTTTTCTGGTATGTAAATAAATTCTTTTAGCCAGTAAGCTGTTTTTTTTTATTCCAAAGGCTTTTCTAGCTTGAGCAATCCTTTTTTTGATATTGCTCGTGCTTCTACTATCCTTTGTTATTTTACTGCCTAGATAGGAGAATTCCGAAACTTCCTGTATGTTTTCGTTGGCTACTTTTAAATTTCCCATCTCTTCTAAACCACTCTTACTCCTGCGCAACATTTTCGTTTTGTTCTTAATCATTTTCATGAAGTAATCCTTTCTCATGATGTCATCCATTCCATTTAAGATATCATCTACTTCTTTATTTGCCTCGGCTAACACTACGATATCATCGGCCAAACTCAGCATTTTTATTGTTTTTCATTGAATTTTTATTCCTGCGTCAAATTTTTCCATCACTTCATTTATAGCCTACGTACAAGTTAAAAAGTAGTGGTGACAATGAAGAACATCCTTGTCGTACACCTTTTCTTACAGCAGCTTTTTTCGTACCCCTCAATTCTCAAAACACCCATTTGATTCTTATACAGACCAGAGATAACTTTTCTTTCTTTGTATTAATTTCCTACACCATTCAAGGTTCTAAACATTTTACTCCAGTCCAGATTGTCAAATGCTTTCTCGAAATTTACAAATGCCATATAAGTATTTTTACTTTCTCTTGCCTATATGAATAAATAAGAAAGAAAGTATTGTTTTCATGTCGATTTTTCGAAATCGAATTTTCACCGGATCTACACGTTTTCAGACCCCCTGAACCCAAAAAAAAAATGTTTTTAGCGATTGGTCTGTGTGTGTGTGAACAGAATATCTCAAGAACGGAACATTGTACGAACTTGAAACTTAAGTTAGATTCGACTAGAGGACTCGACACAAACATTTTCATCAAAATGGGTCAACCGGAAGTAGTAGTTTATTCGTGTCATTTTTCAATTTTTTGCAATTTTCTCAAGAACGGGTCCTACGATTTTTTTAAGAATTGGCTCGTTTGCTAAATTTTTTATGCTTAACAAGATGGGCTAGGTGTCATGTCTGCTGATATTCTTGGAGAGGCTGTTTTCACGTGAAAGGATTGTTTTTTTAAAATTGCGGCTTTAATATGTATTATAGCGCAAAAATGTAATTAATAAAAGTTGTAGAGGATTAAAAATCCTACAACTTCTATTTTAAACATTTTTTGTATAACGCTAAAATTAGCGGTAATTAGCGATTTTCTGTTTTTTTTTCTCACGAAAAAGTGTGAAAAATCGATTTTTTTAAGATTTCGGCCTTAGTATGCATTTTACGACAAAAGTGTATAAAATCAAATTTATAGGAAATAAAAAGATCCACAACTTTTATTTTAAGCATTGTTCTCTATAGAGCTTAGTATAGCGTTATAGAGTGATTTTCTGTATTTTTAATTCAAACTGAAGTTGATTTTCATTTTACGTCTTTCACTCATGATTAAAATTAGGTTATGTTTATTGAGGTTAGTTTATTTTATTTATTTGTAATGTTTTATTACTAATGTTAGGTTATATTGTTCATTTTTTGCATTGGCAAGAGAAAGTAGTATGAGTATTTCACACCAGATTTTTTAAAATAAATTGCACGAATGAACTACTACTACATCTGGTTGAGTGATTTTGGTGTCGCGTCCTGTAGTAGTATCTAACGTCAGTTAAAAGTTTCTATATCGTACGCTATTTCATTCTTGAGATATTTCGTTCATACACTTACAAACATGCGTGCGCACACACTCATTCACAGACCAATCGCAATAAACTTGTTTTCTGGGTGCATGGGGCCTCAAAACGTATATATCCGATGAAAATCAATTTTGAAAAATCGACATACAAGTAACAATTGTATTCCCTATATTCATATACAGCAAGAAAAAGTAAAAATAAATTTTCCAGCCGCATTGGCGTAGTTGGTAACGTGCTTGCCTCTCATCATGCGGTCTTGGGTTTGAATCCCACTTAGGCATGGCATATTGTCATATGTTACAAAAGATCATTTTCGTACTTCACAGTTACAACCCAATGTCGTTTCTAATGACCACTGTAATTGATGGGATGTTAAATATGTAAACAAAGAAAAAAAATTAAAAATTTGCCATTCTAAAAGTGTTTGTTTTGTATACTATGAAGATTATTTATTTATTCTATTTTTACAGGACTTTCTGGTGACAAATTCAAATTTGACCATAATGGAGATGGTCCTGCTAGGTACAATATTATTCATTTTAAACAAGTTACTCCTGGAAATTTCCAGTGGGTAAATGTTGGAGAATATATTGACGGAGAGTTACGACTGGATATTCCAGGTAAGAAAATTAATTTTACTTTCATTTTAGTTAAGCTAATTTCTATCAGAACTTTTGGGATGTTTGTTTTTACTTTCTCTTGCTTATATGAATATATAGGAAAGAAAGTATTGTTTCCATGTCAATTTTTCAAAATCGAGTTTTCACCGGATGTACACATTATTTTAATATTTAAAAAATTCTACCGAATAACTGGGCAATTGATGTTCATAATATTAAAGAATTTGTATTAATTTTTTTTATACTGAATGTAATGATTTTTTGAAATTGCCGAATTAATGAGCAGTTACGGAATTAACAGGGGTTCAGAATTTTACTTAAAACTCAAAATTTAAATATGCTACAAACCTGAGATTTCGTACGTACAATAACAACATACAGGTTTATATTATGGCGAAACTTGAAATAAATCGGTTGAACGGTGTTTGCGTTATAAGCCTCTAAATGCATCCAGTATGTTGCAGAAACAAAAAACCAAAACCAGCTCTTTTTTTCTTTTCATCCTGATATCGCAATATTAATAAGGGCTAAAAATATAAAACTGACATGTAGCTAGGCAGGTTAAAATCAGCTAAATTTTGGTGTATAGTAAGTTAAAATTAACCTTTCAGCGGACGCGCCTACTTCAGTTACGCGAGCGGGCGCGCGTTGTACTTTTTACAACATCTCTTAAATTACGTTTTACTGTGGTAATTATTTATTATTATGTTTCTATTAAGTGTAATTTTATTTATTTTATTGATAAAACTAACATATATCAGCTTAAAACCATTTAAACTTAATTTTATATTTTATTTTATATGTTTTTAAAATTTTATGTTTAATTTTACTTTAGAAAAGGAAAACCACACGGAAAACTAAACTACAATTTTTCAGAGGATGATTAAAAATATTTAATGATTACACATAAAAATAACTGCCAAATACAAAATCTTATCTCTAAATTATATAATATAAATTGTTTTTACATTGTTACTATTCATCTGTGTTCTTACTGTTCACCATTTTCCTCACTTCACTTCAAACAAACTACTTTCTTTCCATGCTGCTTGCATATAAAACGGGAACACACATCACACTTGATAGAAGCAGAAGAATTCTTTTGTCTTCCACAAAGCCAGCAAGTTCCTCTTTTCTTAGGAGGAGGTTCGGTTGAAGTCGTAGCTTCTTCTTCACGTCCTTAGTGCTCCAAGTACAAATAAATATCCTTTGGCAGAGTCTTTATAAGAGCTCTAGCTGTGAGATGTGCTTTCATTAGATCCATGGCAAGCATTTTCTTGCCATGGATCTAAAAATTGCTAGAGGCCAACGTCTGGTAACACGAGACACAGAATAAGCTGCACATATCTTATTACACGTATCCACCCCACCCTTGATCATGTTGTAGTCAATGATAATATCTGGTCCTTCCCAAGTATAAACTCTTCACCACCAGTAATAAAATCACTATCTAGATCGCCATATCCACCTTCCATTTCACTGTCATCCAAATGATCATCTTGTTCTATGTTTTCATCACTTAAGTCATCGTCACTTTCAATAAAATCGTTATTATCAGAAAAGTCACCATCGTCATCTTGATCTGACAACTCTTGAAGAACATGAGGAATATCAATTATCCGTGACATGTTGGCTAAAACGCTTAAAAAATTATAAATATAAAAAAATCAACAAATATGTCACTTGACAAAGAGTAACACGAGCAGGCGCGCGTTGTAAAAAGTACAACAAAGTCGAACAGCTCTGACTAAATAGCTTCTGAAAACTAAACCATGACACAGGAGACATTGACCTCCGGGTGAATGGTGGGGGAAAAGGGTATGGAGGCATACATATGGCAGTCAGTATTCCCACTTTTTCGGGTAGTGACTGGCATTCAAAAAAACATCGCTGTTGTACTTTTTACAACAGCGCTCCCGCCGAAAGGTTAAACGAGCGGTTTTGAAGAAACAAGGCTCCAAACTCGGGTATCTATACTAATATAATAAAGAAGAAACGTCTGTTTGTTTGTTTGAGGTAATTTCAGAAACTAATGAACAGATTTTAAAAAATGTTTGATTGTTGCATAGCTTAGAGCTTCCTGATCAATATAGGCTATTTTGCAACTTTAAGTAACTTTAATTAGGCGAGTTAAGCGACTTAAACTGTGACGATGTCGCACGTTTTAGTTTATCGGTCGCATAGCACTTTTATTTTTTCTAAGTCCTCTGGATGGTATATCATTTGGGCTAGAAGCACGATTCAACTTTTATATTTCACAGAAAAACGTGGAGAATAACATTCGATTCCAAAAACATTAAAACTTCGGATATATTCAAAATTTTTAATTTTGTACTGTATTTCATATATTTGTTTTCATTCGACAGGTAGTGAATGAGTCATATATTTCCAATTACTCTGTGTACCACACGTATTACTATCTCTATATCAGCCATATATCAACTGTCTCTTTCTTTTCCATCGGTATTCTTCTATGCATTCCATTCAACTCTGTTAAATCGCAGGGACAAACATTTAAAACGGTGGGCACCGATTTGAGACTAGAGTGCTTCCTTCACTCATGGGCAACTTTATGTCCGACTTTCTAGAGCTGGAAGTGCAGAAAAACAATTATTTTGCTGCCACAGGGCAACGAAACCACAAATATTGTATATAGAGAGGTTTTAAAATAATTTAATGAGGCCTACATTAGCTGCTGTGAAGCGAAGCGAGCGGGGGTTGCTAGTCTATAATAAAGAAATCGAGAGTAGGTTATTTTTTTCGTTTTACATTTGTTAACTGATAATTCAATGTAGGTTACATGTTTTATTATTAACATTAGCTAGAGAAAGTCGTGCGAGTGTTTCACACCGTAATTTTTGCACTTGTAATGGCTAATTATTTGGTTTAATATTTACTCAATATTTTTCAGCAATTCAGTTTCAACTAGGTCAAGCAGCACCGCCCGACTCAGTGTGCAGTCTTCCCTGTGAAGTCGGACAAGCTAAAACATATGTGGAAGGTGAAAGTTGTTGTTGGCATTGCTTCAATTGCTCTCAGTATCAGGTATGTCTAACAATTGTGCCCATTCTATCCACTTAGGGCGGGTTGAGATGGCCGACTATCGCAGTGGTAAGTTGACACCAAGCACCACTGACGGGTGTGGCAATCGTGTGGCAAAATTGCGATCTTCAGAATTTTTATTGCGATTTTTCAATAACAGTTCAACCTTCTTGGTGTTTGGTGTGTTTCTGTGTAGTGTAAATTTGTAAACCGTAGTTATGGAAGTAGAGAAGGAGTGTTTGTTTGTTATCATGCTACGACGCGCTATTCGCCGAAGAAGAAGAAGATTTTACAGGCAATATTGGGTAATTATTAGCTCAATTATAAACCTTTCCGTATCAAATTCAAACATTTCAAAATTAATTGGTAACTATGAACAATAAACTATAATATATATAAACATTATACTGATGTTCTATTCGCTGACGCCGGTCTCAATGCTTGCATCTGTGGTACTAAGCTAGGCAGGAGTCGGTTGCAGAAGTCAGTGGTACCACGCATCGCTTTGTCATGTGAAGTAGTGGGTGCGACTGCCATAGTGCACAATAGTATTTGGCAGCGCTGCATCAGTGTTATGACAGGCGTGCGATTAGTGGTAACGACTTACGATAGTTGGCCATCTGAACCAGGCCTTAAGGTGCGGTTTTGTTTGTGCGATCATCGCATGCAGCCGCTGCATGCGTAACTGCCATTACTCATCAAATGGATTTCTTAAGAAGAGGTTCCGTTTATGCGACCGACGCAAGAGATCCCATGCATCGGCTGCATCGACTGCTTTGGCAACCAGCCACCTGCAGCTGTCGCTTGCGTCTGAAAGTTGAAAATGAGTTTTTCCAAAGATGATGACGCAAAACTCATTGAGTTAGCTGCAGAAAAATTACAACTATTTGATCCTTCAAACTTGCTTTCATCGTCTAATAGATACAGTAAACTCCTGCTAATCCGAAATAATTGGGGTGAGCCGATTTCGGATAAGCTGGGTTTTTTAAAAAACAAGAAAATTGGTGTTTTATTGTCAAAAAATATTACTGTCCTAAAACTTTTATCCATACAATTTAATTGTCAATTTTTTTTTCGTACATTTTAATTATTTTTTTGAAGTCAGAAATTTTTTTGGTTTTTATTTTCCATTCGTTTTCTTATCAAAATGTCCCGCCAACGTTTGACTAAAAGTACATCAGTGGGCGTTGCTTCGATGGTTTTGACCACACGTTTACGTTTACACAACATTGTTAAATATCATTTGACTTCCACTACCAGTACGTAATACTAATTAGCCACAAAACGAAATGAAAACTACATTAAGGCCAAGACACTACTGTACTCATTCAACCACAATACAGTACTAATTGACTGTTTGTAGCAAAGGTGATGCAGCTAAAATAAACAATAGGCCTAGTAGTAGGCTACCGCTCCCAGGAAAATACTCATGTTATCAGTAAAATTCCTTTCTGTAGTGCTGAATATCATGTAGGCATACTTTACGTGCTATAATTTACAGTTCAGTTTGCTTAAACAGCATTTTGGTACAGAAATACAATTTACACTATTTATTATTTATTGTTTTTATTATCGTTATTTGTACAAAAATTACATTTAAAATACTGAGTATTTTTTGATGTTTTGGATAATCCGGGTTTCGGTTGACCCGGACGTGCAGTTGGATCGCTCGCACGTTCCACTCACTGCACAAACGGAACTACCCGACCTATGCGACGATCACACAAATGAAACCGCACCTTTATTGTTATGAACTCTTCGAATAATTCTCTTTTGTTCGACTATTTTGAAAAATTTTCGAATAAAGGTGAACGAATAAACTATTCACAAACCTTCGATTAAGGACTCCGAATAATTCAGTTGTCAAATAAAGTGTTGAGCATGGGGGTCACTTTAGTAAATTTATCAGCTAAATTTCACAGGGATAACTTTCCGGAGGGCCAATGAACTAATTCAGTACCTGTCAATAAGGTATGAGAATGAAGGCTGTCCTAGACTATTCAATTTTGTATTCAACTTCCCTCTTTCGTATACTGCATGCAGCACATTCAACTTTCAATGATGCATGCCTCTTTTTGCGGTATTTCGTAGCGCATGCCACATCTTCCCACTCGAGTAGGAATCTCATGCGTTTCATTCTTTCATGTTTCATTCCTTTTCATTATAATTTGTGTCGTAGACTTGTGAGTTGTGCCTACCAGTGAAACCGGCAGCTATTATTTGTACTTATAGTCTATTCCAGTTAAGTTGGCAGTGCCTACAAAATAAATTCCGATTCACAGGCGGTGCACGAAGGAACAGTCAACCCGCATTTTGATAAAGATCTACCCATACGTAGAGGTAAAACTTGAAGTAACTTTTTAAGAAACTTTAAAAATGAAAATAATTAAATGAAATTTTTGTTGCTTCGTCCAGCGAATTGCTATTCGTGTTAACTCTGTTTCGCTTTTTAGTTGGCCAGTAATTTTCTTTTCCTTAATTATTCTGTAAACTGATCGTTCAGAGACGCATACCATTGCTGAAGTTTTTGCTACAATTTCACTAATTGTTATATTAGCATGTTCAGTTTTAAAAGATTTCAAAGCATTTATAATTAATAGTTTTTGTTTAGAATTAATGCCTTGTCCGCGCTTGTTTCGTTTAACCGGAGAATCCATTATTGTTGATTTAAGAGAATGTAACTACGAACTATAGTACTACTTATTAAAATTAAAACAACACAATAACAACAAATATTAGTATCATACGTTTAAAAATATCACAAATACTATTATAATAAGAATTAACACTAATATTAACACGACTATGTAGTAGGTACTACACTATTCGAATGCAGAAGCAAAACTGATATAATTGCATGTATAGGCGTACGTGACTCAGCAGCCTACAAGTGAAACGGTTGTTGTGTTAAACACAAACAACCAATGAGCAGTTGCCGTGCCACATTCCACACCAGTGAATCTACTGACAACTTAACTGGAATGAACTATACCTACATTTAATTTTCAATTTATTTGTGTTACATATTATTATTTTTGTATAATTTTTAAATTTGTATAATGGTCGAAAGTAAAGAATCAGTAATTGCTTTCAAAGAAGATTATGAACGGTATGAATTCTATAAACGGTGGAATTACTAGCTGAAGGAGTATTCAAATGAAATAAAACTATTCGATGCTTTGGGCAAGTTAAGTAGAAATAGATGTTAAGAGTGTTAAAAACAAAATAAATAGCCTCAGATCATATTTTAAAAAAGCTTGTAAAAAATAGCTTTAAAAAGGCTTTAAAAAAGAAGAGCGGGAGTGCAGCTGGTGATAATTATGTATCGACTTGGTCTATGTCTTATTACAAAATATGCAGCCCAAACACCAGTAAAGACCGGATCAACGGACATTTCCCACAAGTTAATACGAGGGGTACCCAAAAGTAACCGGAATAGCATTGCCCAGGGCGGTGCTTGTGTACTACGCATTTCTGCCACGCAGACGTGTATACTGTAACTCATTGCGAGTTCAAAGCAGTGATTGCAACTCATTGCGAGTTCAATATTCATCTGCAGTGATTGTTTTTGCTACCACTGTTTTGTTCTTGTTTCATTTTTTATGATGGCAAGTTTAAGTGAACAACGTGTTGCTGTGAATTTTTTTTTTCTACTCGGTAAAAGTGCTGCTAAAACTGTTTTAATGTTGAAAACAGCTTACCAAGATGACGCTATGGGAAAATCTTAAGTATACGAGTGATTTTCTCGGTTTAAAAATGGCGACATGTCGATTGATGACAAACCTCGTTCTGGACATCCATCAACTGCCCAAATTGCAAAAATGTTTAAAGAATTCGAGAGCGTGTGCTCTCAGACGGTCGACTGACAATTTGGAAGTTTTAAGAAGATTGTGCCACAGTGTTCGTCAAAAAAGATCCGATTTTTGGCAGACAGGAGACTGGTTTTTCCACCACGACAATACACCTGCACACATAGCCATCTCGGTGAAAGATTTTTTGACTAAAAATGGCATGGTTCCGCTGCCCCACGCATCTTACTCACCTGACCTGGCTCCGTGCGACTTTTTCTTATTTCAACACATGAAAAAGGACATTAAAGGACACAGATTTAACAACATTGAAGCGGTCGAGAAAAAAAACGAGGGAGGAGCTGTCAGCCATTTCTAAAGATGACTACAAAAAATGTTTCAAACAGTGGAAGCACCGGCGGGATATTAGTGGTCATGGAGAGTATTTTGAAGGGGATAAGGTTGTTTTGTAAAAAAATTAAAAATAAATGGTAGCTTTTGAAAAATAATTTCGATTTCTTTTGGGTACCCCTTTGTATAAAATAAAAACAATTGCAAATCTCTGCACAGTACTATTCACACTGATCCAAGTCACTTTCAACAATGAACAGTAAGTGTAGGAACACAATTGACATTCATTACGATGAACGTTCGTTTTCAATATGTAATTATTACAACTTTCATCTAGAGTCTGTCTACGCTAAGAGTACTCCAACGTAGGCAACCTGCAACACAAGCGAGCATGCGCATTAATTAAAAATACGCACAGCATGATCAAAAACAAAATTCCATACAACTCTAATTCGCTGTAAGCTTAATTTTATAATAAAAACACGTTCAATCATCTGTTAGAAAATATTTTATAAATCGAACATTAGTTTACCATTAATAACTAAAAATTTTACTATTGTTACTCTTATATTGTTATTTTTCGTTAATTATTTACTATTATTACATTATTATGTATAATTAGTAGATTTTTAATAAAGACTCAGTTTTATTTTTGGTCACAAGTAATGTAAGACTAATGCGCTTGAATTATACCAGGAGAGTAAACAATTCCGTGATTCGTTGTTTATAATTTCAGATTAGTTATTTCATATCATTAAAATTAATGTCTGTGACTAGTTTATTACAACTGTTTGCACTTGCCCGTGTTTAGCTCATTTTTTGTTTCATTAGTTATCTTTTGGTATTGTAACGGTTCATTTCAATTTTTTTCGTAGACTGCAATTGAAAAGTTTTGTAAGCTGTGTTTTGTTAACATATGTGGCAGTGAATGTGTTGAGTTTTTTAAACATAAAAGCGGCCACCATTAAAAAGAAGAAAAAAATTGTTTTGTTAAATGTAACGGTTAAAATAATTAATTAAGGAGTCTCTTTATGAAACTACAATAATTACAAGTAATCTGAACGGTATTATTGAAAACGCTTATAGGATTGTTTATTTCAGCTGGATGCAGATTGTAGATTTTTATGGTTATGATGATAATTGTCAGGTTGCAAGTTAATTGTCAGGCGGAGAGGTAGATACATGCCAAATAGAGTAAAACTTTCGTTTACAACGTATAGGCGCTTGCCTCACGGGAAGTACTCTTACAGTAGATAGACTATACATTGCATGCGCCAAGTGAATGGAAAAGTTGAATTGTATAGGACAGCCTTAAGGTAATGAGGAAACAGGCAGGAATGAGAGTTTCCGAGGTGTGTACACTAAATGATGGTATTAAATGGGGTGTAAGAAACAAGGTATAAAAAAGAAGACCACTGACCAATGTTACTTCACATACTTGAAATAAAACTGCTGTTAGGCCTATAGTAACACTTGAAGATGCAGGTGACATTCACCTAAAGACAGTTCAACTTTTAATTGACTCGATAAATATGGCATGCAATATAAATGTCCGACATTCACCTTAAACTTAATGTTTCAATAAGAAAAAACCACGAAATGCATGTACAACATTAACAACATAGATCTCGACAGTCACGGCAGTTATAACACAAAGTTTACATACGAGGGGGTACCCAAAAGAAACCGGAATTATTTTTTAAAACTATTTATTTTTAATTTTTTTACAAAAGAACCTTATCCCCTTCAAAATACTCTCCATTACAACTAATACATTTGTCCCACCGGTGCTTCCACTGTTCAAAACATTTTTTGTACTCCTCTTCAGTGATGGCTGCCAGCTCATCCGTCGTTTTTTTCTTGACATCATCAACGTTGTTAAATCGGAGACCTTTCATGCCCCTTTTCATGCGTGGGAACAAGAAAAAATCACACGGAGCCAGATCGGGTGAGTACGGTGCGTGTGGTAGCAAAACCATGACGTTTTTCGCCAAAAACTGGGTAACCGAGATTGCCGTGTGTGCAGGCGCGTTGTCGTGGTGGAAAAACCAGTCCCCTGTCTGCCACAAATTAGGTCTTTTACGACGAATGCTGTTTCGTAGTCTTCTTAACACTTCAAGATAAAAAGCTTGATTTACCGTCTGGCCTGGTGGAACGAACTCTGAATGGACAATTCCCCTCACATCAAAAAAACAAATCAGCATTGTTTTGATGTTCGATCTGACTTGACGACTTTTTTTTGGTCGGGGTGATAATGAAGTCTTCCATTGACTGGATTGTTGTTTGGTTTCTGGGTCGTACCCATAGCACCAAGACTCGTCACCCGTAATGATCTTTGACATGAAATCTGGATCAGTTTCAAGCTGTTGTTTCAAATTACTACACGTTTCAATTCGACGTTCCTTTTGAGTGTCTGTCAGAACCCGAGGCACAAACTTGGCAGCGACTCTTTTCATTGTCAAGTCTTCTGTTAAAATGCGTTGGACTGAGCTCCAAGATAACCCACTAACCTGTGATATTTGGTCAATGGTCTGTCGTCGGTCTGTTCGTACAATTTCTTTCACTTTCACAACATTTTCGTCTGTTCGGGAAGTCGACGGTTGTCCAGAACGAGGTTTGTTCTCAACCGACATGTCGCCATTTTTAAAGCGCAAAAACCACTCGTACACTTGGGTTTTTCCAATAGCGTCGTCTTTGTAAGCTGTGTTCAACATTACAACTGTTTCCGCGGCGTTTTTACCGAGCAAGAAGCAAAATTTCACAGCCGCACGTTGTTCATTAAAACTTGCCATCATGAAAAACGACACGAGCACAAAACAGCACTAGCGAGAACAATCACTGCACGAGAACAGAACAAGCTAGATCAACGAACAAAATGGCATTGAACTGGCAATGAGTAGCGCTACAAGCAGCCTAGTGGCGGGAATTTGTACTGCACAAGCTCCGCCCACAGCAGAGCTATTCCGGATACTTTTGGGTACCCTCTCGTATAACGTTGGATTGGGTGGCGCAATAATTTGATTGAAATGTACAGTAGGATGACTGACTAGTTAAGAAACCACACAGAAAGGCATGCAAATAAAAAGTGAAGGAATTCAGAAAAATGTACAAGTGGCAGAAAAGAGGGAAAAGTACAGTTTTCTTTAATTAATATAGGTTCTAATTGTTCTGATCGTAGAACGCAATGTTTTAAAATAACAGGTGTTTTATTAAGGACGCAACCCTGATTATAAGAAGATAGAAGTAATACATCAGTAAATTTTCTGTCCCCCAATCGGTATGTTGGTAACAGTGTACTCAATGCCAGCTACCTAAGACAGTTAAAATGTTCCAGTCAAGCATTAGTGTGGTGACAGCAGTCGTTTCGTTATATTGTGTCAGCAATGGTTTTTTCCAAGGAAGAACCGGGTGTTTTATTAAGGACACAACCCTGATTATAAGAAGACAGAAGTAATACAATATTTTCATTGCAATTTGCTATTCATTTGTAAAATAATAATTTAGATTAATTAATAATTTGTAAAGTACGGAAAATAAAAATATGCCGTAGATTGTGGCTTTTTACATAGGCTTCTTGTTCTTCTCCTCCTTCTCCTCGTCATCCTTCTTCCCAAGTACTCAGGACTGTACTATTTTTTAAGGCTGATGAGCTCTGAATGTATTTATAGCTATCCACTTTATAGCTAGCCAATGATTTGCCAGCAACATTGCCAATACTTGCTCTTGTAGCTCCGTTAAATATTTCGTCAGCCATTTTTTTTTTGGTCTTTCAATAATAATTATAACCTACAAACATACAACCAGCTGATTATATTTTAAAGTATTATATGTTAATGCATTCTATAATCAATGTATTCAGTACGAGATGCAAGACATGAGAGAACAGCTATTGCAACTATTATACGCAAGCGCGCGTAATGTTTGTCAGGTACAATCTGACAATGCTGGCTAGCGTCCTGATTGATCTAAATGCATGGAACAGCAGAGCTCATCAACCAGAAAAACATAATTATTAACTATCATACAACAATACTGTGTAATAGCCAGTCTTGTAAAAGTTCAGCTGAGTGTCTTTTTGAACTGTTTTACCCAGTGACTGCGTTATCGCCCCTTATGTATACAGAGAACAATTCAGTTTATCGATCATGTCTGTATTTCCAGTGTACATTAAATCACATCATAGTTTGTAACTCTAGTAAGGATCCCCCCCATCTCGGGGGGTATTCTGAAAAACTGCAGATAATTTCCCACAGAAATCGCCTGAATGTAAACAAAATTTCAGGTGCCAGAATGATGTAAAATGTAATTTCCAGGTATTTCAATTTCAATTTTTTCCAGGAAAGGATCCTCGGACCCCTCGTTTACCTGGGGGAGTATGGATCAGACCCACCGGTACGTCTGACCCCCTCCCCCAAAGAAAATTCCCGTGTGCGCCACTACTGATCATGCAACTCCTGCTCCTGTTTGTAACTAGTTAAACTTTGTTAACTTTGTTGTCACTAGTAGTGAAGAAGGTAATTCTTCATCAACAGATTTTTTGACACGTGGTAAAAAAAGAAAACGGTTATATCAAGTTCTTCTTGATTAAAATTTAGCTTTTCTTTCAAAATCGATGAACGTTTCACATATCGATATCACTTAAAGTGATATCAATATGTGAAACGTTATCATCGATTTTTAGTTGGAAACTTTGTAGGTTAAGAAAAATTTTAAAGAAAATGGGGTTTAAGTAGAAAAACTGTCAGTCACAATGAAGTACATTAATTGAAAGGCAACATGTGGTTAACAAATGGTACAATTCATGGTAGTAAAATATAGTGTCTCACTGTTGAGGTTGGCAGCACTGTTAGATTTCTCTTTCCTTCGTCACTGTCCATCCATACGCAAAAGGATTCTCGTGACTCACTATCTATACCACCATCCATTTATTTCTCATAATATCCATATTATTTTGTATTAATATCGATTGTGTTTGTTCCAGATAAGACACCCTAATGACGAAACGATGTGTATAATGTGTCCAGAAGGTACCATACCTGATAATACAAAACAAGTTTGTTTGAATCTACCTGAAAATTATCTGCGAGCCGAAAGCGGTTGGGCAATTGGTGCAATGTCATTATCAGCAACCGGTATTCTTGTGACGTTATTCGTAGGCAGCGTATTTTTACGACATAACGACACTCCTGTTGTTAAAGCATCTGGTCGTGAATTAAGTTATGTTCTTTTAACCGGTTTGCTTCTTTGTTATCTTGTTACATTTGTTTTCGTTCTGCGTCCTACAGATGTCGTTTGTGGTATTCAGAGGTATGTATAAATGAATTTAATATTTCATAGTTTTTATCCTCATGTAGGGTCAATTTTAGTTCACGTGATATGACTTAAGACGTATCTGGAAGATATTTTTACAGCCCACATTCTCAGGATTTAGTTATCACGTTTAGCTTTCCTCATTTGGTCTGTCCACCTGGTATTCTGTGTTTGCTCTTCATGGAAGCCATAATTAGTTTTCTGAATTTGAAAAATTGCAGTTTTTCGGAAATTGTGTTTTTTTCCTTCTTAGTACCATTTACTCAGAGACTAATAAGATATCTCCTTCAATTTTGGCTGGCCCGTTGACATAGTGGTTAGCACAGCTGGCTTCTACGCTGGAGTCCCGGGTTTGATTCCCGGTCAGGTCTTGCATTTTATCATCACTCATTTTCATCTATCACCCTTCTCACAATCTGCATTAGCAGTAATTACAAAACAGTCAGACGTTAAACAAAAAAGATAATCCTTCAATTTTTGGCCAGAGATCTTCATAACTTTCTTCATCCGGTATACCACATAATTTACTATAATATTCTTAATGTTATGAGCTAGATGAGTAAATATTTCAAAATTTGGCCAATTTTTGATAAAGTCGAAAAAATATTGTTTAAAAAATTCAGAACATAAACAAAAATTGGCAACTGTACAGACACATAGGGTCTGACTTATTTATAATAAGTCAGACCCTATAAGTTGATTGAAGTACACCACGGTAAATATAGTCACTTGAGTCACGACTCTGCCCTTGTTTGCAACGAGGGGTAAAAGGGGGAACGCATCAGTGCGCATGCGCGACTGCTTTAATTTCAGTACAACAAACACAACAACTTATACTATACCCACAGCATATACAGTGTATCACGGAATCTTTTGTAGGTTAACTGTACTAATATAACTGTTTGTTACCGTAAACACAAAAATGTCGGTTTCTTGAAAACGTGGTCGAACTATTCACAGTGCTGAACGCAATGTAACAAAATGTTGTAAAGTTGAAGCTAAACAAAAATGCCTGTCCATGCCTCTTAACAAAAGCCGTGAGTGAGCGGCTAACTACTGTGATGTTTCTCTTTGCACAATTCGAAAAATAAAGAAGGGAATTAAGGACATGAAGAAGCTATTCTTCAACAGTTTTGTTGACACCTGGTGAAAAAAGAAAACGGTTAGGTAGATATTAGAAAGACTGATAATGAAAGCGCCGATGACAGCAATAGTAAAGACACGATTCATTCGTAATTATTACAGTAAACCAAATATTTCCAGTCATGTAATTAAGTTATAGGCAATATTAAAGGTCACATTTATTTCTTATAAGGTTTAAGAAGAAAACATTTTCTTGGAATAAACCACAGCTTACAAAATGTGTCTAGAAACTGCACGGTAGTGAAATGTACGAGTAGTGTCTCACTGTTGAGGTTGGCTCCACTGCAAATATTTCACTTCACTTCCTTACAGCCCATATATACGCAAAAGGCAATCTCGTGACTTGAATATCTATAGAAGAGACGGTAGGGATCATGCGCATGACCGGCCGTTATGAGTACATACCGTCACTAGCAAATGACGTCACTGGTGCGGCAAGCACCAGTTTTTTTAACTTCGTTCTTCTACATTAAAGACTAATATTGGGATATAATAATTATGTTTTGTCCCCTATAATAATAACAGCGAGATTAATAATGATAATAAATAATTGTTATGAAATATAAGTAAAATATAAAATAATTACCTTCCATTTATCATTGACGAATTAAGTAAACTGATTGTTTTTAGATATTCACATTATGAAATAAAAATATTTAAACAAGTCTGTAATTGTAATATAAATAAATACATGATGATCGTTAGACTACATTACAAAAATAAAATGGTTGTGAATATTTAACAGTTAGGTCTAATGTTGTATATTAACTTTTGTGTTATTTTCCGCAAAAGGATGTTTTAAACTCATATTTAGTGAGTTTATTTTAAATCTGTGTTTACGGCTTTAATATAAGTTATTTCCCACAAAAGTTCAGTAATTTTTTTCTCGCAGACACAAATTTTCTTTTCTCAACGCTATAAACTCTTCAGATTCTTTTGCATTGTAGATTATGTGTAAAGTAGAAGGATTATTTTCATTAGCAATAACAGACTCATAACCATAATTTTATCCTTGCAAAACAAGAAATCCTACTATATTTCTCTTTTCTCATATCTCAAATTTCTTTCAAAGTCATTAAAATTTTAAACAGTTCCGTGATTTCGTATCTTATGACATGGGGCTGCAGATGATTTTTAAATCTTGTTGTAGCTTTGAAGTTACAAAGTTCAGATTTTAAATCGCGTTTGACGTCACAGTCTTCAACATGACCACCACAAACACGCTCAGAATCATCGGAACATTGTCTGCGTGTCGACAAGCTTTTTTAGAATTTGAACAACATCACGGAAGACAGTGAAATGAAAATCTTTCATGTATATTTTTTTCATTGTTAGCACACCCTGCAACAATTTTCAATGTAATTATATTAGGACTCAGTAGATATAAACACGTACTAAATATTAGCAATAACAAAAAAAATTAAAAACGTAACTATTAGTAGGCCTAAATATTGACTAGTTTTTGTTATGTTCAATAATATATTCGATTAAACTAACTTCTCAAAGAATCCACTTAATACTATTAGTCGCTAATTAGACAGACTGAACATTCACAAGTACCGAAATAATACAAACAGCTGGCCGTGTTATTAAGCACCGGTGACGTCATCGGCTACTGCGCATCTTAACATGACCCCTACCGTCTCTTCTATTTACCATGATGTAAATTATAAAGCGCAATTCAATAAATAAAATGGTTTTTGTTCAAATCTCTATCTACAGTAGTAACTGAGAAAACAGTACCAGAAAATTACTAAATTAATATGCATGGAATACAAACGTCTGTACCCCCTTTTAAAATAAAACAAGTAACAACCTACACTCTTAGCTTTCTAGTTTCAAATAAAAATTATTGATATTTCTTTTGCCTGGTCTGTTTTATAAAAATAGGTTTGGTGCCGGATTTTGTTTCACCGTTGTTTACGCTGCTCTTTTAACGAAAACTAATCGTATCTCAAGAATTTTTAATGCAAGTAGACATACTGCAAAACGTCCAAATTTTATTTCACCAAAATCACAGCTGATTATTTGCTCAGGACTTGTTTGTATTCAGGTAAAAATTGAGTTGTACTAATAAATTTATATTATATTTTTCTTAAAAAAAAATCTGGTGTAAACACACTCACATGACTTTCTCTTGCCAATGCAAATAATTAATAATAATAATAATAATAATAATAATAAACTAACATTATTATGTAATATTAGTTATAAAACATTATATTAGTAATAAAACATTAGAAATAAACAAAAAACTAACCTCACAAAACATAATCTTATTTCAATCATGAGTGAAAGACGTAAACTGAAAATCAACCTCAGTTTAGCTAAAAAATACGGAAATCACTTTTTCACGCTAAACTAGGCTCTGTAGAGAAAATCGCTGTAAATGAAAGTTGTAGATCTTTTAATTTCCTATAAATCTGATTACACACTTTGTCGTAAAATGCATACTAAGGCTGAAATTTTTAAAAAATGGGTTTTTTTACACGTCTTCGTGAGAAAAAAAAACAGAAAATCACTAATTACCGCTAAACTAAGTGTTATACACCGCTACTAAGCATTGTATGAAATAAAGATTGTTTGAAATTTTAAATGCTCCACAACTTTTATTATAATACATTTTTTATGCTAAAATGCATATTATTATTATTATAGCCGAAATCTTGAAAAAACAATTTTTTTACAAGGAAACGGCCTCCCCAAGAATATCAGTAAGCATGGCGCCTACCCTATCTTGTAGAGCATAAAAAGTTAAGTAAATCAGGTGATTTTTAAAAAATCATTGGAGCCGTTTTTGAAAAATTCGCAAAATTGTGAAAAATGACACGAATAAACTACTACTTCCAATTGACCAATTTTGATGAAATTGTTCGTGTCGGGTCTGGTCGACATGAAAACAATACTTTCTTTCCTATTCATATAGGCAAGAGAAAGTAATAATGTTGCTGTTTAGGTCATCAGCCTAAAGGCTGGTTTGAACCTCTAGAGTTTTAGTTCTTACCCTATTTGTGGTCACGGCACACTATTTCATGTAGAGAGTTCTCGCGGCCCACTAACAAACCAGCTAGACATTTTAGAGCAAAAAAGTCTAAATTAAAAATGGTAGAACATTAAAAAACCTACAACTTTCGTTTCAAATGTTATATTTTACAACAAAGTATAGTTTAGCGTCAATTCGTGATTTTTTGTATTTCTTTCATCAAAATCGGTAGAAAAATGGGATTGTTTTTTAAGATTGTGACCTTAGTTGGCTATATGCATTTTACAATAAAAGTGTAAATAATCAAAGTTATAGGAAATTAAAAACCTACCATTTTTTATTAAGCATTGACTACGGAACGTAGTTTTGACGCAATATTACTGATTTTATGTATTTTGAAGTCGACCAGAGGTACTTTCATTTCTCGTCATTCACTCATGATTAAAATTAGGTTGTTTTTCATTTTACATTGTTTACTCAAGCTAGGAGGGCCTTTGAAATGAAAAACAGCTAACTGGCTACAAACATTGATTTACAGATTAGGAGAATACATTAGGAGCGTATCATTATACGGAAGCGAAACATGGGTCAAAGAGGCTGTAGAAAGGAAGAGGATAGAAGCTTTTGAAATGTGGCGTTATAGGAAAATGTTAAAGATTAGGTGGGTGGATAAAAAAAGTAATTTAGAGGTTGTTAGACAAGTGGATGATGGGAGCATCTTACCAGAAGAACCAGATAGACTAGTGGAGCATATCTTAAGACATCAACTTATTGCTCTTTCAATAAGGGTAATATTGAGGGAGTGAAATGTAGGGAGTAGCAAAGGTTAGAATATTTAAAGGAAATAACAAAAGATGTAGAATGTTGCTGGTATGTAGATATGAAACGACTTGCAGAAGATTCTATCTTGCACAACACAGCTTGGAGAACTGCATCAAACCAGCTGAGTGACTGATGACAAAAAAATCAAAAAAATATCTAATAATATAATAAAAAAATAAATACTATAATAAAAATATCTAGTATATAATTCATATCTACATATATACGTAGATATGAAGAAACTTGAGCAAGCAAGAACAGCTTGGAGAACTGCATCAAACCAGTTGAGAGAATTATGACAAAAAAATAATAATTGTTTACTCATGATTAAACATATGAAGAGCTTAGTGGATGAAGGTGCTATGCAACAAAAATATAGTTTAGTGGAAATTGCTATGAAAGTACTAAGGCTTACCTTCATGAAAATTTTGTCTTATGCATTTAAAAGTTCTTAAAACTTAACTTTTCATTGTCACTTTTTTATTTAATTTTTTGAGCAACAATACCAATGTCATATAACTTGGACACCTTACGAGATTTATTTTTACGCATACAACACTTTTAATAACTAAAAAGTCTTTATTCTTCACTGTATTATCTATAAATGGATTAACAGTAATTTAATAATACAAAATACTCAAATATCTTCATAAGAGACATTTTTAAAGGAACATTCAATGCATGTTAATGATAATAGGTGTTCATTACTATATTTAACTGTTATTACTTTAAAAAGATAAGTCTATTAGGTTGTAGTAAATTCTGGAAGAAGAAGGTGTCAAATGATCTTAACATCTTATTCTTCTACAAACCTTAAAATTAAGCTGTACGTACGTAGTCCATTCATCCCCTAGTATTTCCGTAAACTGTAGATATACAGCGTTCTGTGTCATCTACGTAACTAAGTATGTGCTTAACAGCTTCAGCAATCACAAAAAATATATTTTTGAAAAAAATGTTACATAGCACCTTCATCCACTCATATGAGGTGTGGCTATTAAATAACGAGACTGACGTAGTAAAACATGTTATTTTTATTTTATACATATAATCACTTATTGTCACCTTCAATATACACTCCTGTATCCCTACAACGCTCCATGCGAAATTTCCATTGTTGGAAACAGTGGTGGAAGTCATCTTCTGTCAGCTCCTTCAGGACACGTGCCACTTTCTCTTTTACAGCTTCCACAGACTCAAATCTTGTCCCTTTTAATGCAGATTTCACTTTAGCGAACAAGTAGAAGATAATAACATGTCATGATATGTGGTTTTTTACTTATTATCCGGAAACGAAGCGCCAATCCATGCACTGGAAGAGCCGAACTTCACCGAGAGCCAAAAAATTTCGAATGAGGAAGTGAAAATTTAAAGCAATGATGATTGTTTTTTTTTATATCCATGGGATTGTGTACCTTCACTGGGTTCCCGAAGGTCAAACAATTAATCAATATTACTACCTTGAGGTACTTTCTAAATTACGTCAACGAGTAAGGAAAAACCGTCCCAAAATGTGAAAGAACAAACCATGGGTTCTCCACCAAGGCTATGCGCCAGCTCATTCTGCATTGTCTGTCAAGAGGTTCCTAGCCAAGTACAGCATCTCAGTGTTAGAACATCCACCTTAATCACCAGATCTTGCACCATGTGACTTCTAACTGGTCCCTAAGGTAAAATTTGCATTAAAAGGGACAAGATTTGAGTCTGTTGAAGCTGTAAAAGAGAAAGCACATGTCCTGAAGGAGCTGACAGAAGATAACTTCCAGCACTGTTTCCAACAATGGAAAATTCGAATGGAGCATTCTAGGGATAGAGGAGTGTATATTGAAGGTGACAATAAGTGATTATGTTTAAAATTAAAATTAAATTTTTTACAACGTCAGTCTCATTATTTAATAGCCACACCTCACATGGTATACTGTTAATTATCTACATTAGGAAGAGAAAGTTGTGCAAGTGTTTCTTACCAGATTTTAAAATATGTTTTAATCAATTCTGTTTCAGTTGTTGATAAATGTAGTATGGATGATTGTATCACCACCAAAGGCAATCCATCATTATCCAACTCGTGATGATAACATGTTGATTTGTTCTTCGTACGTAGATGCGTCATACATGATTGCATTTGGATACCCCATCATTCTGATTGTTGTTTGTACTATTTATGCGGTTTTAACCAGAAATATACCTGAGGATTTCAATGAATCTAAACATATTGGTAAGTTGATTGAATAATACTGATTAATTTTTATAAAATAATTTAATTTTTGAGCTATTCCTGAGAGAGTAGTATGGTTAATTGAACCCAAACCATCAAAGTACACCAGTAGCCACTGTTTAGTATTCAAATCCATATAAAAGTACCTTTACCAAGATTTGAACCAGGAACTTCGTCTCTGAAAATCACCTGTTAAACAGCTGACTCGCAGCAATGACTTTACCTCCAGACCAACCTGGTGGGTTTAGTAAAAAATAAATCAAATATTTTCAAATGTGTTAACCTTCAGTCACAGTAATGAACTTTGATTCAAAAGTAATTAATAATTAAACAACAAAATATCCAAAATGAAAACAAATCCTTTAATTTATCTATTTCTCTTTTCAATTTATTTTTTCTTTTAAAAATGTATTATGTTAAACAACTCCAAATACAATTTCAATGCTCTTTAATTATATATTGTCAAAACTACAGCTTAGTCCTAACTCTGATCAATCACACAAAAACCGTCAATTATGATCAACACCTGTAAACACATAAATTGATTGTAAATGAAACAAAGTTATATTTTTCTCTAGACATGGATTATTTTAAACCCCTAATGTCCAATATTTTTATATAAGGATTCTTCGAAATTCAATGAACTCTTTATCAAACTGCCAACAAAGATTTGACCTGTGTTATACAATAAAAAATTTCAAAATTTAATTTTACATTTAAAACATCTCCTTAAAAGAAACTAGGTACTTAAAATAAGCTAATTCATTTTACAATAAAAAAAGTCCTGGATAATATTAATGCATCATGTAAGATTTTGGGCTAAATGAAAAATATTAATTTTCTTCAATATGCCAGATTCATTTCTGTTTCTGTAATTCTTTGTATCATAATTTTAAGCAATATTTAATATTTTTTAACAAAAAATTAGAGTTGTGAATTTGATTTATGGTAATTTAATCAAAAAGAAAAAGATAAGTTGGCTTTAAAAACACAAAGTTTTATTTAACAAAAATGTAAGGGTTACTTACAGTATTGAATGAAAGTTTTCCATAATTTCAGTTCATACATAATGGAAAAAATTAAAAGTAAATTATTATTATGTGATTTATAGTGAATTATTAATTCAGTAACAAGTACGGCCCCCTCTTGCCTTAATTACAGCTAGCATCTGTCTCAGCATTCCTTGAATCAAGTTTTGGAGTTTTTCTTGGTCGATTTTTCTTTCGCCACTTGACACAGCGGTTGAAGATTCATTGCATTATGTTGATGAACTCTTCTTTTTTTTTAAGCGTAACCAAACATGCTCAATAGGATTTAAGTTTGGGCTGTTGGCTGGGCAGATCATTCAGTTAATACCTATTTCATCAAGTTACTGTAGAATCATTTATAATCCTTTAAAGTGATGCATTAATTTTGTCCATGCTCTATATATTTTGCATCAGTTTCAGGCCAGGATTACAATAATTAACCAAACTTACAGCAACATTATTATAACACTAACTGGGGAAAAAATGTGGTTAGGTACCTCATTGAAAATCACCAAAGAATGAAAGAAATTAGGAAAAACTTTTTTCAAACTTTAAATTTAACAAAACTCTTACCTCTAATCACCAAAATAGGGTTATCATAATTTTTGTTTTTAAAACATAATACTGATAATATAAACGTAACTTAATATGGTTATTTACACACATCAACATTACAATCCATATAAAATAATTTTTTACATATTTCTTTTAAGAAGACTGTACCCTCCGGTACATTTTCATAATTTTCATCCCTCACTGTCTGCATTACAGTAATTGCAGAACAGTCGGACGTTAAAAACCAAAAAAAAAAGTGTACCCACCGGGTTGGTCTAGAGGTAAAGTCGTCGCCAAAATCAGCTGATTTTCAGAAGCGAATGTTCCTGGTTCAAATCCTATTAAAGGTTGTTACTTTTATACGGATTTGAATACTAGAGAGTGGTTACCGGTGTACTTTGATGGTTGGGGTCCAATTAACCATACTCTTTCAGGAATGGTCGGCCTGAGTCTGTGCAAGACTACCTCTCATTTACACGTCATACATATGTATCATCCTCATCTCTTCAGGTCATGGGGTAGCTTATTGTTCTGAATTTAACTGATTGCTGCATACACACTTAGGGATTTAAAAAAAAGAATGGTGTAACAAAATTTAATTGTTAATAATAACATATATGTTTGTATATTACTCTTTTAAAAAGAAGAAGAAGAAGTATTTTCAATGTATTTTTTATACTGAAAATAAATTTTATTAATATTAAAGAACTTTAAAAAATGCTCAAGTATTTACTGACTTAACAAAATAGTAAAACAAATAAATAAGCAAAAAATTTAATATTTAAAAAATAACAAAACGGCACATGTGTTTTTTTCTTTAATAATTTATCATCATCAGGCTTAGCTTGTCGAGTTCTATGTCATCAGGTGTAGGCGTACAGTGCTTTTACAACCATATACTGATGTAAAACTAGGTATTCCATGTCTTGATACTTGGCCCATTCAGTTTGATAACGATTATGGCTGAAACATGCGAGGCCCATTCAGTTCGATAACCATTATGGCTGAAACATGCGAGGCCCATTCAGTTTGATAACGATTATGGCTGAAACATGCGAGGCCCATTCAGTTTGATAACGATTATGGCTGAAACATGCGAGGCCCATTCAGTTCGATAACCATTATGGCTGAAACATGCGAGGCCCATTCAGTTTGATAACGATTATGGCTGAAACATGCAAGGCCCATTCAGTTTGATAACGATTATGGCTAAAAAACATGCGAGGCCCATTCAGTCTGATAACCATTATGGCTGAAACATGCGGGGCCCATTCAGTTTGATAACCATTATGGCTGAAACATGCGAGGCCCATTCAGTTTGATAACGATTATGGCTGAAACATGCGAGGCCCATTCAGTTTGATAACGATTATGGCTGAAACATGCGGGGCCCATTCAGTTTGATAACGATTATGGCTGAAACATGCGGGGCCAATTCAGTTTGATAACCATTATGGCTGAAACATGCGAGGCCCATTCAGTTTGATAACCATTATGGCTGAAACATGCGGGGCCCATTCAGTTTGATAACCATTATGGCTGAAACATGCGGGGCCCATTTAGTTCGATAACCATTATGGCTGAAACATGCGAGGCCCATTCAGTTTGATAACCATTATGGCTGAAACATGCGGGGCCCATTCAGTTTGATAACCATTATGGCTGAAACATGCCGAATGGACAGTCTTGTTCTTGTTGGTGATATTATAATTTTCCCATAAAAGGCAAAAGGAGTGTTGAATTATTTGCACCTAATCTGCTAGTATCAGGACTACAAAAAGTAGTTATGTTTCTTTTCACATGGTCAGCCAATTATATAACAGAAGCCTTTAAGAACAGAAGAGGTAGAGGTGTAAAAGACACTATACAGTATCTCATGGAATCGTGCAGCACGTCAAAACATAAATGTATTAAAATTGTGATTTAAGTTAGCGCAATCCATTTGAGGATAGGATAGAAGTGACTTCATTAGTCCCACATACCTGTACCTGCAAAACATCTGAAGAGCATGCATTTCTGATGAGGTAAAATTTTGTCAAAACATTAAAAAAATTGGTTTAAACCAGAGGCAAATTTAGGGGGAGCATGACCCCTCAAAACTTTTATTTATTTTTTTTAATAGTTTTTTGTATCTTTATAAAGGAATAAAGGAGAATTAAGGGGGATACTAAGCCCTAAACGAAACAGAAGTTTTGATTTTTGAATCGCTTTATATTGTACATATTGAATAGTTTTGTAAATATTGACATTTGATGTTAAATTTTATTTGTGCTACTGCATATTTTAGCTACAATTTTTTTGTATTTGTAAAACTAAGCACTGATTTATTTTTGTGTAAAGATGTACCTAATTGTACTCTCAACAGTTCATTTTACACAAATAAACTAATACGTATGTAGTGTGTAATTCTTTTCTTGATTTTCCTCCTAATGTAATTTAACAAATTGGATCATGTGTTTATTTATTATAAATTACTTTCTTACACCTTACTGATACAGCAAATTAAGCACCTAACATAACTTATTTTTTATTAACTTATTTAGTAAGCCCCTAATGTAGAAATAGTTTTATGTAAGTGCTTATATTATTGTAAACCTTTACCAATAAATTATCATATTTTCTTTATTGTATGAGACATTATGATATAAAATTCTTTTAAATTTCAAATTGGCAATAATAATCTGTTGTCCATTGTTGAAAAGGTCTGAAATTGTTCCATTTTGTCTGTTGTAACAGTATGAAAATTGAAAACTTTAGGCTCAAAAGTGCACAAAAACATGTTTTTAAAATGTGAATTTTTAATTTTTTTCCAGGGGAAGACCACCAAACTCCTCGCTCTTCTAGGGGTTTCCATACCCCCCCCCCACCATAATGAATCCCCAAACTTGATCCTAAATCCGCCACTGACTGTTTTTAACATGACTTTTTTTCTTTTATTTTGGATCCAGGAGACTCCAAAAGGGAGTGTAGGACATGTCAAGATAAAACTGATAAACATAAAGTTAATCACAATGATAAATTCATCACTTACCACCAAAAATTTGTTTCTGCTACTACTTACTTTCAGTAGGCT
Organism: Catonia carolina; assembly: GCA_035578175.1. Classification (NCBI taxonomy): domain Eukaryota; kingdom Metazoa; phylum Arthropoda; class Insecta; order Hemiptera; family Achilidae; genus Catonia; species Catonia carolina. Next base: position 6,046,963 of record JAQMRL010000012.1, read on the forward strand.
TGTCATGAACTCCTTTGTATCAATAGCTCACAAAATTAAAAAGTTAAACACAATGATAAATTCGTCACTTACCAATAATTTATTTCTGCTACTGCTTAACTCAGTAGGCTTGTCATGAACCCCTTTGTATCTAATAGTACACAATATTTGTTTAATTAGAAGTCAAATACCTTTCAACCAAAAACTATTTAGAAAGGAATTCACGCACACTGTAAAATGTTTCATTACTCAAGTATTGTTTTAGCTCTTTTTTAAATGACTTAAATTGTCACAACTTTTTAAACCTTGTAGGAATTTATTGATGTATTTTGTACCTGCAAAAGTTGGTTTTTGTTCAAACAATTTAGTGTTGTGATTAGCAACATAATAATCAATTCTGTTTCTTTTTTAGTGGTTGTGAACATCTAAATTCTGTAAAATGGTATTTTGCTTTACATACATTCTCACTTCAAAAATGTACAAAGAAGGAACTGTGAGCAATTGTAGCTCTTTAAATAGTGATCTACATGAGGTTGGTGTTCGACTCCCATCTTACACCTGACAGTTTTTTTCTGTATTTTAAAAACTCTTTCCATGTTACACTGTGATGAATTACCCCTACTAATGTGGCATACCTGATATGAGATAAAAACTTGATGATGCCAGGTTATCAAAAGAAGAATAAAGCAATAAAAGAAACTGAAAATTAATAATTTTGTTGTTTCTTGTTCACAGGATTTACAATGTACACGACATGTGTTATTTGGTTAGCATTTGTACCTCTTTATTTTGGTACGGGAAGTCATATGCCACTTCGAATCACCAGTATGGCTGTTACCATCAGTCTGTCTGCAAGTGTTACAGTTGCTTGCTTATTTTCACCAAAGGTAAATCATTTTGCATTATTATTTGGGTACTCTTACACTTTTTCCTCATATAGGGTTAATTTTAGACCACATGATGTGACTTAAGACATTTCTGTAACCTCTTTTTGCAGCCTCCAATTCTCAGTATTCACTCACTGTAGCTTTTCTCCCTTCTTCTGTCCTTCAAGTGTTCTGTTTTTGCTCTTCATGGAACTCCTTAAAGTCCATAATTAGTTGTCTGAATTTGATTCAGTATATTAAGTTTTCTTGATTTATTCTACTTTTCTCAATATCCTTTCTAACTTCTTGCAACCATTTATCTGACACCTTAGTTCTATTGTTTACTGTCTTCAAAATGTCTTTTGTCATCCATTCTATGCAGGTGTCTGTAAAATTTTTGCCTTCATTTTCTAATAATTTTCATTAACTGTACATTTTCCTTGTAAAGTTCTTCTTTGAACCTAACTACCTTTGAACCCATTATCCTGCAGAGGATCTTTCTCGTAAATTTTTCTGCTTCTCTTAGACTAGCCTTCCTGATCATATTTAGGCATTCACTTGCATACTGACATACAGGTTTTATCACAGTATTATAGTGTCTAATCTTGGCTTGTCTTGAGAGTGCTTTCTTCTTATACAGAACGTAAGTTCCTCAAAGTGTATTGGCCATCTTTCCTCGTCTGATGTTGTACACTTCCTTTTCACAGGTCTTTGACTGTATTATCTCCACGAGTTAATTGAAGCTGTCAACTTCCCAATTTATCCAAATTGTGTTTTCAAGTAATGTTCATTATGTATTTAGTATTCTCAAAGGAATGCTGTAGTCCTGTTTTTTTGGCTTGATCTTTTAACACATTGATTTGTTCTACTACTGTTTCCATGTTCCAAGAAACGATTGCTAGGTCTACTACAAAAGCAAGACAGTTTATCTTTATACCATTCTTTGATCCTCTAATGTATACTTGGTTTAATAATCCTGTATTGGCAAGTTCCATTTCTCATTCTTGAATTATTTTCTTCAGCACACAGTTAAAAAGAACTGGTGACAGTCCAACATATTGCTTAACACCTGTTTTAATTTTAAACTCTTCAAAGATTTCTCCAACGAAGTTTACTTTTGATCGTGTCTGTGTTAATGTTTCCTTGATGACTGACATTGTTTTGATATCCACTCCAAATTCTTCCAAATTATTCAGTAGCATTTATCATTCAATTGAATCATAAGCTTTCTTAAAATCAACAAACACTATCACTATTATCTCTTGAAACATAACTTTCCAGAACTTGTTTCCATAGCTGATTTGTGCAGGATTTTCCTTTCCTGAACCTGGCTTGATATTCGCCCAGTTTCTGATCTGTTTGTTCTTCTAGTTTAGTTAAAACAGCTTTGAAAAGTACTTTTTATGTCACAGGGAAAAGGTAAATTCCACGGTTTTATTTTATAACTGCATCCAGGAGATTCCAAAAGGGAGTAATTATAGAACATATCAAAATAAAACTGATAAGTCTAAATTTTAACAATATAAATTCACTTATTATGATATAAACACTTGTTTTGCATACACCTGAGCTGCTAGCAGTTTTATTCACTAAATTTTTGTGTGCGAATTGTCTTCCTTTAAAGATAAAAATATATTTTGTATTATTTGTCTTTCACCACTTTTTAAAGCCTTTCTGTGTTTGTGTTTCATAACAGATTCAGCCATTTTCATAGTGTAGTTTATAAAAAAATCCCGATTCTATTAAGTAGAACCACTAAGTTATTAGGCTCAACAAAAATAATATTTAATAATTATTCATATTGGCAACAAAACTAGAAAATACTGATCACACAGATCAAACAGCCTAAGAACTGACATCAGACGTTGGCACACTAGGCGGGAATACTAAATATGATGCTTTTTGTTTGCAGCGTCAAAACCTAGAAGTGGTGGCGTTACTAATCGGGTTGGCTGATCGTTTTTCGCTATCCTTATTTTTATAACTTTATTTGCATTCACTTTAAAGTAATTTTGATTCTAGTCTTCTTCTTCTTCTTCTTCTTTTTCTTCTGCCTTTCAAGGAGTAGATATCTGTGCCTGTTCCAAACCTCTCAAATCTGCCCATGTCTTTCTCGGGCGTCCTCGTTCTCTCTTTCCCTCTGGTTTATAGGCTAGTGTTTGCTTAGGTATCCTATCCTCCCTCATTCTGTTCTCATGCTCCAACCACTGTATTCTGTTCTGAGATACCCTGTCGTTTATAGAGAAGATGTTGAGTTCTTCCCTTATCTCGGTATTCCTGTAATGATCTTCTCTACTACACCCATACGTGTGCCAAAGAAATTTCATTTCAGATGCTTGCAATCTAGTCTCCTCTCGCTTTGATAGCACCCAAGTTTTACTGCCATAGAGTAGCTTTGGCTCTGCTACTGTTTTAGAAAATCTCAACCTTGTGTTTTTGCTGGTGCTATTTTTAAGGTTCGATGAATAGTGCCACCTTAAATCGATGCATCTTATTGTAAGCATCTTTATCCTGTTGGTATGTAATGTTGCAACCTAGATACTGAAAGTGGGATGTCTGTTTTTTTGTCGACAATCCTCTTAAATTCCAGGTTGCTATGTTAAGGGTGTACGTTATTCCTAATCTCCTTTTCTTTGATTGTATCTTGATTAAAATATCCGAAAATCCCGGTCCATCATCCGAGGCATCATGAGGTTTGTCAGTAGTTAAGAAAATCCTCTGGCCCCATTACGTGCACTGCACAGATTAAGCTCATTAGTGGTAATACCACATCACTGCATATGAGCCTGCAGGACAGTTCCTTCGAGATGCCGCTCTAGGCTCTTCCACCCACTCTACCGTTAGAAATATCTTTCATATCCACCTTCTAGTATAGTGGATTTAGTATCTAGTATAGTGGATCCAGATTCTAGTATAGTGACATAATTGCTTACATCCATTTTTCCATTATGTGGACATCACTTCGATTTTCATGATATCACGATCCGGACTCATGATAGATAATAGGCCTCTGTGCTAACATTCTTGAGAGCTGTGCTCTCAAGGTTAAAAATTGTTTTTTTTTTACGATTGCATTCTTTATTATGCCTTTTACGACAAAAATGTACATAATCAAAAGTTACAGGAAACTAAAAAAATTTACAACTTTTATTTTAAGCAATTTTTTCTACAGAGCTTGGTTTAGCATCAATTAGTGATGTTATTTTTTTATTCAAACACTAGTTCATTTTCATTAAGCATCATTCAGTCACAATTAAAATTAGGTTGTTTTTCATTTAATATTGTTTACTAGTGATGATTAAACATATTGTTATATGTTTTATTATTTAAATTCAGAAGAGAAAGTCGAGTGAGTGTTTTATACCAGATGTTTTTCTAATATGTTTTAGTTGTATATAATATTAATCAGACCTGAAAGGAACGTTCGACAAAGTATGATGCCCAATTCAAGACATGGTGGCACTATGAAGACAAGTACTGCTGCTAGTGTCACAGTAGTCGCTGCGCCTCTTACAAGCAGACCACAGAGTTTCACTAATAAAGGTAGTTACAATTTTTATTTTTATTATTATTATTATTATTTTTATTATTATTATTAGCGAATTCTCCCAATAGTAAAAGACAGTAAGCAAATAGCTCAATTAACTTTTCTTTGGGCTCTTCCTGTTCTTCCAATAGACTTTCATTCTTTCTGAGAAAGCTTGTTTACGCTCTTCTGACCATTTTGGCCTGACTTGTTTTTGCTGTGGTTGCTCAGCTGAAACTTCCCACTTATTTATTTTGTCTCTAAACGTGTCTCTTTCTACGATATCAGTTGAACTTATGTTTACATGTTTGAGGTCCTTACGAATTTCCTGAAGCCATGGTGTTGAGGTTTTAAGTGCGGTTACATAGTCTACAATCTTCTTAGTCAATCGATCTTGTGATAATCTACTAAGATGCCCAAAGAATTTCATTCTTTGTTTCCTAAAGTCAATTTCGATGTTTGAATACTTCTCCATTGTTTTCATTCATTGTAGCCTGTAACCGTCTTCAGTAAGCCTAGCCCCTAAGATTTTCCTTATGATTTTTCTCTCTTCCTTTTTGATTTCCTCAAGTTCTCGTTTCCCATTGAGTGTTAGTGTTTTGCTTGCATAGAGGGCTGTTGGTTTTATAACTGTGTTGTAGTGTCGCAATTTTATTTGCCTTGACATGAATTTTTTGTTGTAAAGATGCTGGACTAGTCCTAATCCTTTTTTCATTTTTAGTAAGCGACTCTGTTGTGAGATTTTCTTATTATTATTAATTAATTACAATAATTATGATGAGTCATCATCAATTTTAAGGAATTCACTGGGTGATTGGAAAGTAGATGTTTCAACAATAATGGTAATCAAAAATTTATATATAGGTGCAAAACGTTATAATATTAAGATGGTTGTTACAAGTTATACTGAATATTTTATTCAATGTTCCAATGTGCCAGTTTTTTAAAGGCTTTTTTGTTTAAATCCTGTTCAAAGACCCCACGGACTCACATGGTGGGATTTGAACACATAGTGTTCCAGATTTTTTTTACTTTCCCTTGCCTATATGAATATATAGGAAGGAAAGTATTGTTTTCATGTCGATTTTTCGAAATCGAGTTTTCACCGGATCTACACCCCCCCTGAACCCAAAAAACATGTTTTTAGCGATTGGTCTGTGTGTGTGTGCGTGCGTGCGTGCATGTGTGAACAGAATATCTCAAGAACGGAACATCGTACGAACTTGAAACTTGAAACTTAAGTTTAATACCACTACTGGACCCAACACAAACATTTTCATTAAAATCGGTCAACCGGAAGTAGTAGTTTATTCGTGTCATTTTTCACTTTTTTGCGATTTTCTCATAAACTGGTCCTACGATTTTTTTAAAATCGCCTCATTAACTTAATTTTTTTATGCTCTACAAGATCGGGTAGGCGCCATGTTTGCTAAAATTCTTGGTAAGGCTGTTTTCACGTAAAAAAAATTTTTTTTTAAGATTGCGGCTTTATTATGCATTTTACCGCGAAAATGTACATAATTAATGTTATAGAAAATTTAAAATTCTACAACTTTTATTTCTAACATTTTTTTCTATAATGCTTAGTCTAGCGGTAATTAGCAATTTTCTGTTTTTTTCTCACGAAAACATGAGAAAAATTGATTTTTTAAAGATTTCGGCCTTAGTATGAATTTTACGACAAAAGTGTATGCAATCAAATTTATAGGAAATTAAAAGCTCTATAACTTTTATTTAAAGCATTTTTCTCTACAGAGTATAGTTTAGTGTAAAAAAGTGATTTTCTGTATTTTTAAGCCAAACTGATTTTCATTTTGCGTCCTTCACTCATGATTAAAATTAGGTTATGTTTGTTGAGGTAAATTCTTTTATTTATTTTTCATGTTTTTTACTAATGTTAGGTTGTGTTGTTAATTATTTGCATTAGCAAGAGAAAGTTGTGTGAGTGTTTCACAACAGATTTTTTAAGTTTTGAAACATGAAACTTATGGAAACGTTTTATGCATGAAGATGTGATTTTTTAAGTTTATCGATTATTTTGAAGACGGTTGTTTTAAGGTGGTATGTTTTATTTTAAAATTTGTATTTATTATTTGCAATTTTTTATGTTCTGAATTTTTTACCATAAGATTTTTTCCTAAAATTCTACATATAAAATATGATATAGGCTTATAGAAGGAAAGTAGGGCTTATTATTTTATGTTGATTTTTGGAAATCAAGTTTTCACTGGAAACACAGATTTCCAGACTTCTGAACCCGAAACTACTTGTTTTTACCAATTGATCTGTTTGTGTGTGTATAAATATTATCTCAAAAAATGCATTTTGTACAAAATTCAATCATTGAACTCAAGTTAAGAGTACCATGTGAAAACCCAACATGAACATTTTCATCAAAATCAGTCAACTGAAAGCAGTAGATTATTCGTGCTTTTTTATTTTTTGCGATTTTTTGAAAAACGGCTCCTACAATTTTTTACAAAAATCACCTTATTTGCTACAATTTTGGTTCTGTATGAGATAAGGTAGGCACTATGTCTGCTAAAATTCTTTGGTGGGAGAAGGGTTTGTGCTTTTGTGGTAAAATGTTTTTTTTAAAGACTTTTGACTTAAAATGGATATTTTGTCAAAAGTTTACATAATTAAAGTTGTACAAAATTAACAAATGTTTTATTTCAAGAATTTTTACTTAAAATTACTTAATTTACCATCAATTAGTGATATTTTGTAATTTTAAGCCTAATTTTGGTTAATTTTCATTTTGCATCATTCACTTATGATTAAAATTAGGATATGTTTTTCATTTTACATTGTTTACTCATGATTTAATATAGATTATATTTTTAATTATTTACATTGGTTACAGAAAGTTGTGTGAGTGTTTAACAGCAGGTTGTTGTTTTGTTTTTTTAAGTTTTGAAACATGGAAGGTTATTTTTGTTTCCTGAAATTATGCGCGAAGATGTGATTTTTTAAGTTCATCATATAAGTATTTTGAATCTTTTGAAGACAGTTGTTTTGAGGTATGTTTTATTTTAAAATTTTTATTCATATTATTTTTTAACTTTTTCATTTTGATCATATTAAGCTCGTAATTTAATTTCTTTTTTACATACTTTTACTGTATTGTTTCTTCTTCTTTAATCTTATTGTTGCAATTAAGTAACTCTTTTTCTGTGGAAATTCATTGTCATCAATCATGGCTGAAATTGAGCCTGTTTTAATGTCCATCTCTTCCTCGGTTTCCCTACTTCTCTTGTACCCCTTGGTTTATAAAGCCATCCAGTCAAATGGGTTGCTGATCCTGTGACACTCTAAATAAATGATCTGTCCAATGTCCATTTCGATTCATTGAGTTTCATTTGCCTCATTTACGCATGTTAAACATAATGTTATATTTTTCATTTTACATTGTTTAGCAATGATTAAACATTGGTTATTATTATTTATATTGGCAAGAGCTAACAACGTCGTGTAAAAATATTGTGTAAATTCTTATTGTTGTGTAAAATTTTTCATGTAAAAACCAGAAGGTGCTACTATGTTTGTCTCTTAATTAAAACGTTAATAATTTCAGTATGTTATAATTTCACACAGGAAATTTGATTCCAGGTGAAATATTTTTCCAGCTATAACTCGCTAACCGAGCGTTTTTGTACAAAATTGTTTCTTGTGTAGGGCCAATTTTAGACCACGTGAGGTGACTTTATTTCGGGAAGCTATTTTTACAGCCCACATTCTCAGCATTCGTACACTGTAGCGCCAGCTATGCTTTTCTCCTTTCATCTGTCCACCCGGTATTCTGTTGCTTTTCATGGAAGCCCTTCAAATCCGTAATTGGTTGTCTGAATTTGGTTCAGTTCATTAAGTTTTTTGACTTCTTTAAACCATTTATCCAACACCAGGTCTAATTTTAGAGTTTTAAAAATTTGTTTTGTCAATTGGTTGTCATCCATTTTATATACTGGTATCCGTAAAATTTTTGTCTATTTTTACTTTCTCATGGCTATATGAATATATAGGAAGCAAGGACTGTTTTTATGTCGATTTTTCGAAATTGAGTTTTCACCGGATTTACACATTTTTAGACCCCCTGAACCCCAAAATAAAAAATGTTTTTAGTGATTGGCTGCGTGTGTGCCTGTGTATGTGTGTGTCTGCGTGTCTGCATGTGTGTGTAAAACAGAATATCTCAAGAACGGAACATCGTATCAACTTGAAACTTAAGTTAGATACTAAAGAGGACCCAACAAAAACATTTTCATCAAAATCGGTCAACCGGAAGTAGTAGTTTATTCGTTTAATTTTTCACTTTTTGCGATTTTCTCAAAAACGGCTCCTACAATTTATATAAAAATCACCTCATTTACTACATTTTTTTATGCTCTACAAGATAGGGTAGGCGCCATGTCAGCTGAAATTCTTGGTGAGGCTGTTATCTCGTGAAATAATTGTTTTTTTTAAGATTGCGACTTAAATATGCATTTCAGTACAAAAACATATATAATAAAAGTTTTAGACCATTTAAAATCATACAACTTTTATTTCAAACATTGTTTTGTACAATTCTTAGTTTAGCGATTTCTCTGTTTTTTCTCACGAAAACATGTAAAAAATTGAATTTTTCAGATTTCAGCCTTAGTATACGTTTTACGACAAAAGTGTATAATCAAGTTTATAGGAAATTAAAAGATCCACAACTTTTTTTAAAATATTTTTCTCTACAGAACCTAGTTTAGCGTGAAATAGTGATTTTTCCGTATTTTTAAGCCAAAATGAGGTCGATTTTCATTTTGCGTCTTTCACTCATGATTAAAATAAGGTTATGTTTTTGAGGTTAGCTTTTTGTTTATTTCTAATGTTTTATCACTAATGTTAGGTTATATTGGTCATTATCTGCATTGGCAGGAGAAAGTCGTGTGAGTGTTTCACACCAGATTTTTTTTAGCTCATAGTACATGCATATCAAGTCAAATTATGCGACCATAATTAAACTAATTGTAAAAATATTATTATTTTTATGTCAAACAATAAATGTATTTTTTTTAATTTACAGATCCGAATCAAGATAAAACGAACACCAGTAATAAAACCAATGTAAATAATGTCTTAAGTAACAAAGAAAAAGCGTCTGTCGTTAATCGTTCAACACAAACTTTACCATCAACAAACGAACTCGAAAAAACCGAAACTAAAATCGAAATCAATGAAGATTTCATAAAAAATGAACCGGTAAATGATAACGATGTAAAATGCTCAAATGTTATCATCGTAAATAATAATAATATTAAAAATACAGTTGCACCAACTATACCGGTAGAAAAACCAACATCAACGACGTGTTTTAACTCGGATGTAGTTTCAACTACATCGACATCAGTGACAAATGTAACACCATCAGTATTACCTACACGACAAAATTCAATAAAAAATATAAAACCAAATCATCGTACCAACTTAAACAACGATAAAATAAATCAGTCAAATGTTAGTACAGCGCAAATAAATGTCAACATTAATAACGGTCCAACAACTGTTGGTAAATCGGATACTGTATAGCAGGACAGTTCCGCTGATGGTTCAAAATCAAGCGGAAAAAGAAAACGGTTTGTTCCTTGTAGTAAACGAAAACCGGTTCTCGTTTAAATATTTTTTTTATTTATATTAAGTAACCTCTCTTTAGTGTCCAGCATTGTTTAGTCCGAACTAATGTATAGTCCGGGACAGCTCGGGTGCAGAAATGCAGTAATCATTTGAAAAACCGGTTTTTGTAAGTACGATTAATTCATTATTTTGATTGTAGATCCTTCTTTTTCGTAAATTATGATTGTTTAGTGGTATAAATTTTAGAGTGCTACTAAAGTAAGTGGCCAACCACGTTGTGCTTAGTGAAATTTGTATTTGTTGATGTGGTAGCACTGTTCGCTTGCACTTATCGCAATACATACTTTTACAATCCATATAAAGAAAATTGTGATTTTGTCTGTACAATTTTTCAAAATGCCTCAAATTTTATTTCTACGCCGAATCGACTTAGTAATCACCAAAAATAAGTTCAGCTGAATTTTTGTCTGTTTGTATGTTACGACGTCACACAAGAACTGCAGAACCAAATTCAATGAATTTCGGTATTTCGGTTCTGGACATTATCAAAATGAAAATAGGCTATAAATTTTTTTAATATCACAAATGGATGGGGGAGTTCAGAGGGAGGGGTAAACTAAAAACGTAAATACCTCCGTTAAAAGTCAATCTATTTAAAAATGTTATATAATCGAAATTACGAAACATTTACAGACAAATAAGTGTGATTATGTAAAGTTTTTCATTTTTATGCATAATAACGGAGATATTACCAATTTTATAAAAATAAACATAGTAATATTTTAGAAAATAAAATAAACAGAACAATAAACATAGGTCTACGCACTGCTGATATTCATTCCGATGCTCTGTACCCTACCCCTTTCACCACTACCCAACCTTACACGACACACCCGTTCTCGGTCACATTGTCAAAAAACGAATGACAGTCACCTTAGTAGTTAACCATTGCGGAGTGTTCCAATTGTGATTTACCTTTTATTTAATTTTTATTTCTCTGTAGCGAATAATTAAATTACCTACAGTTACATTACACACAGATTTGTATGAGTTAAACTTCAAAACATCAATTTTCATTGCTCTATATAAATAGCAAATTTATTTATTTATGTAAAATAATTAACTACACTTCTGAAAAGATAAAGCGCTGCGTATCTTGATTTAAAAACACCGAGATCTTGCTTTTATTTTACGTCCAACTATTTTATTTTGTCATTAATAATTATGCTGACGTTGAAATGAGGTACGAATAGATAACAATGAATGGTTAAAGAATATCAGACCTGACAGGGATCAAACTCAGTACACCAACAGACTGTCCTTAGCACCAAGAAAACCGTTCAAAGAAAGAGCATTTTAGCTAGTAAAAGGATAATTTAAAGAAAAAAATATAAAATAAGGATGGTAAAAAGGATAATAATATGATATTTTAAAATAGTAAATAATACTATAATTAATAATGCAAAAAGGATATTAAATTAATATTATATGTTGGTACCTATTATAGTTTACATTTATGTATGTATTCGCTGTGTCGAATAAGGTTGTGCTGCTCAAAAAAGCCTCAGCTGTTTCTTCATTAGCAATTACATTTCTAAAAAAATCTTTTAACAATGTTTTATGTATAGTTAAGACATAACCTTAATGTAAAATGTGAATATTTACACACGAAAAGTGCTGGTGGACAGTGCTACCTACCACATCAACAAATACAATTTTCACTAGACAACGCGGTAGGTCGTATAGGCTATTATTGTAACACTTTTTTCAGTAATACAAAACTTAACCGAATCAAACAAAGCTTACAATCTTGGGAAAAAATTAAATTTATGTATACTTCGTAATGATGTTTGAAAATGAAATTGAAATCACGAAGGGAAAAAGACATCGCAGACATTTTTTAAGTAAGGTAGTGTCACCGGAAGGCGACATTAAGTGGCGAGTTGAAACCTTTTCTGTTTTGGTGGCTCTGAAAAGGGCCGTTTAAGCGGTGGTCGTCTTAGGATGTCGAAGCATCATCTTCTGTCTTGCGGATTCGTCGATTAGTCTTCGCTGGAGTCCGGTAGCCGTGTTGTTGATGGTGGTCGTCTTGTCTGCTGTCTGGATCAGAATTGAATCCTCTCGGCTCAGTGTAGTGCTCTTTATTAGTTGCTGAGATCACTGTGGTAGAGACGGTTACTGGCTCGGCCTTGATGACAAAGGCCTCTGTCAGTATGCAGACACAAGCCTACCACCCCTCTCGGAACTATTGGCGACTCCCTCTGTCGCTACGTCGGAAGCTTTGATATCCGGCAGCCCAGTACTTAATCAAAGGGGCGATGGTGACAATAGGATGGTCACCTAACCTATATCAATAACTACAATACAGGTACAGTAATGTAATGTTAATTTAATTTTAATTCTTTTACTGTTCACTAACTTCAATTAATGCTACTGTATGTATAATCTTACAATGTTTACTTTTTCCATGTTTTAATTAATTTTCCGTTCAAATCTATTTTACTGTGTTCTAAAGACAATAATAAATAATTGAATGTAAGTCTCTACAATAAACACGCGTTCTTCCTTGGAAAAAACCATAGCTGACACAATATAACGAAACGACTGCTGTCACCACACTAATGCTTGACTGGAACATTTTAACTGTCTTAAGTAGTTGGCCTTGAGTACACTGTTGCCAACATACCGATTGGGGGACAGAAAATTTACCGATGTATTACTTCTATCTTCTTATAATCAGGGTTGCGTCCTTAATAAAACACTCGTTAGTTCACATTACTTTATTTTTTTTTTACCATAGAAAATATATCTAACTTTTAAAACATAACTATAAAAGAGAAACAGTTAATGATATAGGTTACTAATAATACAGGTTAATAATACAGGTTAAATAATATAGGTTAATAATACAGTAAACTCTGCGTATTCGCGGTTCCAGTTTTTGTTACTATCTTTAGGGTTGGCGGTGAGCTAAATTCAATATTCACGGTTTGTTCAGAATGGAAAAGAATTTGGAAAACAATGATGAAAAACAACTGAACTAGACACTGCTGGCCATATATTTATAATATATATTGTGACACATCGCTAAGGTCCGTTTTGGAATCTAGGTAATTAAATAACTAATGCACTAAAGTTTACAATTACAAGTATTTATTACACTAAAAGATTTACAGAATAAATAATAAACTAATTATAATGAAGTAATACAATAAATAACTCAATAATTTACTTAATACTACTTACAGATAATTATATAGAATGCACATTCACAATAAAACTGAATACACAATGCGCAAATACAATAAGACTGAATAACAATGCCTCGGAAACCCGTTGACCTGTTCTAATGAAGTTACCTTCTAACATACAGATAGCTCACTCTATAAACACTCCCTTGTCAAAGATCAAACGAATACTAACTCACTGACCACACTCGAGGCTCTATTTATATAGGCCTATGGGCGAATCAAAGAATCCTCTTGAAAGACACCGAAATTCAATACAAAAGTCCTTTCTGGAGAAATCTTATTTAATGTAAACAGGTTATAATTGAATAAAAAGGTGTTACAGGTAACCAACCGACTCTTTCATCTTCTGAATGGTAATGGTAAATTCGTACTCATTCTTCTGAATGCATAAAGAATCAGCCATTTATCTCATTTCTAAACGGAGTTATTTGAATATGAACAAATTTTAATTTTCCATCAAAAAATTTACTGTTTTTACGACATACGTTAATAAAAAAAAATATTTTCACTACCTTCTACTTGGTAGTATATATTTAAAAACCGATAACATGTATAAATCACCACATCTCAGTAGCCTACAAAATAACGCAAAAAAATTTCTGATATTTTTTTAAATTTTTGCCTAGAAATGGGTTGACTCCCCCCTTAAATTGCCTGTTTATCCCGATTATCTTCAGTAAATAACCCAATTCAGTAATCTGGAGAAATTTGTAATCCGGCATCACTCAGTCCTGAAAGTGTCGGACTAAAGAGAGCTTACTTTATTTGTTAAATGCAATTTTAACTGTTAATCAAAAAATTGTGTTGTATGTTAGAATATGTATTTGTGTGTGTGTGTGTATATACATATATATATATTATATTATATTATATTATATTACGGAAATGTAATAATTGTAATCAACCACTAATTCAATGTCAGTAAACACTTAGCAATGTTTATAGCCATTCAGTTACATTATACACATCTTCAGTAATGTATTTTTTAATTTATTAATACAGTCAATTCTGGATGGTTGAACCACTGGTTAATTGGGACAGCCGATTTTTCGGGACAGTTCTTTAATGAACAAAAACAGAACGGGATTTTACATTGATAAGTACTCTGTTTATTGGGTCCACAATGCCGCTTATTGGGGCCAATCTGATGTATGTACAATATATGTTTTATTAAAACCATTAATGGCCAGCGATGAACAACAACACATGGTTCTAAGCGGCAAGATAAAATAATGGGCAGGATAGAGGTAGTAAAATAAACATTTCGACAGATAAACAACAGTAATCACACATCAGTCATAAATAAAGTTGTTAGTATTTACAGCACAATGTGTAGGCTACATAATCATCATTGTAAAAATTTCAGCGTGTCATATCCACGAGTTATGCTCAACCTTACAAGCTGTATAGCCTCTTTGTAACTTATGGTTAGTTGCCACTTGTCATATGTACATAGAACGTTCGTAACTCCATGCTTCTATTATATATATGACTGTGTGAACAAATAAAGCTTTTCGACAAAATAAAAACGTATCCACCAAACTTAAGCCAAAGTAAACTATCGGAACTAACCAGTGTACCGAAAATTACGATAACTTGTATCGTGCTCCAAGAAAATAAATTATGCCAGGAGTGGGCATTAAAAGACCATGGAACATCTCAGAAAAGAAAACATAAAGGAAGGATCCATTTGTTGAGAACCACTCAATGAATTGTTTCCCACTGTAACGTCACAAGGTGTTGGTGTCAAAGGTCCAATGCTTAAAACCAAGGCAAAAGGTTTTGCTAAAAAGTTAATCATTGTTCTGATACCCTTTATTTTTTCGTGTGAATATGGATA
Source organism: Catonia carolina (assembly GCA_035578175.1). Taxonomy (NCBI): domain Eukaryota; kingdom Metazoa; phylum Arthropoda; class Insecta; order Hemiptera; family Achilidae; genus Catonia; species Catonia carolina. The sequence continues at coordinate 6,062,029 of JAQMRL010000012.1, forward strand.
GAACTTGCATGTTAAATTTATGCATGCGATAATTTTAATAAAATACAGTATCGTATACACCACATTTTACGAATTCATTTATTAGGAGGGCCAGCCATTTAATTGGACCAAAATGCTCCGGTCCCGATGTGCCCAAATTATCCGGAATTGACTGTATTTGAATCCGTCATTTCAGAAAGCCCATAAGTTAAAAAAACTAACTTTTGGAAAAATTAAAAAACTTGTAATTTTATTTATGTTTTAATTAAAAAAAATTAAAAAAATGTAAATTGTTCAGAGGGCAGCCCCCTTTAATACTTTTGTATTTTTAAAGACAAGCCACTTGTTTAAAAGATTTGAAAATTTATACTTAAGGTGTTTCTGAAATGAATTGGAATAAAAATGTTAACTTACATTGTTTTCTGTAAAATACGTTGTTACACCAGAAGAAAATTGTGCTGTACAATATTATTCATTTATTTATTTCAGTAGTTTACATTATGACTTAAAATAGCTTTCTTCAATAATAAAAATTGAAATTCTTAACTTTAAGAAAGAAAAATTTTGATTTTCAGGGCTATTCATGTTGTTCTTCATCGTTGTACTAAACCGTAGTTATACACCTTAAAAAGATTTTTGCATAGAATCTTTGTATGGGCTCTTCCACTAGGAAGTAGAGCTTAAGCTTCAAAGGAACATCCACTTTCATTTTTTAGTTAGAAGAAAACACTTTATATCCTTAAGGATAAGCTTAAGTATTCTTGTCTTAGTGTTATATAACTTAAGGAAAGCCACATTTTTGTGATTCTTATAAGGATGGTGTGTTTACATTCAGTTATTTATAAAATGCACTAAAGAAAAAAAATGAAAAATTTTTACTTATGGGCTTTCTGAGATGACTGATTAATTTAAAAGTTAAAAGTTCCTAACCATTCCATGGCAGATAACGAATATTACTATTATACAGGGAAATATCTCCCCAATTTGAAAGGCTAATAAAAAGAACATAAAGATTCTAGTTAAAATTTTATTAAGGGGAGTTCATACCGCGTATCTCGCTAATGTTTGAAAGCTGTAACTTTGAAGGATTATTTTTGAATACAAGAAGATGCTACTGATCCGCAGACATTAAAATAACACAACTTTTAAAAAAGTTATGAATTTTTTAAGACGGGGCCAATTTTTTTCATAAAATTTCACATGTACAGTGCTGAATGAGGATCCACAGTACCACTATAACCTACTGAAGACACAGTAAAAAATCAATTTATTTATGTTTTGTGGCTTCTGAGAAAATGGGTCTTTTGTGAGAAATACATGTTTACAAATGAGGGAAATACAATAGAGGGACTGCAAAAACTAATGAACAGAATAACAGAAGTGAGCGAAAAATATGGCCTGGACATCAACATCGTCAAAACCAAATTAATGGTAATTAGCAGGGGGCTGATGACTGGTGTAAACCTATATATAAAACACGAAAGAATTGAGCGCGTGGAGAGGTATCCATATTTGGGCACTATTATTAATGAAGCCTGGGATAACGTGCAAGAGATCAAGTGCCGTATTGGTAAGGCGAGGAGTGTGTTTCACGCAATGAGTTCGGCGTTTAGGAGTCATGATCTCACTATGGGCACTAAGTTGCGGCTCTTACGGTGTTACGTCTTTTCCGTGCTTCTGTATGGAGTGGAGACTTGGACGTTGACGAAAGGCAACCACTGCTAAACTTGAAGCCTTCGAACTTCGGTTGTACAGAAGAATGTTGAAGATACCATGGACGGACAGGGTGACCAACACCGAGGTGCTGCGCCGAATGAGCAAGGAACCGGAGGTAATAAACATCACAAAGTGTCGCAAGTTAGAATACCTTGGTCATATTATGAGGAACCACGGTAGATATGAACTGTTGCAGCGCATCCTGCAGGGTAGATTGGATGGTGGAAGACGGCCAGGCCGAAGAAGAATATCCTGGCTTGCTAACCTGAGAGACTGGTATGGACAAAGCTCAGCCCAACTTTTCCGCATTGCAGAGGACAGGACCAAGATAGCTATGATGGTAGCCAACGTTCGAACCGGACAGGCACGTTAAGAAGAAGAACACCCGAAAAAATTAATTTTTCTCTTTTCAAACACTTTTCAACCACTATACAAAATCAATTATAATAACATACAACTATGTCAAAACATAACCTACAAATCCAATAGAAAACAAGAAAAAAAATTACATCTTCCACATTTTCAGACGTAAATAACTAAGTCTGAAAATTTCACTGTCCAAAATTCCGAATCTCTGACCTATCGTAAAAAAATATTTAAAATATATCTTGAGATCATATGCATATAAATTATGTTCCAAATTAAACAGAAAATTCCAAATATTAATATTCAATAAAAAACAAAAATTTGATTATGGAATCGAATTTTCGGTATGAACTCCCCTTAAACCATCTGGACGACTTATGCTTGCCATTTATTTTATTGTCTGCCCAATATCTAAAATTTTGCCCTGATAAATGGAAATATGGTTTGTCACTGGAGATCACATCAGCAACAGCGTCTCTTGGAACATTTGCCAGGATAGCCTGCCAAGATGCAATACGGTTGGCCCAATCACGTTCACGAAGTTCCTGTACAATTATGATTTTGTACGGATGAAAGTGTAGTTCTTGGTGTAAAATTCTTCTCATACTATGATCAGATATTCCCAAGGTGGCTGCGTGCCCACAGGCTGGACATCATGGAGATTAGGAAACTGCTTACTAGAGTAATTGAACGTTCTGTAGAGTTCGAGCGCTGAGAGGTCTACCAGCGACGGATTTCCCACTAGGCACACTAGGCCAGTGCCTAGGGGCGGCACGCCTCAGGGGCGGCACGACCTGACAGGTTAGGTTAGGTTACGGGCGGCGGTGACTGATACCGGTAGTATAAGGGTGCTTGCTTTACAATCTTGCTGGTAAGCCAATAACATAATTAAAGCAATTCATTTTTCTAACCTTTCCGTTCATAAGTGCAGATTTTAATCTAATATTTCAATAATACTATGTTGTTTGGTTTGTAAAAATAAAGACCTTTTAAAATATAATTTAAGTCTTAGAAAATAACTCTCGGTGTTTTTATAAACACCTGTATTTTTAGTTTGTAAAAGTAAACGTTTCAAATGTAATAAAATGTCTGAGTAAGTTACTCTCGGTGTTTTTATGAACACCTGTATTTTTAGTTTGTTATAGTATAAACCTTTTAAAATGTGATTAAAATCTAATTAAGTATCTTTTGGTGATTTTATCAACACCCGTTTATGAACTCGTTAGATTTACTTTTTTTTAAATTGAGTAATAACTTTGGCACAGATGTGGCATGTTTCAAAAGGGCGGCAGTCAGAATAGTGCCTAGGGGCAAAAAATTTATAAATCCGTCACTGCCTGGCGTTGTATTTTTTAAAGCCAAACCTGTGACTCTAAAATGTGTAATCAATGTTAGAACGGTTTTCTGTTAGGGACTGCACCGCGCCGATTTATCCCGAAGTGCGTACGAAACAATCGCTGCATTGTGATTGCAGAATCGCCATTTTTACTTTCTCTTGCCTTTATAAATATATAGGAAGGAAAATTGTTTCCATGTCGACTTTTCGAAATCAAGTTTTTACCGGATATACAAGTTTTCAGACCCCCTGAACCCAAAAACATGTTTTTAGAATATCGTACGAAGTTGAAACTTAAAACTTAAGTAAGATACCAGTAGAGAACCCGACACGAACATTTTCATCTAAATCGGTCAACCGGATGTAGTACTTTTTCGTGTCATTATTCACTTTTTTGCGATATTCTCAAAAACGGCTCCTACGATGTTTTTAAACGCATCATTTACTAATTTTATATGCTCTACAAGATAGGATAGGCGCTATGTCTGCTGATATTGTTGGAAAGGCTGTTTTCTCGTAAAAACATTTTATTTTCAGATTACGGCTTTAATTTTATGCATTTTAGCGCAAAAATGTACATAATAAAAAATGTAAAGAATTTAAAATCCTAAAACGTTTATTTCGATTATGTTTTTGTATAACGTTTAGTTTACCAGTGATTAGCAATTTTATGGTTTTTTTCACGAAATTGTGTAAAAATAAATTTTTTTTTGAGATTGCTTCTTGAATATGCATTTTAGCGTAAAAATGTATATTATAAAAAATGTAGAAAAAAGAAAATCCTACAACTTTTATTTTAACTTTTTTTGTAAACGGTAACGTTTCGTTTAGCAGTAATTAGCAATCTTCTGTTTCTTTTTCACGAAAATGTGTAACAAAATCGAATTTTTTAAGATTTCAGCCTTAGTATGCATTTTACGACATAAAAAGCATAATAAAATTTATAAGAAATTAAAAGATCTACAACTTTTATTTAAAGCAGTTTTGTCTACAGAGCCTAGTTTAGCGTGAAAGAATGATTTTCCGTATTTTTAAGCCAAACTGAGGTTGATTTTCAGTTTGCTCCGACTCATAATTAAAATTAAGTTATATTTTCGTTTTTTTCTAATGTTTTTACTAACTAATGTTAGTATATATTGGTCATTTTTTCATTGGCAAGAGAAAGTTGTGTAAGTGTTTTACACCAGATTTTCACTCTTGAGAGTCCCGAAGATAGGCTACAAAAAGAAGAAGATAAACTAATTTTTCTCGGTTTTTTGCAACTCTTCAACTTTTTTTGAAAGCAGAGCCGCCACTGGTTAAAATTTGTAGCAGAAATAACGGTTGCTAAAAAGCAACAGCAATTGATGACAGGACCATAACGCGTATAAGTACGGCAAAACGTGTTGTGGAATTTTGTTTGACGTAATTGTTCAGCAAAACATTTTTGTAACATTTGAATTGTAAATAATGTAAATAAATACATAAATGTTTAAAGTTATAATATGTATTAAACTACTGTGTTTAGAATAATCAAATATTTTTATGTTTATAAAAATTTTATGTAATTTATGTTAAGAGCTAAAATTTATATTTTGTATCTCTCTGAAATATTGTTATTATCTATACGAATAAAATTGTGATGTTCTCTGTAATTTTTTTTAAATGCCCCAAATTTTGTTTCTACATCGGATCTATCAAGTTAACAAGGTGAATTTTTGTCTGTTACATCACGCCATGGTGGAAAGCAAGATAGGTGTGCTTGTCCCAATACTCAATATGATCCGCTCTGCGCACTACGTCACACACGGAAGATGGAGTACTGCCAGCAACACTTGTCTGGTATATTAGAGTGATTAAACGCATTTTTACTTTCTCTCGCCCTATATGAATGTATAGGGAAAGAAAGAAATTAATATTGTTTTCATGTCGATTTTTCAAAACCGAGTTTTCACCGGAAATACTCAATTTCAGGCTCCCTCAACCCCAAAAAATCATGTTTTAGCGATTGTCCTGTGGGTGAAAAAATATCTCAAGAACGGATTATCGTACGAATTTAAAACTTGGTTCTTAACTACTTCCAGTCAACCAGAAGTAGTAGTTTATCGTGTAATTTTTACTTTTTTGCGACTTTCTCAAAAACAGGTCCTACATTTTTTTAAAGTCATTTACTACATTTTTTATGTTCTACAAGGTAGAATAACCGCCATGTCTGCTGAAATTTTTGGGGCCTCTGCTCTCCTAAAAAAAATGGTTTTTTAAATATTGCGGCCTTAATATGCATTTTAGGGTAAAAGTATATAATATTAAAGTTGCAGAACATTTAAAATCGTACAATTTTCCCTTCAAACCTTTTTTGTAAACACTTAGTTCAGCGCTAAACTGTGATTTTCTGTTTTTCCCATCAAAATCATCGGTAAAAGAAATGGTATTTTTACTTTCTCTTGCCTATATGAATATATAGGAAGGAAAGTATTGTTTTCATGTCGATTTTTTGAAATCCATTTTCATTGGATCTACATGTTTTCAGACCCCCTGAACCAAAAAACCATGTTTTTAGCAATTGGTCTGTGTGTGTATGTGTGTGTGTGTGTGTGTGTGTGTGTGTGTGTGTGTGTGTGGGTGGGTGGGTGGGTGTGTGTGTGTGTGTGTGTGTGCGCGCGCGCGTGCGTTCGTGCGTGCGTGTGTGTGTGTGTGTGAACAGAATATTTCACAAACGGAACATCGTACGAACTGAAACTTAAGTTACATACCACTACTGGACCCGACAAGAACATTTTCATCAAAATCGGTCAACCGGAAGTAGTAGTTTATTCGTGTCATTTTTAACTTTTTTGCAATTTTCTCAAAAAATGGTTCTACGATTTTTTTAAAAATCGCCTGATTTACCAAACCTTTTATGCTCTACAAAATAGAGTAGGTGCCATGTTTGCTGAATTCTTGGTGAGGCTGTTTTCGCGTAAAAGAATTATTCTTTTAAGATTGCGACTTTAATATAGGCCTACATTTAGCGCAAAAATTTATGTAATAAAAGTTGTAGAGAATTTAAAATCCTACAACTTTTAAATCCAACATTTTTTTGTATAACGCTTAGTTTAGCGGCAATTGGCGATTTTAAGTTTTTTCTCACGAAAACGTGTAAAAATCTATTTTTTTAAGATTTCGGCCTTAGTATGCATTTTATGACACAAGTGTATATAATTAAATTTATAGAAAATCAAAAGATCTACAACTTTTATTTATAGAATTTTTCTCTACAGAGAATAGTTTTGTGTGAAAGAGTGATTTTCCGTATTTTTAAGCCAAACTGAGGTCGATTTTCATTTTGCGTCTTTTACTCACGATTAAAATTAGGTTATGTTTATTGAGGTTAGTTTTTTTGTTTATTTCTAATGTTAGGTTTATTATTAATTATTTGCATTGGCAAGAGAAAGTTGTCTGAGTGTTTCACACCAGATTTTTATTATTTGAGTAACATTGTAATAAATCACCAATTTGAAATGGTTATGTAAATGAAACTCGAGGGTACTTTTTTACATATCTTTTTATCATAACTGTAAAGTTTCCAGCCTGTAGAGTAAGCAATACGTCCGGAATATTAATGCAAAAATAGCAACCTCTACGTGGAACACCCGGTATATTAGCTAACCTAAAAACATTTAGTCTGTAATGTGTTGTATGTGATGGGCGTTAATTTTTGTATACAATGTTTACAACCCACCGGGTTCGTCTAGAGGTAAAGTCGTCGCCAAAATCAGCTGATTTTCGGAGACGAAGGTTCCTGGTTCAAATCCTAGTAAAGGTAGTTACTTTTATACGGATTTGAATGCTAGACGATGGTTACCGGTGTACTTTGATGGTTGGGGTTCAATTAACCATACTCTCTCAGGAATGGTCGACCTGAGTCTGTACAAGACTACACAGTCTCATTTACACGTCATACACATCATTCTCATCTCATTAGGTCATGGGGTTGCTTATTGTTCTGAATTGAACAGATTGCAACGTACACAAATTAGGGATTACAAAAAAATGTTTACAATTGAATGTTTTTAACGTCGCAAATAGATGATGATTACATCGTTTAGAACATGTGATTTATAAGCAGTTCGGTACTAAGACACGAAATCTACCGACTGAATCCGAACTTTTCGCGGAGCTACACCAACAAGATTTGGCGTCCACTACGGCCTTCTTGTTTAGGTGTAAGTACAAACTGCCTTCTTGTGTAACGTCAGCTGTTACAGCTGATTGAGTTACATTGTACGGTTATTGTGTAAAAATATTTTTCCACATGCTAGAGAAGAATAAAAATATTGTTTCATTGTTAATGGTAATAAATATAATAATGTATATATAATAATATAATGGTATAAATATAATTGATCATTTTTATTTAAGACCCAGACCGATATGGATGTAACTTCAGCCCAAGTTGTATTCGTTTTTTATAACTTATATGAGATATCTGCATGAGTCTTTGATTTAAAATTAAAAGTTATGTATCTTGTTTTGCACACTTTGTAATCCAAGATATTTAACTTATACAGGATAAGAGAGATAATAAATAAAAAAACGTGTGTAATTACCACACTTAAACGTATGAAATAAAATGATTTATTTTTATTAGAAATACTTTAAATTAGAATTATTTAAATATCTAAAAAATATCCGTGAAACGTTGTTCCGTATTAAATATTACATTTCGTAGGCCTACTTAAAATATTTTACTTATTAGGCCTATAAACAATAACACGCGTATTACATTAAACTAACCTCAAAGAAATTCGGGTTTCCCTATTCAATATAATCAAATTAACCTTTCATTCCTGCGTGTGACACGTGACAGTTCAGTTTTGGTCACTGCTCCGAAAGCAAGGTGCGCCTAAAGAAGTTTTCACTTCAGTAACAAAGAAAAATATCTTTTTTACAATTTTTGTGCGTCTTCTGTGAACAAAATATCTCAAGAAATGAATTTAGAAATTGAGTTCAAGAATTTTTAATCTTTGAGGGGAAATTTTACTGGTAAAGTTTAGATTACTAGGAACTTTTTGTTTGTGAACGCTTGCGAATGGTGGCGTGTTCTACGAGACGTTATGCATTAGTTAATAACAAGATACAAAATTGTTTTAAGCTGCAAATGCTAATTTAATATTAGAATTCAGTTTGAAAACATAAATTAGTTGGTAAGATGTATAAATTATAAATTGTGTTTCTATCCATTCGTTGCACGGTGTATAAAAGTCTTGTAAGGTAGCATAGAGGTGGTTATGTACAATGGCAGTACACAAAAGCGTTCAGACGTGCTCGTCTGGTTCTATTCAGTTTAAAACCTACGCTTTTAATTAATTTGAGATGGGCCTGAGTTCTGTTTTAGTCCGTCTTGTTACCACTGAGTTTCTTTCGTTCTTTTTGATATCCAGCAGAAGTTTCGCTGTTCACGAACGACTTGTCCTGTTCTAAGATGGTGTGCATCGTAACCCCGAATTTTGCGGCTAATTTTCCATCGACCTTAATTGTACACATACTTTTTTGTTGCTAAAAATACATTGCTGCCTTGACGTATTATATGACTGAATAAATTCCTAAGGAATGATCTCAAACGTGACTGCAATATTTTTGATTCTCTAAATTTAGGCGGTAATTAACACAACATTATAGTTGGTCTGTTAACAAAAGTCAATCATAAAAAGTACGGGATGGTAATTTTTAAGTGCTTCTTCCAATTTTATTTTGAGTTTACAAGTGAACATGCATTCAGTTCTTTTTGATATATTTAGTAAAACGAAAGTGTGGGTTTGTTATTTTGTTTGTCAACTGTTTTTGTGATTTATATAATTATTTCTTATATATTTCTAGAGTTTATTTATTACCTCAGCGAATTGATAAGCAAAATATCAATTTATTGCTACAAAATTTATAGTAGGCCTATACTCCAGTATAATTATGTGGATGCCACTCCGATTTCAACTTATTTGTTCCACATTTAAGCTACACAAATTAATGGAATGATTTTCCGCTTGCCACAAGATGAAAAGTTTTGGATTTTCTTTTAATAATATATATCGTCGGTCAGATGTCAAAACCTCGTATCTTCAATTTTGGCGATTTTCTGTTAGGTTAGTTTTCTGATGTAAAATACAATAATACATCATGTGGCAAAAACTCGTATCAGAATATTAAAATTTAATATTCTGATCTACAGTATTTAATACTGTACGAGTAACAAACGTATAACAAAAACTCGTAACAGGACTGTTCAAAATGATCGATTCAATAACCTCGTATCTCACTAATGGTGCAAACGTTCATTCCGGTGGTTGGCCGAGTGCTTTGTTTTGTGAAATATTACTGTTAATTAAACTTTCAAAGGATATACTGTGTGTAATTCTTCAACATAAATAGTTATACAATGGTAAGCTTAATTAGTTTATTAAATTTTTGTTATTAATAATTTAGTATATCTTAATAAAACTGTGCCGTAATTTTGAGGTTAGAAATCTCACCTCAAGTAGTATTCGTAACTTTAAACAAGCGTGTACTATTAAAATTTAATTGTGAAACATAGTTTTTAATATTACTTCTTTGTTTTAATATGTTTATTTCTAATTCTTTGAGGTGTTACATAGAAGTTGTGATTTAAAAAACCCTTAATTGTATTTTTTTCCTGATACGAGATTTTGCATTATTGAATCAGGCTAGGTGTGCAGTGTAAAATCCGACTTACGAGGTAAAATCCGAATTCCTGGAATTCACCTAATTCCAGTATGCAAAAAAATGTTCGGTAATTGTTTACTTATAGGACACCAAACCAATTTGAACCATTTTGTTTAAAATTAATACTTTTTTGTATGCTGAATCCGAATATGAACTTAGTTTTGCGCGCAAACCACTGTGGAATTAATTATAAGCCCTTTTATGTCATATAACGACATAACCTCACTTTCCCAAAACATTGTCAATTTATGCCGTGATAATTCAATGTATGTATACATTTTATTATTATTATTATTATTATAGTTTTATGGCCTTCATTGGACCACTGTAGTCAGTATCTTCCGGCCCTCTTTCGTCTTCTCTCCGCCCAACATCTCCTCATCCGCTCAGAAATCAATTTCCTTTCCTCGTCTGAAATCACTCTTCCCATTCTATGTCCGACTTTGATCTGAAGTCTTGTCTGTTTGTCGTTCAGGATTCCGATGCTGTCTGACTTGTCCTTCAAATCCTCGAATGTTATGCGCAACTCTCTCATATCCTCCCTGAGTTCTTCAATCCATTGAATATTTGTCTTACTTTTCCACAGCTTTTCAATAACTCTTCTGCTCAGTCTGTCCTCCGGAGCTCTAATCAAGTGACCGAAGAAAGATATTCGTTTTTTCCTCATTGTACTTGTGACAGGTTCAATTTCTTTGTATACAGTTTCGTTGGAAGCTAATCTCCAGTGTCCATTTTCATGATAGCTTTTGTTGATACAAGTTCTGATTATTCTTCTTTCAATTTTTAGTAATTTGTCTATTGCGATGGTATTAGTGGTTTTAAAGATGGTTTCACCTGCGTAAGTTATTATTGGTCGAGTAACTGTCTTATAATGATTCAATTTTGTGGCTATTGATAGTGATTTCTTGTTGTAAGTGTTCTTTGTGGCATACTGTGCTCTTCTCAACTTATTTATTCTACTGTCCCATGCTTGTTTCTCACTGAGATTGTACGTTATGACTTCACCCAGATATTTGAAACTGTCCACAATCTTTATTTCTTGATCTCCTATACGGATTTTCTTTGCAAGAGGTGGATCAGTTAGCATAAGTTCTGTTTTTTCAAAAGATATTCTAAGGCCAATTCTCTGAGAAATACTCTGTAGTGTATTTATTTGTTTCTTGGTTTCTTGAATACTGTTAGCCAGCAGTGCCAGGTCGTCAGCAAATCCCAAGCAGTTTAAATTTATGTTGTCTCTAGAAGTTCCAACTTTGATATTCTTTGGATTACTCTTATACCATTCCCTCATTATATATTCCAGGGCACAATTGAACAACAGTGGCGACAGGCCATCCCCCTGCCTCAAACCTGTTTTTACTACAAACGATTTGGACAGTTCTCCTCTGAATTTGACCTTAGATGTTGTATTCGTCAGGGTGAGCTCTATCATTTTTATAAGTTTTGGATGGAGTCCCAAGTGTCTCAGAATTTTCAACATTGATCGTCTGTGGATGCAGTCGTATGCTTTTTTGAAATCTATGAATGCAATTGAAAGAGGTTTACTTCGTTTTCTGTAGTATGCCATGATTAGTTTCAACGTGATGATTTGTTCTGAACAGCTTCTCCATGGTCTGAAGCCGCCTTGATATTCACCAAGTTCCTTATCCAGTTGGTCTTTAATTCTGTTATATATGATCTTTGAAAAAATTTTGTAGGTGCAATCAAGAAGAGAAATCCCTCGATAGTTGTCTGGGTTGCTCCTGTCCCCTTTTTTGTGTAGCGGATTGATTACTGCTTCAGTCCAATGTTCTGGAAGTGTTTCAGTAGTCCAGATCTTTGTGAGGGCCATATGTAAGGAGGTCCGCGTTGAACCGCTAGCATGCTTCCATATTTCCGCACATACTTGACTTTCTCCACATGCTTTATAGTTTCTCATTTCATTTATTGCTCTCTCCACTTCTTGAATGGTCGGTGGATTTATGTATTCTGCTTGTGTTCTTATTGGGGTGTTCGTGTTGATCTGTAGAAGGTTCTTTGGTTCTTCACAGTTCAAGAGCTTATGAAATGCTTCCGCCATTATTTCAGCGTTTTCCCTATTATTATGAGCAAATTTTCCATTTTTATCCTTCAGTATCAATGTAGGAGGATCGTATTTATGTAACTGCTTACTAAATGTCTTATAATAGTCTCTTGAATTCCTTCTGTGATAGTTTTCCTCAATAGAGTTAATCAAATCTTTTGTATACTGTCTCTTTGTCCTTCTGATAATCTGAGTAAATTTCTTCCTGATATCTTTCAGATTAATAAAGTTATCTTCTGTCTTTTTATTCTGAAACTTAAGCCAGGCTTGATGTCTTTCTTCATGTACCCCATCACAATCTGAATTCCACCAGGTGTGTTTCTTACGTGGATCCAATGGGGCTATTTCTTCTGCATTTTGTATCAAAATTGGTAGTAGTTCTTCAAGGTTATCTGTCAATTTTGTTGTTCTTGTCATTTGTTGGTATTCTTTGCTTCTAATTAATTTTCGTGGGTCATAAGTTCTCTTTTCTTTAACTGTTTTCTGTCTGACATTTTTACGTGGAGTGAATTTTATTTTGATTTTAATCAGGTAATGGTCTGAACCAGTGTCTGTTCCTCGTAGAACTCTTACATTATGTATCTCTTTATGAAAGGTCTTGTCCATGCACACATGGTCCAGCTGCCATTCTCCTCTCGTCCAATCCGGGTGTTTCCAAGTTTTGAGTTTATTCGGTTTTCTTTTAAAATAAGTTGATTTGGAAATTAGATTGTGAGTTCTGCACAACTCCACAAGTCTTTGACCGTTTCTGTTGGTGTGTTTCTGTGGAGCCCATTTTCCTATCACATCTCGATACTTCCTTTCCTTTCCCAACTGAGCATTGAAATCTCCAATCAAAATCTTGACATAGTTCTTATTGATTTGGGTTATTGTCTGGTCTAACAATTCCCAAAAGTCTTCCACTTCTTGTGCACTCCTTACTTGAGAATTTTTCACATTGGTTGGTGCATGTGCATTAATAATAGTGTACACCTTGTTTGTTGTTTTTAGAGTCAAAGTTGCTATTCTTGATGAAAGAGCTGTAAAGTCCATTATGGAATCTATTATTTTCAAACTTACTATAAAACCGGTTCCAAACTGTGGACATTGTTTCATGACTCTTTGTCCAGGTTTTCCATTATAGATTCTATATCCTTGAGACTCAAATGGTTGCTCCGCAGTGTTCCTCATTTCCTGCAATCCCGCTATAATGATGTTCTGTTTATCAAATTCATCCGTCAGATTCTTCAGTCTTCCCACCTTCAGTAGAGAGTTGACATTATGAGTTGCAATGTAGTTTATTTGTCTATACTTGATCTTTTCCTTTCGTGTTCGGTCAGACATAAGTGACTTTGAATGTTGCTCTATGTTTTTGTCCTGTAGTTGGCAACCCACCGAATCCGATATTGCCTTCTCCTGCCGTGTAGCACAGGACGGTGGAACATTTTTCCTATAAGACCTTTCCATATCTGACTTTCAAAGGTTGTCCACCTTGTGTGGAGTAGAGACTACTCCGAGTTACAACCACGGTTGTTAACCGCAGAGGATAGTTTTCAGCCGCCACTAACATGTGGAACCGACGCTGTCGGGAAACCGCCACTGACATGTGGAACCGCCGTGCCCTGGGTTGCTAGTTTTGGTCCACCCCGGGTATTTTATTTCCCCGGTACCCACCATATCTGGTGAGCATTCCCCGATCCGCCACCTGGGGAGGCGCCCGGTAGGAGACTAGCAAACTCCCCCAGGATGTATACATTTTAATACAGTATAGTATTTTAATATTTTTAGTAATGTTAACACATACTGATCAATAAACATGAATAAAAATAACGTAAATAAATGTTACCAAATGTTCCTTTCTACCTTAGGATTAGGTGAATGGACTGTATTAGGGTGGGTTAATAATAGTACTAATGGTATTCCATCTACAGTCAAAAATAATTCTACAAAAATGAAACTGGCAAGTCAAGAAAACGTGAAAAGGTAAAAGACTTTTTAAATCTTTTGCCAAAATTACTATCTCATTATTGTCGGGCAACAAGTAATAAACTGTATTTATATACTTTTTAACTGTATTTATTTTTGATGTTCATAAGAAGAGTAACTTATGCATTTAGTTCATAATGTTTGTTTTGAAGAAAAATTAAAGACTTAATAATGTGATGTGTAGAAGTTTTCATAGCTAAAATATGTCTTCTATGACCAGGTTAATATTTTGAGACAGCAGAAATGTAAAAAACTAATTAGGAATTATTTAGAATCAGGGCCTTTCACCATTTGTAACAAAATATTTTTGGAAATCAGTACATTTTTGTGTGTTTAATTCGAATATTTTTAATTGTTTTATTCTGAATAAATTTATTTTTGCCTGCAAATCACAATGAAATCAGTAAATTCCATCTCATGATATAATCTCACCTTCTTGTTTAACTTTGAATGTTTTTCAGTTTTATTTCCATTCTTTATTATATTACGAACAAAAACAATATTAACTTATTTGTGGAATTTGAAAACCTGGAAATTATGGAATATAATAAAAGCACCTGCACAATGAACTAATGTGACATATGAGACCACTGATCTTAGTGTCTGTTGAGTGACAGTTGATTAGCCTATAACCTAACTTGAAATCATCACTAATGTTAAGGTGGATGTTGGGAAATATGCCCAACCATGTCCATCATGTAAAAGCCATTCCGTGTGGACGAGTGGCTGGCTGTTGCTCTTTTGTTTTGGTCATGGCTTTTAACTCTTGTTAAGTAAAGTGTTATTTACGTAAATTAAACAAAAGTATTCCCCAAGCAACAAGCAAAAACTAGTGACTGATTAATTTAAAAAGCCGGAACTGAACACTTTTTGTTTACAATAAAGTATTGTTTTTCAGCGATTTAGACGAAGAGCAAAGGTTTCTTCTGTACTGTACTTATTTGAAAAGTTTTATTTATGATGTTTTTCTTTGTACAATAAAACATAATGTTTATGATGAAATATTTTTGTCATGTTTGCACTTCTTTTTACTTTCTCTTGCCTATATGAATATATAAGAAGGAAAGTATTGTTTTCATGTCGATTTTTTGAAATTGAGTTTTCACCGGATCTATACGTTTTCAGAACCCCTGAACCCAAAAAACATGTTTTTAGCGATTGCTCTGTGTGTGTGTGAACAGAATATCTTAAGAACGGAACATCGTACGATCTTGAAACTTAAAACTTAAGTTACATACCACTGCCGGACCCGACACGAACATTTCCATCAAATTTGGTCAATTGGAAGTGGTAGTTTATTCGTGTAATTTTTCACTTTTTTGCGATTTTCTCAAAAACTGGTCCTACAATGTTTTTTAAAATCGCCTGATTTACTTAATTTTTCATGCTTTACAAGAAAGGGTAAGCGCCATGTGTTCTGAAATTCTCAGTGAGACTGTTTTCACGTAAAAAAATCGGTTTTTTAAGATTGCGGCGTTAATATGCATTTTAGCGCAAAAATTTGTATAATAAAAAATGTAGAGAATTTAAAATCCTATAACTTTTATTTCAATTATTTTTTTGTATAACGCACAGTTAGGAGGTAATTAGCAATTTTCTATTTTTTTCTCATAAAAACGTGTGGAAAATCAATTTTTTTAAGATTTCGGCCGTAGTACGCATTTTATGACAAAAGTGTATATAACCAAATTTATAGAAAATTAAAAGATCTGCAACTTTTATTTGAGCATTTTTCTCTACAGAGCCTAGTTTAGCGTGAAAGACTGATTTTCTGTATTTCTAAGCCAAACTGAGGTCGATTTTCATTTTGCATCTTTCATATATGATTAAAATTAGGTTATGTTTATTGAGGTTAGTTTTTTGTTTATTTCTGATGTTTTATTACTAATGTTAGGTTTATTATTAATTATTTGCTTTGGCAAGAGAAAGTTGTGTGAGTGTTTCACACCAGATTTTTTTGGTTATTTGAGAATTTTCACTATCAGTAGTGCCATTGCCATGCAATACCTTATATTTTCGGAACTTTACTGATATAAATGTTGTTTTCTGTTGATAATAACGGGCATCCATATTGCATTCAATGCCACATTAATAACTCGGCAATTTAACAGAAAACATCTGAAATATGAGTAGTGGCCGCATAATGGAGGTGTACCTATGTGTGTTCTCTACTCTAATGAAATCAACCAATGTGATACGAATAAAAGTGGTAGTTTTTATGAAAACAAAGAAAGTTTGAATTAAAACTTAGATTGATGTCCATCCATTGTAAATATTTAATGTAGAATTGTGTAGAGAGGTCATTTGTGCTGTAGATTACTGGTGAAAATGATGAGCTAATCATAGGTATCCATCCATGTGTGTATTGGTATGTTCTTATACGACTTACATTCTATTGTTTTTTTTTTTTTTTTTTTTTGTAGACGGGCAACCTTAAAGTATACCTATGTTAATAGTGAGAGAGAGATATTCAACTAGTCACCTGTACTGTATTTAGAATAATATTGGAAGAGATAGCCTGTGTGAAGAACGTGCCAGTTGGCTTGAAAAGTAGATAATTTTGTGCATTTTGATAAAAGGTATGTCGTTTTAGTCCTACATCATGAAAACTTTTTTTTTAGCTTTTATTTGTTATCGAGGACTGTACATTATTGACAACTACCCAATATGATCGCTGTATTTTTGAAGTGAATTAGGCATGAGATTGAACAGGGACCCCCAGTAGAGTTTGTCCATGGATGGCTGTCAGCTGGTCACCATACAAAGTCGCTTTCCCAATCGGTGTTACTTAACAAATAATAGCGACTTTCTACCAGCTGACTGACTAGGCTGGCCCGGAGGCCTCATGAAAACTTAAACAGTATTTTAATTAATGCTTTTAAAAAGCCTGATATTAGAATTTTTGCAGTTTTTTTAGTCATATTTCTGTGGTTTTGTACTAAATAATACGCTACAGTGTACTATTGACCCACCAGGATGTTTTGTTTAAGATTGCCCATCCAAGTTGTTGGAAAACCTTGATCAGTACTCAGGACAGAACTTGTTGGTTGTGGTTGTTGACTGAGAACTCGGTAACGAAGACTGTGCACACTTAAAACAGTTTTCAAATTTGTATTTATGTAATATTTTCTCTTCGCTCCCAAAAACTTCTAACCATGTTTTTTTTTGATAAAAGAGCATTTTATGTGTTGTAAAATTTTTATTAAATCTTGAAAATGACCCCTTCATTTTAATTTTTAATTATTTGTAAAGGTTTACAAAGTGCATCATACGGTCTGATGTAAATTTCTTTAAATTTAAAGAAGTTTTTATTTTCTAAGTGAATAAACAGGAAGGGTTTGGTAAAACAAAATTGTGTCTTTTATTAGCTCCAACTTGTTGCTCTTACTGAACAGCTTCTTCAGCTTATTGTTGTTTGTAAATAAAACATGTTATTTGATAATTTTTATGTCTAAATTTGTGGCATGAAAGTTTATCAATTCGTTTTGTCTCCATTGATTGTGCTTATCGGTTCATAATGTGAAAATGTACAAAGGCTGCCTTCAATATGAGGAGTAAACAGATCAGTAAATGACTACTAGTTTTGTTTTTAACAACTGCCACAAATGGCCAAACACTTATCTGTGATCTATAAGGTATAGTTACTTGAATCACGAGTTTGCGTTTGGTTTTAACAGGGGGAAAGGCGGAAAAGCATCAGTGCTCATGCGCGACTACTGTGGTGTCAGCTCGCTACCACAACAACATGAACTGTACTTAAAGGTTATATAGTTCAGCCGTCCTTAGTTTGCTCGTACTGTCAACAAACCAAAGCCAGCTACTACAGGGTGCACGCTAGGGTCCATGACTTTATGGATGTCGTATTCCTAATAAGTTAACTATATTTTGAATTATGAATACTTAAATTACTTAAAACAAAAGTCATGACATGATGTAGGCCTAACAATTTCATTTATAAAACTACTTTTAAAAGTATTTTGTATTTAAATACTTTTGAAAATATTTTGTTGTTACTTTTTAATCAGCGTGTACTCATTTTTATATAATGCGCATATTCAGTGACGTCATTATTTGTTTATATTAGAAGCAAACTAAGAAAGGCTGGACTTTACATTATATCGTGGAACTATTTTTAGGTTAACTGTACAAATGTAACTGGTTATTATCGTAAACGGAAATGTCAGTTTACAGAACAAAAACAAATTTGTTTAATTTGATTGGTCACGCACACAATGAAATAAACATAGCAACTGTTTGTATGCTACTGATTCACTTTAACTTTATCAATTTCATAGATGTGATGAACAGTCTTGGTGTTGTTACCAACTGTTAGTGGAGGCCAATTACTCTGGTAGTAGAGTACGGAAGAAGCTGATGTTGGTACTTCTGTCCATAACTATTATTAATTGAATTACAGGATGTCAGTTAACTGCACCACCAAAGTGCCAATACTGCTGTCAACCTTGCAATGTTTTTACAAAATGCAACGTAAAGGAATTATTTTTGGTTTCAAAATTGACTTTTATTGGCATGCATGTTACTCTGATGTTATCCTTGGACCAGTTATTCCAATTTGTATTCATTTGAGTGGTTTTGTAATAAAATAGATACAAGTCTGGAGAGGAAATAAAAGCAGTGATTGTTGGATGCTATAAATTAATGTTAAGGTGTCGCTTATTGTTTCTTCTCTGTGATTTATTTTCTTTTGTTGGTTTGTTATATTACAACTGGAACTATCACTAGGGAAATATGGATCTGCGTGGCATCTATTAAAAATGCATATCCCTAATACATTTGTGTAGTAAAATGTACAAGACAATTCACTTTTTTTGTGATTGTTGTTTCCAGATGGCTGATGAAAACATAAATCAAGGAGTATCTTCAAATGAAACCGTCTCACAAGTTTGTATCCTATGTCAACAGGGTACCATTTACTCTGAGGACATGGATAATATGATTGTCCACTGCGATTTGTGTAAAAAAATTGAAAAAAAAAGTTACGTGAACAAAAGAAAAATTTATTCTTGATGAAAATTAAGGAGCTTTACTGTTCATGTTTGGTTTGTATTAATCTATTCTATAACAACCTGGCATATGAAAAACATGACTGTACTTTAGAAGGGGTATTCGTTTGTGATGGTTGTAGTAGAAAATTCCTTCTCAAGGAGAATCTAATAGTTCACGTTAATAAATGTAAGAAAATAATTCCCAAAATAAATAATATTGAGTTTGTTAACTGTGGCCAAATCGAATCAAAATCTGAATTGAAACAAGAAAATTGTGAGAGTTTTTTTAGATTGAATGAAAATAGAAATGTAGATGAGACAGCATCATCAGTTAAAGTGATTGCTCAGTCATAATTACCCAAGACACATGAACGCTTTAGTTGTAGAATTTGTGGAAAGTATTTTAGTTGTAAGTCCAATTTAAATAGACATTTTCATATACATACTGGAGGAAACCCACACAAGTGCAAGTACTGCAATAAAAACTTTAATCAAGCAGGTAATTTAAAAACCCGCATGCGTATCCATACAGGAGAAAAACCATTCAATTGCCATTTTTGCAACAAAAACTTTAATCAAACACAACACTTAAAAACCCACATGCGCATCCATACAGGAGAAAAACCATTCAAATGCCGGTTTTACAACGAAAGCTTTAATCAAGCAGATACATTAAAAATGTACTTGCCTATCAATACAGGAGAAAAACTTTTAAGTGAAATGAAACGTGCAAGAAATCTTCCAGTTTGTTTTATGTTGTAAATAAAGATATGCATTAAATTGAGGAACCAAGTGATACATTAAAATATAAGAACAGTGTTAAGTGCCACTGCCATTTCATTGGTGCTAAAATTTTCTTAGATCTTTTCTCACTTTTTATTAGATTCACCGCCGTCTACCTTGGTATAGTGGTCACCACAAATGGCTCCAATGCCAGGGGTTCTGTGTTCAACGTCAAATTTGGACTGGCATTCTATCACTTATTTTCACAGTTTCTTTCAAAGTTCAGTTGTGTTAGCAATAATGCGAAAAACAGTCAGACGCAAACCAAAAAGTGAAACTAATTTTATTGAATAGTTTTCGGGAGATGCTACGTCTTACATTGCGTATTAATCAGTTTAGTTATTATAATGTATCACTTCATATTGTGTGCAAATGTCAGCAACAGTCAACATCACAGTTTTAAATAAAAATTTTCCATTGAAGTTCTTAAGTTATAATTATGGAACATTACAGATTTCTCAATTTTATTTTATTTTATACATGTTATACTGAAGTGTTTGTCTGTCTTACCAAAGTTATGGTTTGTGTAATATCTTGTAAAGGAATTGCATTTGAGTGGTTTTGGTGTTGAGGATATCTTACTTGAAAATCACGACTGCTCTGATGTGAAATTTATTACAGTACTTACCACATTTCAGTTTTTATACACGGGGTCATTCCATGTCAAATCTACATACTTTTAATGAAAATTTTACCTCACCATTTTAGATTTTGCTAAAATTTGGGATACTCACAGTGGGTGCTAAGACTAAGAAAAATCCCAAATTTTAATTTTTTATCTAACCATTTTTAAAATACGGCTAAGTAAAGTTTTCAAAAACTCGCCAAAAAGAGGTGAACGGATGTTTTTGAAATTGCTCTAGAAGCTGTCTTAATTGAGCTAGAGAGGCAAGATAGGGCTTTTTTGCAGCATTTTTCACGCACTTTCAAGTGATGTGTAATATGACATGGGGAATATTAATTTTTTTTTGTCACAGTACAGATGAAGATTTTGAATAACTTTTTTTCCAAAAAGTACATAATATAAAATTTTTCTGTAAGTACTTAGAACTGTTATAAATAATACTGCCAAATATAAATATGGGATGGCGATGGGTTCATTGTTCAAAAATAATCCCTGACGCTCTTTTTCACCAGTTTTGTCTTAATAATAATACCCACCTACCTCAACAATTATTTTTGATTTGATGTTTTTTTCTAAAAGTAGATTAATTTAAATATTTCAATAAGATGTTAGTACTGTTGTAAATTAACTGGCAAAATATAAATAAGGGATGATAATTGATCATTGTACTAATAGTTATCCTGTGGTATATAGACATTGTAACATAGTCGGTAGTACTAAACG
This sequence comes from Catonia carolina, assembly GCA_035578175.1. Taxonomy (NCBI): domain Eukaryota; kingdom Metazoa; phylum Arthropoda; class Insecta; order Hemiptera; family Achilidae; genus Catonia; species Catonia carolina. The sequence continues at coordinate 6,083,283 of JAQMRL010000012.1, forward strand.
ATAAAAACATACGAGGGCCATCCGGAAAGTAGCACCCGTTTGTGAAATAAAGACACAGAAGTAAATATTAACAAATGTAAACATTTTTATTGAAAAGAGCATACCTTAAACTACTTCTCCACATAATCTCCAAGCAAATTTAAGCATTTGTCATAACGTGTGATGAGTTTTTGTATTCCAGCATCATATTCCTCCGCCGCCAGCCGATCGAAATACGTAGTCACACCTTCTTTAAGTTCTTCATCGCTGTCAAATCTTTTTCCCGCCAAAAACTCTTTAAGTTTTGTAAAGAGATGAAAATCTGAAGGGGCCAAGTCCGGGCTATACGGTGGATGGTCGAAAATTTCCCAATTGAATTGCTGCAGAAGTTGTTGTGTTATCCCCGCTGCATGAGGCCTGGCATTGTCATGGAGGAGAATGACGCCATCAGACAATAGACCTCTCCGTCGATTTTGTATTGCCCGCCGTAATTTCTTTAATGTTTCACAATACGCATTAGCGTTAATAGTGTCTCCACGGGCCATAAAATCAATAAGCAGTATACCACGTCGATCCCAGAAAATGGTTGCCATAAGTTTCCTGGTGGACAGAACAGTCTTGAATTTTTTTAGTTTCTTTGGTGAATGAGGATGATGCCACTCCATTGACTGTCGTTTACTCTCAGGTGAAGCATAACAAACCCACGTTTCATCACCAGTAACTATGCGATTCAAGAACGCGTCTGCTTCATCAGAATAATGTTCCAAAAATGTTAATGCAGCAGCCATACGCTTGGTTTTGTGCTCATCTGTAAGCATGCGAGGGACCCACCTTGCGCAAATTTTTGAATAATGCAGATGGTCTTTGACAATTTCATGAAGAATTGTGCGAGAAACATTAGGGAAATGTTCACAGATGTCATCAATTGTAACGCGCCGATCGTGCCTCACAAATTCGTCTACTGACCTCAGCAGTTGATCTGTAATGACAGATGGTCTCCCTGAACGCTCATCGTCGTGTGTGTTCCCCCTCCCCAAGTTAAAATTACGACACCAGCGCCGAACAGATGACTCATCCATCACATCGTCTCCATACACTTCCTTTAATTGGCGATGAATATCACAAGGTCGAACGTTTCTTGCATTGAGAAATTTTATTACAGCCCTCACTTCACAACTGGCGGCGTTCTCAATTTTTTTTAAACATTATGAACGGTCACAGAAACAAGACAGGCAATGCTAGCGTCGCGGAACTTACAACAGAGAAGGCAGACAAGCCACTGAAGCGATCTGACCTTGACCGGCGGCTGCTCGCCTCGTCAGCGCCTCATGCGGCGGAAACGGGTACTACTTTCCGGATGGCCCTCGTATATAAACACTGTATTATAAATTAACACTAACGTGAGAATAATTGAGTGTTACAGATTTGAAACTAGTTTTTCCTTTAAAATTGTCTCTGGGTTTCGCTTACATCATCTCCTCCAAGAGCATATGTTCTCCCAGTCTGCGTAACCGGATTTACTTTTGTGAGAATATCCACAACTGACACCCACAGGACATCTGCATGTCGAGGGTAGGAGAATGATCTAGCTAGTCCACATGAATGAAGAAAACTTATTTTGAGTTCATCAATTTCTTCATTTTTCTCCAACACGTACCCAAGCCACCAGTTTTTGTCATACACAGTGGTAACATAGCCTGATATGTCTAGTAACTTTTCTGTGTCCACTGGTTTAGCCACCTCCCTCTCACAACCCTACACAACATCTGAAAAGTGTTTCACTAACAATTTTGATGTAGTGCTGGGAATGAATGCGTTAAGTTACTGTGTTCCTTTGATGGTTAATGCATCTTCAAAACGGCTTTTCAAGAACGTTTCTGAAGCAGCGTAATCCTCTTGAGTGGAGTTAGCAAATTCATTTTGTACGAGGGGGTACCCAAAAGTATCCGGAATAGCTCTGCTGTGGGCGGAGCTTGTGCAGTACAAATTCCCGCCACTAGGCTGCTTGTAGCGCTACTCATTGCCAGTTCAATGCCATTTTGTTCGTTGATCTAGCTTGTTCTGTTCTCGTGCAGTGATTGTTCTCGCTAGTGCTGTTTTGTGCTCGTGTCGTTTTTCATGATGGGAAGTTTTAATAAACAACGTGCGGCTGTGAAACTTTGCTTCTTGCTCGGTAAAAACGCCGCGGAAACAGTTGTAATGTTGAACACAGCTTACAAAGACGACGCTATTGGAAAAACCCAAGTGTACGAGTGGTTTTTGCGCTTTAAAAATGGCGACATGTCGATTGAGAACAAACCTCGTTCTGGACGACCGTCGACTTCCCGAACAGACGAAAATGTTGTGAAAGTGAAAGAAATTGTATGAACAGACCGACGACAGACCATTGACCAAATATCACAGGTTAGTGGGTTATCTTGGAGCTCAGTCCAACGCATTTTAACAGAAGACTTGACAATGAAAAGAGTCGCTGCCAAGTTTGTGCCTCGGGTTCTGACAGACACTCAAAAGGAACGTCGAATTGAAACGTGTAGTGATTTGAAACAACAGCTTGAAACTGATCCAGATTTCATGTCAAAGATCATTACGGGTGACGAGTCTTGGTGCTATGGGTACGACCCAGAAACCAAACAACAATCCAGTCAATGGAAGACTTCATTATCACCCCGACCAAAAAAAAGTCGTCAAGTCAGATCGAACATCAAAACAATGCTGATTTGTTTTTTTGATGTGAGGGGAATTGTCGATTCAGAGTTCGTTCCACCAGGCCAGACGGTAAATCAAGCTTTTTATCTTGAAGTGTTAAGAAGACTACGAAACAGCATTCGTCGTAAAAGACCTAATTTGTGGCAGACAGGGGACTGGTTTTTCCACCACGACAACGCGCCTGCACACACGGCAATCTCGGTTACCCAGTTTTTGGCGAAAAACGGCATGGTTTTGCTACCACACGCACCGTACTCACCCGATCTGGCTCCGTGTGATTTTTTCTTGTTCCCACGCATGAAAAGGGGCATGAAAGGTCTCCGATTTAACAACGTTGATGATGTCAAGAAAAAAACGACGGATGAGCTGGCAGCCATCACTGAAGAGGAGTACAAAAAATGTTTTGAACAGTGGAAGCACCGGTGGGACAAATATATTAGTTGTAATGGAGAGTATTTTGAAGGGGATAAGGTTCTTTTGTAAAAAAATTAAAAATAAATAGTTTTAAAAAATAATTCCGGTTTCTTTTGGGTACCCCCTCGTATAATCTACTTATATCACGACTGTGATACCAGTATTTACACTCAAATACTGCAGTAATTGCAGTTACAGGCATGTTTAATCTTTTGTTTTTATTTATTGATACTAGTGTTAAATTGTTTTTAATTATGAAGTGAATAATAACTTAATTTTTATAAATTATAACTTACAGATTGGTTTTTGTTCATGATTATATTTTTGATATTTTCAGAACCTTTCTGTATAATTAAATTATAAACTTATTTGTTGAAGGTAGGTGGGTATTATTATTTAGATAAAACTGGTGAAACAGAGCGTCAGGGATTATTTTTTTAAACAATGAACCCATCACCATCCCATATTTATATTTGTGCAATATTATTTATAACAGTTCTAAGTACTTACAGAAAAATTTTGGTCATTGCATTGGTTAAATTTAATTAATTCCAGTAAAATTTAAGATTACAATTCATATCACTCATGTTGAATATAGTAATTAATAAATATTTTTAAAACGCTACAAAAATGGCCAAACTTTTTGGGCATTTCATGAAAAAAGGCGGCCATTTTTCATTTTACATTGTTCATGTATATCTTACATATAAAGCTGAATGTGTCAGGCTATGTCCAGAATTTCTAACCCATTCTGAGCAAAAATTGCCGGAGACTTTTATTTTTTCTCATTCTCTGAAACTCCCAGGAAAAATCCAAAATCCAAGGTGCCCCGTGGGCTTAACAGTCTGAAAATATGTCATTACTTCTCAACAGCTGAAGATATTGAGCTATGAGTTTTTTAAATAATTTCTTAACTCAGAAGAAAACTAGAGACTTTTACTAACATAATACCAATTAAGTTAAGGGAGAAGTCAACTCAAGAAGATGAGTTTTTTAATTTCGATTTTTTTTTTGCATTTATTTGAAGTTTAAAATTTTCTGAATCACATCATTTGTTTACTTTGTTTGTACGTTGACAAAAAAATAAAAAATAAACTTTTTAAAATAAAGCTCACTAACAAGGCGAGTGAAATTATTCCTTGAACTTTAAGTTTTCCGGAAATGTGGTTTTTGCATGATTGTACATTCTTGGGAATTAAATATTTTGGTTTGTATTGGAGATATTTGGACAATATTTTTTTTCAAATCTTCATAATTTCTTGCTCTATTATCTGTGGAATGATTATTACAAAAACCTTAATAGGGATTTAGTTAAAAAATAATTTGTGAATACATAAAATAAATGTTTTTGAAAATATGGTTTTTCTTCAATAAATTTCTCGTTAGAAAAAATACATACAAGCGCATACAACAGATAATAGACAGCAATTTTCTGTATTATGTAGCATAAGAATCATAATGATATCTTTCTTGGTTCCTGAGATATTTGATTCCACGTAAAAGCCCGCTTTTCCAACCTCACCCTTATATTAGGGGCTGTAATTAATTTTTTGGCTTGGTTCAAATGGTAGATCAGTACTAGTAAATTAGTCTTTCATTTAAAATAAATTATAACCAGAATTTTTGATTTTCATTTTCTGGGTTGACTACCCCCTTAATTAACTTTGTCGTAGACTTTTCTTAAAAGAAACATTTTCGACAATGACAAAATCGTACTCTCTAACGAATTTTGAATAGAAGGCTAAATGGATTTTTGGAAACTTTGTACGTTAAGAAAAATTTCAAAGGAAATGGGGTTTAAGTAGAAAAAGCATCAGTCACAATGAAGTATATGAATTGAAAGGCAACATGTGGTTAACTAAACTATTTTTCAAGGCTGATGGTCTCTGAACATATGCACTGCCCCCTACCCACTTTATAGCTAGCCAATGAATTGCCAGCAACATTGCCAATACTTGCTCTTGTAGCTCTGTCTAATATTTTGTCACTTATTTATTTTGGTCTTTCAATAACAATTATAATCTAAATACAATCAGCTGATTATATTATGAAGTATTGCATGTTAATGCGTTCCATAATCGATGTGTTCAGTACGAGATGCCAAATGAGAGTGAACTATTGTGGCTCTTATATACGCATGCGCGCGTAATGTTTGTCAGGTACAATCTGACTACGCTGGCAAACGTTACCAGTACTCTAAATGGCTAGGCCATGTGTTAAACATAAGCTAACGGTGTGTACTTTACAACAAAAATATGCTTTGTATACATAAAGTCATTACTATGAAGTTCATGGTGATGAGATTTTTAAAATTCCAATTTAAATGGTTTTCTTGTTTTAGGACACAAACGAAGCATCAAATGTAACAAGAATGACCGCCAAACAGGAACGACACCATTAATGGCATGTATGGACGTTTTAAGGGTCGGTACAGATGTTGGCGTAAGTTTAACAGTACCTTTACCGCGATAGAAGGCAAACTGGTATAGTGGTGACATGTGTAACATGTCGTACCATGGACATACGGACACTGTGTCCAACTAATGTAGCTTTACAAGATTTGTTGGACAGTATGTTATATTGTATTTTATATAATGAAATTATATAATAATTTCACTAACCTTCTTTTTAAACTGCGTCAACTTTTATTTTTATTTTGACTTACATGTGTTTCGGTGGATCCACCATCATCAGAGTAAATAAGGTAATTGAAACTAAGAAAAGTTTTTTGTTTTTCTCACTTATTTAAAATCTATAGAAGATGATATATCTTCAGTCATTTATATAAAAGTTTTATACAAATGACTGAAGATGTATCATCTTCTATAGATTTTAAATAAGTGAGAAAAACAAAAAACATTTTTTTTTTTTAGTTTCAATTATCTTATTTACTCTGATGATGGTGGATCCACCGAAACACGTGTAAGTCAAAATAAAAATAAAAGTTGATGCAGTTTAAAAAGAAGGTTAGTGGAATTATTATATAAATTCATTATATAAAATAGAATTAATTTCAAACTGCAGGATGCATTATAAGTATTTATTTTTTGAATGGAAGTATGTTGTACGTCCATGGTACGACGTGTTACATGTCACCACTGTCAGTATGCCATGTTCTGTCATGGCATGGTAAAGGTACTGTCAACTGACACTACTGTTAACAAAAGTTGCCTGCTCAGCTATGGTTTTGCTTGACTACACACTCTGGCACACTGATAGCCAACTCTAAACTCATGATTCACCTAGCAGCACAACTTTATGCTATGACTGTAGTACGTTAAATTAAAGATAATGAAACCTGTGTTGGGAACTGCATACCTCATCAAGTAAGAAACATAAAAATTCAGGTACGGCTCGTTTTAAATCTTGGTTTATGATTTATTATTATATTTGTACGAATTATGAAACACAGTAAAGTTCAGCTGTCCTTAGTTTGCTCCTACTGTCAACTAACCAAAGCCAGCTACTACAAGGTGCACACACTAGGGTCCACGAATTTGTGTTTAGGTCAACAGCCAAAAGGCTGGTTTGAACCTGCAGAGGTTTTACTAAGTAAAACGAGGAGTGAGGTGGTTTACGATTGCCTTCCTCACTGAGTGGAAAAATACGCTTATCAGCATGCCGGGCCCTCTGAAAAGCACGTATTTTCCACTCTGCAAATGACACCTTCACTTCATTCACCACTCTGGCTGTATAATAAAATTCATTACTTTCAGAGGATATAACTCTGATTAGTGTCTTTTGCACCTCTACCTCTTCTGTCCTTAAATGATTCAGTCATTTAATTGGCTGACCATGTGATAAGAAACAGAACTATTTATTTAAGCCCTGCAACGAACAGATTGGGTGTAAATAATTTGACACTCTACCTGTCTGCTCTGGGCAGTCCACGAATTTATGGACGTCATATTCCTATTAAGTTAACTATGTTTTAAGTTATAAGTTCTTAAAACATCAGTCATGATATGATGTAGGCCTAACAATTTCATTTATAAAAATACTTTAAAAAGTATTTTGTATTTAAATATTTTTGAAAGTATTTTGTTACTTTTTAATCAGCGTGTAATCATTTTTATATAATGCGCATGCTCAGTGGCATCATTATTTGTTTACATTTAGGAGCAAACTAAGAGAGGCTGGACTTTAGTGTATTAGGCATTTTCTAGCGATTTGGAAACAAAGTATGTAGCGCAATCAATTTTAAGAAGAAAATAAGGTGTTTGAGAGGAGTGTTCCCGTTTTTTTTCTAATTATTGTCGACTGAACTTCAGCCTTTTAATGCAAACGGTTAAAGGAATCGGAACGTTTTGAAAAAAATTTGTTATTTTCTATCCCGATGGACTTAACGAGTTAGAACCAACGATATATCCCTTTAATTAAAAATCTGGTGTGAAACACTCACACAACTTTCTCTTGCCAATGCAAATAATTTAAACAATATAACCTAACATTAGTAATGAAACATTAGAAATAAACAAAAAACTAACCTCTAAAAATATAACCATATTTTAATCATGAGTGAAAGACGCAAAATGAAAAACGACCTGTTTGGCTTAAAAATACGGAAAATCACTCTTTCACGCTAAACTAGGCTCTGTAGAGAAAAATGCTCTCAATAAAAGTTGTAGATCTTTTAATTTTCTATAAATTTGATTATAAACACTTTTGTCATAAAAGAATAATAAGACCGAAATCTTTAAAAAAATCGATTTTTCACACGTTTCGTGAGAAAAAAACAGAAAATCCTTAATTACTGCTAAACTAAGCGTTATACAAAAAAATGTTGGAAATAAAAGTTGTAGGTTTTTAAATTCTCTACAACTTTAATTATACAAGTTTTTGCGCCAAAATTTATATTAATGCCGTAAACTTAAAAAAACAATTTCTTTATGTGAAAACGGCCTCACCAAGAATTTCAGCAAACATGGCGCCTACCCTATCTTGTAGAGCATAAAAAAATGAGTTAACCAGGCTATTTAAAAAAAAATCGTAGGACACGTTTTTGAGAAAATCGCAAAAAAGTGAAAAATTACACGGATAAACTACTACTTCCGGTTGACCGATTTTGACGAAAATGTTCGTGTCGTGTCCGGTAAAGGTATGTAACTTAAGTTTCAAGTTCGTAAGATGTTCCGTTCTTGAAATAGTCTGTTCACACACACACAGACCAATCGCTAAAAACATGTTTTTTGGGTTCAGGGGGTCTGATAACGTATACATCCGGTGAAAACTCGATTCCGAAAAATCGACATGAAAACAATACTTTCCTTCCTATATATTCATATAGGCAAGAGAAAGTAAAAAGGGAATGTAAATGTGAAAGGTTTTTTTTTCAGTCGCGTAGGAAATATTGAAAATACATGCATTAAAATTGTGTGTGTTTGGCAGTGAGTTAACGTTTGTTATGCAGCAGAGGGAGGAACACTGTACAGTCTGGTCTTGAACTAAGTAGAAGTATCCACACACACACACACACACACACACACACACACACACAAGAGAATCTTTAATTTTTCTGTAGTTGCATGGTATCTGTCTCATGTTGGACACAAAACAGAGCATACATTGCGACACCAATCCACTCCCTGCTTTGAATTAATAAAATTCTTCTTAAAATCTAGTTTTCCTTTAGAAAATCTTTAAATTTAAAATAATTCATTTGTAGTGTAATTTCAGTCGCTTATTAATTAAAGGATTCCAGCGTTGGTTCTAACTCGTTGTGTCCATCAGGTGAATTTCAGCTGAAATTAATTAGAAAACCTGCTGCTGGAACACTCCTTGTCTAAAACACCATATTTTTACTTTCTCTTATCTATATGAATATATAGGAAGGAAAGTCTTGTTTTCATGTCGATTTTTCGAAATTGACTTTTCACCGGATCTACACGTTTTCAGACCCCCTGAACCCAAAAAACATGTTTTTAGCGATTGGTCTGTGTGTGTGTGTGAACAGAATATCTCAAGAACGGAACATCTTACGAACTTGAAACTTAAGTTACATACCTTTACCGGACACGACACGAACATTTTCGTCAAAATCGGTCAACTGGAAGTAGTAGTTTATCCGTGTAATTATTCACTTTTTTGCGATTTTCTCAAAAACTGGTACTACAATTTTTTTTAAAATCGCCTGGTTTACTCAATTTTTTATTCTCTACAAGATAGGATAGGCGCCGTGTTTGCTGAAATTCTTGGTGAGGCTGTTTTTACGTAAAAAGTGTTTTTTTAAGATTACGGCTTTAATATTTATTTTAGCGCAAAAATTTATAAAACAAAAGTTGTAGAGAATTTAAAATTCTACAACTTATATTTCAAACATTTTTTTGTATAATGCTTAGTTAAGCAGTAATCAGCGATTTTCTGTTTCTTTTTTCACGAAAACGTGTGAAAAATCGATTTTTTAAAGATTTCGGCCTTAGTATGCATTTTATGACAAAAGTGTCTATAATTGAATTTCTAGAAAATTAAAAGATCTACAACTTTTATTTATAGCATTTTTCTCTACAGAACCCAGTTCAGCGTGAAAGAGTGATTTTCCGTATTTTTAAGGCAAACTGATGTCCATTTTCATTTTGCATCTTTCATATATGATTAAAATTGGGTTATGTTTATTGAGGTTAGTTTTTTGTTCATTTCTAATGTTTTATTAATAATGTTAGGTTTATTGTTAATTATTTGCATTTGCAAGAGAAAGTTGTGTGAGCGTTTCACACCATATTTTTCCCCTTAAAATTGATCGTGCTACATGTTGTGAAACATAAACTAAGTGAAAAGTGTGCTTAAATTTGGGTACATATTTGTTTCCAAATGGCTAGAAAACGCCTCCTAATACACTTGTGTGTTTCATAATAATTGATACCAATAAAATAACAAACAACCAAGATTTAAAATGAGGAGCCGTATCTGAAATTTTTATGTTTCTTACTTGATGAGATATGCAGTTCCAAACACACGCTTCATCTTTCACTTTACGTACAGTGGAATCTCAGTAGTCCGGCTTGTTCGGGACTGAGAGGGTGCCGGATTACTGGATGTGTTGGAATTTTGGAACTATAAATTGTAAATTTAAACAAAAAATGAATATGCATTGATTTCTATGTGATTTTAAATTAAATTAACTAATTAAAAGAGGTTTCCTAAGTACTTCTGTAGTCATTGTACTTAACATAATTATCGGCTATTGACATCTCCTATTGCGTTGTGGTGGTGCTCGTGTTATGAGAATTATGTTTCGTTGTCAATTCAGCATTAAGTATAGAGTATGACCCAGATCTGGGTTTTGAATAAAAGGCCAAAGATTATTCCATTTAACAATAATTAAGGTCTGCTTATTCATTTTTTTAATCAAATCCTAAACATAGCCCTACATGTTATATTAAATCCGCCGTAATTAGGTCGAGTTGATTTCCCTAATTCAATTTAAATCTTTTACCAAAATCTGTCCTGGGTGAGGTTTCATACTTTTAGGCCTAATATTTTAAGGGCCGGATTACTGGAGGTGCCGGACTACCAAAATTCTACTGTACTATAGTTTGCACGTTTCATTCCAATTGCTGGAAATTTTGTGTAGCATCTCGTATTGCTATATATTATTTTATAAGGAATAATTACTAAGTAATGTTAATGTAAATGGTTCTCAGGGAAACTAAATATAAAATCTGGTGTGAAACACTCACACAACTTTCTCTTGCCAATGCAAATAATTTAAACAATATAACCTAATATTAGTAATAAAACATTAGAAATAAACAAAAAAAAACTATCCCCAATAAACATAACCTTATTTTAATCATGAGTCAAAGACGGAAACTGAAAATCGACCTGTTTGGCTTAAAAATAAGGAAAATCACTCGTTCACGCTAAACTAGGCTCCGTAGAGAAAAATGCTTTAAATAAAGGTTGTAGATCTTTTAATTTCCTATAAATTTGATTATACACTTTTGTCGTTAAATGTATACCAAGGCTGAAATCTTAAAAAAACGATTTTTCACACGTTTTCGTGAGAAAAAAAACAGAAAATCCTTAATTACCGCTAAACTAAGCGTTATACAAAAAAAATGTTTGAATTAAAAGTTGTAGGATTTTAAATTCTCTACAACTTTAATTATATTAATTTTTGCGCTTAAATTCATATTGAAGCCGCAATCTTAAGAAAACAATATTTTTACGTAAAAACACCCTCACCAAAAATTTCAGCAAACATGGCGCCTACCCTATCTTTTAGAGCATAAAAAATTGAGTAAACCAGGCGATATTAAAAAAAATCGTAGGACCAGTTTTTGAGAAAATCGCAAAAAAGTGAAAAATTACACGAATAAAATTCTACTTCCGGTTGACCGTTTTTGATGAAAATGTTCGTGTCGGGTCCGATAGTGGTATGTAACTTAAGTTTCAAGTTCGTAAGATGTTCCGTTCTTGAGATATTCTGTTCACACACACACACACAGATCAATCGCTAAAATCATGTTTTTTGGGTTCAGGGGGTCTGAAAACGTGAAGATCCAGTGAAAACTCGATTTCGAAAAATCGACATGAAAACAATACTTTCCTTCTTCCTTCATATAGGCAAGAGAAAGTAAAAATATAAATTTTATATTAACATAACTATACTTGTTAAATGTTGTTTAGGTCATCAGCCGAAAGGCTGGTTTACAATTGCCCCTTCCTCACTGAGTGGAAAGTACACGCTTATCAGCATGCTGGGCCCACTGAAAAGCACAAATTTTCCACTCTGCAAATGACACCTTCATTTCATTCACCACAGGGTCCAACTGTATAATGAAATTCATTACTTTCAGAGGAGATAACTCTGATTAGTGTCTTTTCACCTCTACCTCTTCTGTTCTCAAATGATTCAGCCATTTAATTGGCTGACCATGTGATAAGAAACAACTACTTTTTTAGCCCTGCTATGAACAGATTAAGTGTAAATAATTTGACACTCCACCTGTTTGTTATGGGCACACTTGCTAAATATTCCTTGTTAAATAATAGATAGCAATATTGAAAATGTATTGTATTTATGTTAGGTATAATATATACAAAATACGTATTTTTATTTTTAATATTGTAAATAAAGTATTGTAACATCTTATTTAAAAATAAATCTCTTATATAGTTGAAATTGATGTATTTAATTTTTTTTAATTTGAAAGTCAAATTTGTGAATTAGTAAGGTGGGTGGCATTAAGGCATTTAGATTGAATCAATCTATAAAGCTACTTGAGTAATAGAACAAAAATGAGAGAGTTTGTAAAAGTGCATTGTCATGCCATCTAGCAGATGGCAATAAAACTATCATTCTTGGAACATATAATATTCTAACCTAAATAGCAGACAATGTTGACTTGTTTGTGTTTGTGCTGTTTCACAGCATACACACAAGTCAACAAGAAAATCAGCTGTTTAACAGCTGATTTTCGGAGACGAAGGTTCCCGGTTCAAATCCTAGTAAAGGTAGTTACTTTTATACGGATATGAATGCTAGACAGTGGTTACCGGTGTACTTTGATGGTTGGGGTTTAATTAACCATACTCTCTCAGGAATGGTCGGCCTGAGTCTGTACTAGACTACACCTCATACACATCATCCTCATCTCATTGGGTCATGGGGTTGCTTATTGTTCTAAATTGAACAGATTGCAACGTACACAAATTAGGAATAAAAAAATAATGTCAAAAGACAAACTCAGTTTTTTCCTTTTCATTCTTTTACTCTATCCAATGAGCAGTAGCCTGCTGTTTCATTAATACATCAAATGATTTTTCTCTACCAACCACACGTATAAATAAAAAATATTTAAAACTATTGCAGTCCTCAAATGTTTTACATATTTCAAATCTTTCATTCAACTAACAGTAAAACATTTTTTGTGTCAATCGATTCCTCTTATAGAGTTGTAATTTACAACCCTTCTTCTATTATTCAAGTCACCATTTTCCACTGCCAACTGTATGACAATAATAATAGTGGTTGGCTGGAAATATATATATCATTATATACACAGTCAATGCTCAATTTAACGGACTAGCCTCCTAAATAAATAAAACTGTTTCAAAATTACTGAAATCTCAAGAATGTCCATTTTTGTGAAAAAAAACCTGTACATTTATTCCCAATAGGTACAGTTTTTCCAAAGTTATTAAAAGAATATAAGCAAATACAGTAGAATTTCGGTAGTCCGGCACCTCCAGTAATCCAGCCGTTTAAATATTAGGCCTACAAGTATGAAACCTCACCCAGGACAGATTTTGGTAAAAGATTTAAATTGAATTAGGGAAATCAACTCGACCTAATTACGGCGGATTTAATATAACATGTATGTTTAGGATTTGATTAAAGAAATGAATAAGCAGACCTTAATTATTGTTAAATGGAGTAATTTTTGGCCTTTTATCCAAAACCCAGAACCGGGTAATAGGCCTATTCTATACTTCATGCTGAATTGACAACGAAACGTAATTCTCAGAACACGAGCACCCCCACACCGCACTAGGCGACGTAAATAGCCGATAATTGTGTTTAGTACAATGACTACAGTTTTTTATTATTCCATTTAACAATAATTAAGGTCTGCTTATTCATTTCTTTAATTGGTTAATTTAATTTAAAATCACATAGAAGTATTCAATGCATATTCATTTTTTGTTTAAATTTATAATTTATAGTTCCAAAATTCCAACGCATCCAGTGATCCGGCACCCTCTCGGTCCCGAACAGGCCGGACTACTGAGATTCTACTGTACAATAATTACAAAAACACATAATAGAAACATACGTGATAGATTCTGTTATAACCGAATCGCTTACAATTTAAAGGACTTTCGCGTCAATGGACATTGGTATCCCCCCCCCCCGCCAATTAGTTCATTTAATTGAGCATCGAGTGTACTACTGTCCATTTCTTTATTATAGATACCCAAATTTGGCGCCTTGTTTCTTCAAAACCGCTTGTTCAATTGTAACGTACTATACACCGAAATTTCTGCCCATAACAGACAGGTAGAGTGTCAAATTATTTACACTCTATCTGTTCGTAGCAGGGCTAAAATAAATAGTTCTGTTTCTTATCGCATGGTCAGCCAATTAAATGACTGAATCATTTAAGAACAGAAGAGGTAGAGGTGTAAAAGACACTAATCAGAGTTATCTCCTCTGAAAGTAATGAATTTTATTATACAGCCAGACCCTGTGGTGAATGATGTGAAGGTGTCATTTGCAGAGTGGAAAATATGTGCTTTTCAGAGGGCCCGGCATGCTGATAAGCGTATTTTTCCACTCAGTGAGGAAGGCAATCGTAAACCACCTCACTCCTCGTTTTACTTAGTAAAACCTCTGCAGGTTCAAACCAGCCTTTTGGCTGTTGACCTAAACAACAACACACCAAAATTCAGCTAATTTCAATCTGCGTTATTACATGTCAGATTCATATTTATAGCGTTTTTTTATATTCAGATATCAGGATCAGAAGAAAAAAAGAGCCGGTTTTATTGTTGCTGCAACACATTGGATGCATTTAGAGGCTTATACTCAAAAACCGCTCGACCGATTTATTTGAGATTTCACCCGAATACAAACTTGTATTTTGTTATTTTACGTACAAAATTTAGGATTTTTATCATAATTACATTTTCAGTTATTAGTAAAATTCTGAACCCCTGTTAACTCCGTAACCGCTCATTAATTCGATAATTTTAAAAACCAATTGTATTCAGTATAAAAAAATTAATACAAATTCATTAATGAATTAGGAATAAAGGATATGAATCCTAATAAAGGAATATGAATAAAGGAACAGCGATTGATCAATTCGGTAGAATTTTGTAGATATTTAAATAATGGTAGATACTGCAGTGAGTGGGTGGAAGAAGCTTAACCATGTCGCCACGTCTTTTAATCGGTTGTGTTCTTTTCTCTTCCTGCTAAAGTCGCCTTCCGACATAACTGCGAGTACAACTAGTAGTAGTTGACTATTTTAAGTACATGATGAATAGGTATTAACCACTGAGCTAGAAATATAACAGGAGGTAGCACTGACACGGCGTCTACTCTTGAAAAGCGAGCCGCTGTTATTTTGTTATGTTGGTACTGTGGTGAGGATAGCGCTCAGAAATATTACATGCCGTAAATGAGCTTTTATTTATCTTCAGAGTTTAGTTTTAATAATGTAAATTCTATAAGTAATTATTGTTCGATATTGTGTCGCATTTGGATGCAGTGAAACATATAAAAAAGGAAGTGGGGTCCAGTTTCATACGAAAGTTCATAATTATTTATCAATAACCAATTTAAAACAGCTGAATCTGAGTGCCTGTATGAGTTTCAAGTCCTTTTAGATTGTAAATATTTATTATAAACTAATTATATCTCGGTTATTTTTCCATCCATTTCATTATTATTGATCTATCATAATTGTATACGTCACTCAAAGAATTAAAACCCAAAGTTCTGATTTTCCAGGAATGAAATTTGTCAGGTAAGCTAGTCTTAGTTCAATATGAAGAGTATAGGTGAAGTTGAAACTAGTTGCAAGGTAGATTTAATTTTTAAAATGTACTTTTGTTAAGTGATAATCCTGGACAAGGTAGGCCTACATACTAATAACTTAAATCAAATATCTTGAGATAAACATCTTTGCAAAGTGAATTTCCAATAGTTTTTACTTATTTTAAAATTTGATTATTTCTATAAAAAGTTATTTTTCAGCAAAGATAATTGAAATATGTATAAACAATTTAAATTAAAAGGCTTATCAAAAACAAAGAAGTAAGGGTTATTTGATTTTGAATTTCTTGATGACTTAGTTATAGCTATCTTGATACATATTAAAATAATTAAATATAATTGTAAAATAAAATATTCTCAATATGTATTGGTGTATTTACATACTGAAGAAACCAATAAGAAAGAACACATCAACAATTTTTTACATCAATGTAATTTGGACTATGTTGCATTTCAGTTAGATTTAACGTAATGTATTTTTGCATTTTTAAACAAAATATTACGTTACAGGAATACTGTATTAAACTAATAATGAATATTGAAATTAGTATGAACTTTGTTATCGATAACAGATTCCCTAAATATTACATTAAATGTTATATTATCAACTTTCAGTCATTTGATTTGTATGACAGTTTGAATACAGCGCTATTCTGCTGTTTCTGAAGAATGTTCTAGAAGGATTTTACCGCGTAACGGAATTAGTCAATCAATTGATTTCTCATATCGATCGGGCTTTTCAGCCAATGGGAAAATTAAATAATTAATACGGGCATGCGCTCTTTCACCTTCTTGCTTTCTGACACCATCGGAAGTTGTGTTGTCGCGTCGCGTGCCTTTATTCTGATCATAGCGTAGGCAGCCGGTTTGTTTGCAGTAGCATCTAAATTTAATGTTTGGTAAGTCGTGATTTGTTTACAAATACAAAATTAATAATTAAAATACGTAATTGTCATAGTTTCATTTAATATGATTATATTAGCAACCGCATATTAAGATAGAAACTAATTTATTTTCATCAGTTTATGTAAAAATTCGCAAGTCCATGTAAAAAGAAAATGGATGCATTCGTTATAAACTTGATGTCTTAAATAATTTGTATTTTATCTACGATTGTTTGGATCAGTTGAATATTTTTCTTTATTGTTATTACCGTCTCATTATGTGAATAATTTATTTATTCTTGTATCACATCTAATTGTGTTATTGTTTAACCGAATAATAGTCATCCAGGACACCTAATCAAAGATGGGGCTGACAAAGTATTTTCAACGCACACACCTTAAATTATAAAATTTTCGTAACGAATATTGTTATGTAATGAAAATATGGTTCGTTTTGTTCGTTTATTGACAGTTAATGTGGTACAATTATTTTACGCTTACCACAAGCCATAAGATGAACAAGTTTTGAATTTTCTTTTAATGAAATTTAATATTTAAGGTGTTCAAAGAGTGTAGTGTTTACAAAGTTGAGATTTGTTTATCGATACAAAATTAATAAATAAAAAGCGAAATGGGCGTAGTTTAATTTAATATGATGGTACTAGGAACTGAATATTAAGATAGAAACGGATTCGTTTGAATCGGTCGTTGTGACAACTTATAACTAAGAACTTAAAATCGTTAATTGCTAACAATCTGTCTCTTTTACTTTTGAATAGAGCATGTATCACTTAAAAAACCAATGGCAAGACGTGTCTTCCTTGGATGATGTAAAATAGAAATACCATCAACCGTAGTGAATGGGTGGTTTTCGAGTGCGGCGCGCTGAGCGACTACTGTTAGCGATCCACTGTGTTTGTAAATCTTTGCATAGGGTAGGCGTCGTCATGTTTGCTGAAATTCTTGGTCAGGCTGTTTTCACCTTTAAAAAATTGTTTTTTTAAGATTGCGGGTTTAATATGCATTTTAGCGCAAACATTTATGTAATAAACGTTGTAGAGAATTTAAAATCCTAAAACTTTTATTTCAAACATTTATTTTTATATCGCTTAGTTTAGCGGTAATTAGCGATTTTCTGTTTTTTTCTCACGAAAACTTGTGAAAAATCGATTTTTTTCAGATTTTGGCCTTAGTATGCATTTTACGACAAAAGTGTATATAATCAAATTTTTAGGAAATTAAAACATTTACAACTTTTATTTAAAGTATTTTTCTCTACAGAACCTAGTTTAACGTGACAGATTGATTTTCCGTATTTTTAAGCCAATCTGAGGTTGATTTTCATTTTGCGTTATTCAATCATGATTATAATAAGATTAGGTTATTTGAGGTTAGTTTTTTGTTTGTTTCTAATGTTTTATTGCTAATGTTAGATTATATTGGTCGTAATTTCTATTGGCAAGGGAAAGCGTGTGAGTGTTTCACACCAGATTTGAAAATGATTAGTAAATTTAAAAACAGTTTGCATACTAATTTTTCATAAAGATTGTAGTGTTTTACAATATTTATAAATTTAGAAAAACTTGCTAAAATCATATTTTTACTTTCTCTTGCCTATAATAAAATTTATAGGAAATTAAAAGATCTACAACTTTTGTATAGAGAATTTTTCTCTACAGAGCCTAGTTTAGTGTGAAAGATTGATTTTCCATATTTTTAAGCCAAACTGAGGTGGTTTTCATTTTGCGTCTTTCACTCATGAGTAAAATTAGGTTATGTTTATTGAGGTTAGGTTTTTGTTTATTCCTAATGTTAGATTATATTGGTCATGATTTGCATTGGCAAGAGAAAGTCGTGTCAGTGTTTCACACCAGATATATTAGATTTTATAGAATAATACGTTGAAAATGATTAGTAATTTAAAAACAGTTTGTATACTAATTTTTCTTAAAGATTGTAGTGTATGTAAATTTTAAAAAAGTCGCTAAAATCAGATTTTTTTTCAATAGTATGCTACAAAAAAGTAATATATCCGCATTGGAATTCAAATTTAGTCATATTACAGTGTCATTATAGTCCATTTAGTGTAAGAGTACTCCGCGTAAGGCAAGCGCCTATAGGTTGTAAACAAAAGTTTTACACTAGTTGGTGCGTATCTTCCTCTTAACCGGACAGTTATCTTGCCTTACGTTCCATCATGAAAATATCTACATCTTTCAAAATAAACATTATCTCTAAGTGTTTTCAATTATATCGTTCAGATTGCTTATAATTATTGTAGTTTCATAAAGATTCCTTAATTAATTATTTTTACCATTACATTTAACAAAACAATTTTTTTCTACTTTTTAATGTTGACCGCTTTTTTGTTTCAATAACTCAATATATTCACTATCACGCATGTTAACAAAACACAGCTTACAAAACCTTTCAACTTCAGTCTACAAAGAAAATCGAAACGAACCGATACAATACCAAAAGATAACTGATGAAACTAAAAATGAGTTAAACACGGGCAAGTGCAAACAGTTGTATTAAACTAGTCACAGACATTAATTATTTTAATAATATGAAATAAACATTCTGAAATGATAAACAACGAATCACTGGAATTGTTTACTCTCCTGTTATAATTCAAGCGCATTAGTCTTATATTTCTTGTAACCGAAAATAAAATAAAACTGAGTCTACAATAAAAACCTACTTATCATAAATATTGATGTAATAATAAATAATGTACGAAAAATAACAATGTAAGCATAACAAAAGTAAAATTTTTAGTTATTAATGGTAACCTAATGTTCGATTAATAAACATTTTCTAACAAATGAATTGTATTGCTGGTTGCCTACGTCGGAGTACTCTTAGCGTAGACAGACTCTACAGCTATTTTTATTGATCTCATTATTCCGTAAAGTAAAATTAAGTTTGTTACACAAAATATCATAAAATTTCAGTTATTTACGCGTATTTCAAATTAGTGTTAAAAAATGTACTACAAGTGGATTTAATTAGCATGCAGTAATAGTTTTGAATAGTTATTAATAATTTTATACTTTCTCTCATAACACCGATATAATACTATGAGCTATGTGTAGATTCCACAGACTCAAATCTGTCCCTTTTAATGCAGATTTCACCTTAGAGAACAGGTAGAAATGACATGGTGCAAGATCTGGTGAATAAGGTGGATGTTCTAACACTGAGATGCTGTACTTGGCTAGGAATCTCTTGACAGATAACGCGCATTGTCTTTGTGGAGAACCCATGGTTTGTCCTTCCACATTTCGGGGCGTTTTTTCCTTACTCTTTGACGTAGTTTAGAAAATATTTCAAGGTAGTAATATTGATTAATTGTTTGACCTTCAGGAACCCAGTGAAGGTACACCATCCCATGGGTATAAAAAAAAGCAATTATTGTTTAAATTGTGACGAGCTCTTTTGGCTCTTGGTGAAGTTCGGCTCATCCAGTGCATGGATTGGTGCTTCGTTTCTGGATCATAAGTAAAAAACCTAGTTTCATTACATGTTATAATCTTCTACCTGTTCCTTAAGGTGAATTCTGCATTAAAAGGTACAACATTTGAGTCTGTGGAAGCTATAAAAGACAAAGCGGCTCGTGTCCTGAAGGAGCTAACAGAAGACAACTTCCAGTACTGTTTCCAACAATGGAAAATTCGCATGGAGCGTTGTAGGGATAGAGAAGGAGTGTATATGGAAGGTGGCAATAAGTGATTATGTATAAAATTAAAGTAACATATTTACTACGCCAGTCTCGTTATTTAATAGTCACACCTTGTATATATGCAGAAAATTATGATCGTATTTGCAACCATCAAAATTGAAGGAATTCAACTGGTATGCACTAATAAGATAAGATACTGAAAGGATGTCTTCTAAAACTACTAATTTACTTTTTTCTTTTGTTTTTTTTTGTTTTGTTAGCAATATTTCCGTTAGTAATAGATTGAACAGTCCTGTTAGTGAAATGGCAAGGGTTCCATCGGGTACTATTATAACGACCAGAGACAAAAAACCAAAGGTGGAAGTCGAAGATAAAACAATTTCTGTAAGTATTTTTCATTGTTTACTTATTATCTTCAACCTATTAAAATAAGCTGATACTCTGATAATGGTGAAGTCACCAAAACATGTATAAGTAGGTAATAAGAATCAATGTAATTGAAAAGGTTAGTGAAATGTATAGGCTATGTAAAACAGAATTTTACTTGTTAACCCGACGAGAACGGAGATTTTTAACGATCACGCGGACTGTCATTTTATGCCTAATAAAAACTCTTTTATCTCATTCAGTTTCATTCTTAAAAATTTCAAAACATTACCATTTTTTTATAAAGAACTTCGTATCAGAAAAACGTTTAAACCAAGTTTTTGCGTTTTCATTTACGACCAGAATAAAAATTTAAAATTAAGAAAAAATATTTTCTTGTAGTGATATCAATTTACGTACGACAAAATGTCACTAAATCAGCAAAAAATAAAAAAAACATATGTTTAGCTATATACATAAATAAAGCAATTCATTGCAAAAATAACGATGTTTAGATATTGCAAATTGATTTTTTTTTTTGTTTAACGTCCGACTGTTCTACAATTACTGCTAATGCAGACGGTGAAGGATGAAATGATTTTTTGTAACGTATGAAAATATGCCGTGCCTGAATGGGATTTAAACCCAAGACCGCATGATGAGAGGCGAGCACGTTACCAACTGCGCCAATGCGGCCGGCTGCAAATTGATAGACGCATTCAAAAGATATCACATTTTTTGTTCTACAAAGCAATTTGCTGGATGAAAAAAATGCGGAAAAAATCACCTCAAAATAATGTGGTGTCTTTTCAATTTTTATTTACTCCTCGTACTAGTTGGTAACGTGCTCGCCTCTCATCATGTGGTCGTGGGTTCGAATCTCACTCAGGCCCGGCATATATTCAAACGTTACAAAAATGATTTCATCCTACACAGTTTCACTCCAACGTCGTTGCTAATGACCGTTGCAGTTGTTGCGACGTTAAATAAATAAATAAAAAACAACTAACTTCAAAAAACATAACCTCATTTTAATCATAAGTGAATGATACAAAATGAAAACTAACCTCAGTTTGACTAATTAATATGAAAAAATCACTTTCACGGTAAACTTTGGTCTTTAGAGAAATATGCTTAAAATAAAATTTTTAGATCTTAATTTTTTATAAAATTGATTATATTCACTTATGTTGTAAAATGCATACATAAGTCTGAAATCTTAGAAAAATCTGTTTCTTTTTACAGATTATCATGAAAAAAGAAAAACAACAGAAAATTACTCATTACCGCTAAACTAAGCGTTACACATAGAAATGTTTGAAATAAAAGTTATAAATTTTTACATGTTTTACGACTTAGATTTATATACACTTTTACCCTAAAATGCATATTAAGGCTGCAATTTTAAAACAAACAATTTTTTTCTACAAGAGCTCAGCCCCCCAAGAATTTTACCTGACATGGCACTTACCCTATCATGTAGAGGATATAAAATGTAGTAAATGAGGTGATTTTTAAAAAAATCATTGCGGTTTTTGAGAAAATCGCAAAAAAATAAAAAATTACACAAATAAACTAAGACTTCTAGTTGACCGATTTGGATGAAAATGTTTTGGGTCCTCTAGTGGTATCTAACCTTGAATACAGTGTTGCCAACTGAAATGTAAGGAGATACAAAATTTACCTATGGGTTAATTCTACCTTTTTAATTTTAAACATGGTATTGTTGGAAACGGTGCTGGAAGACATCTTCTGTCAGCTCCTTCAAGACACGTGCTGCTTTCTCTTTTACAGCTTGCACAGACTCAAATCTTGTCCCTTTTAATGCAGATTTCACCTTAGGGAACAGGTAGAAGTCACATGGTGCAAGATCTAGTGAATAAGGTGGATGTTCTAAGGCCTAGTGTCCATTTGAGAGAAACTGTCGAGAGAAACTCTCGACAGTGCTCTCAGGGTGCTTTCCATTTGAGAGTAGTTTCGCTGTCGAGAGAGCTCTCCGACAGTCGACAGTGACTGAACTGTCGACAGTACGAGAATTCCGTGTCCACTTGACAGTCTTGAGACCCGAGAGTCAACACAACAAGCAGTCTGCTGAGTGTTATCAAACGTGCGTGTTTTTAATTTGATAAAAATGGATTCACGTCAGGCCCTAGCTTTTCTAATAGCGTACAAAATCATTCAAAAACGAAAGGTAAAAAGAAAGGAGTGTTGGATAAAAAACTGGATAAATCGACGAAATTCCTTGGGAGCTTGTTCAGCACTCGTAAATGAGTTGCAGCTGGAGGATGCACAGCAATTTAAAAATTTTATTCGAATGTCTGCAGTGCAATTTGAACTGCTTTTAAATTTAGTTAAACACCAGATTGTCAAAAAAGATACAAAATTACGTGAAGCAATTTCTCCTCATGACAGATTAATGGTTACGCTTCGTTTTATGGCTTCAGGTAAGCAATATAATAGTATTATTATTAAAAATATTTAATTACCATACAGCTAAACTGAGGAAAGAACACTTCCTATTCTGTAGCGCTTTCAGCCAGGCAAATATAAATTTCAATTTATCAGATATCAGTTGTGAACGGTGTTCATACATATATATTACATATATATATATATATATATACATATATATACATATATATTCAGAACGGATAAACCGGGATCTGATTTCCGATTATAGTACAAAAACATAAATACTGTACTACCGAAGGATGGGACTGTTCTTAATTATTGTTTAGCAATTCATGAAACACCATCAATATGTGGAATGATTTTTATGTCATTTATTCATTAATGTTAAATTGTAAAAACAAATATGTGGGCATACAGCAAAAATCAATAAAGTCAAACAATGTAGTTTTCAGAAAAACGCATTTTAAAGGTTTGAATTGAGAAAAAAATATTTCATCATATTTTTAATATTATTATTATATTTTTGCCTAAAATTCCTTATAAAAACTATTCACTGACCTATGATTTTATTGTTAAACATTAGTTATGTATTGTTATAAATTAGTTATGTTTCATATTTAGTCAGCCAAAACCAATTAAATGCACTTAGTTGGTTTTTGCTGTAAGCGGATTCGGCTTGTTAAAAGTGGAGAACAGCAAAAATCAACTAAAATTATTTAGTGGATTTTAGCTGAAAAATATTTGAAAAAATGGACTCAAAAATCAACTAAGGTATTTTACTTTATTTTTGTAGTCATAAATTTCTGTTTATAGGACATAATAAAAAACAGAATCGACTATAACTTCAGAATACAACAAGCTAGGACATAATTGATTGTTGCTGTACATACTCCATCACATGTTAACACATCACATATAAATTAATAAGTTGAAGAATTTAATTGTCTTTCCACTCTCGTGAGTTCATTTTCAAGAGAGATTATAAAAGATTTAAAATATTGAAATTTAAAAAAATATTAAAATTATTAAAAAGATTAAAATTTAAAAGAAAGATTTGAAAAAGAAATTAAAATATTAAAAAACTACTATAAAAAGTAATAAAAATATTTTAAAATAGACAAATAAATGTAATGAACTGTCGACACAAGCTCTCAGCTTTTCCAACACTGACGGAAGAGTGGAGAGTAACTCTCGAGACTAGAAACGAGCATTTACACTTGCGAGAAATGAACTGTCGACAGTTGTGCCTGCTTCTCTCGGAGAGTAGCTCTCAGGCCCGTTTACATTTGCGAGTCTACTCTCGAGAGTACTCTCGACAGTATTTTCTCTCAAGTGGACACTTACCTTAACACTGAGATGCTGTACTTGGCTAGGAACCTCTTGACAGATAACACCGGAGATGACTTCCAGCACTGTTTCCAACAATAGAAAATATGCATGGAGCCTTGTAGGGATAGAGAAGGAGTGTGTATTGAAGGTGACAACAAGTGATTATGTATTAAATAAAATAAAATTTTATACAACGTCAGTCTCGTTATTTAATAGCCACATCTCGTATATATGCCAAAAATGATGATCTTTGCTACCATCAGAATTGAAGGAATTCAACTGGTATGCACTAATAAGATAAGATACTGAAAGGATGTCTTTTAAAACTACTAATTTACCTTTTTCTTTTGTTACAGGTTGTTTGTGATGTGTCGAGAGACATATTGGTCAATGGAGACTGTAACAAGATCAAACCATTTGCATCAGATTGCATTGAAATCCAAAGCGATATTAAAATTAAAGTTGTAAACATTGACTATGGCATTAAAATGGTTCATCAAAATGAAGTGAAATTAGAAATGCTGGAAAGCGGTTCATTTAAAAAGCGTAAAATGAATGTTAATCATTCTGAATTCAAAGATACTTCTGCATCGTCTCCGATGTCAAATTCTCTACCCGCGTCTTATTTGTCGTTGACAAACATTAAAAATTATAACATCAGTGATAATAGTGAAGACTTTACAAATGTCAGTAATGTTCCTGCAACCACGAAAATTGTTAGTAATATTTCCGTTAGTAATAGATTGAACAGTCCTGTTAGTGAAATGGCAAGGGTTCCATCGGGTACTATTATAACGACCAGAGACAAAAAACCAAAGGTGGAAGTCGAAGATAAAACAATTTCTGTAAGTATTTTTCATTGTTTACTTATTATCTTCAACCTATTAAAATAAGCCGATACTCTGATAATGGTGAAGTCACCAAAACATGTATAAGTAGGTAATAAGAATCAATGTAATTGAAAAGGTTAGTGAAATGTATAGGCTATGTAAAACAGAATTTTACTTGTTAACCCGACGAGAACGGAGATTTTTAACGATCACGCGGACTGTCATTTTATGCCTAATAAAAACTCTTTTATCTCATTCAATTTCATTCTTAAAAATTTCAAAACATTACCATTTTTTTATAAAGAACTTCATATCAGAAAAACGTTTAAACCAAGTTTTTGCGTTTTCATTTACGACCAGAATAAAAATTTAAAATTAAGAAAAAATATTTTCTTGTAGTGATATCAATTTACGTACGACAAAATGTCACTAAATCAGCAAAAAATAAAAAAAACATATGTTTAGCTATATACATAAATAAAGCAATTCATTGCAAAAATAACGATGTTTAGATATTGCAAATTGATTTTTTTTTTTGTTTAACGTCCGACTGTTCTACAATTACTGCTAATGCAGACGGTGAAGGATGAAATGATTTTTTGTAACGTATGAAAATATGCCGTGCCTGAATGGGATTTAAACCCAAGACCGCATGATGAGAGGCGAGCACGTTACCAACTGCGCCAATGCGGCCGGCTGCAAATTGATAGACGCATTCAAAAGATATCACAATTTTTGTTCTACAAAGCAATTTGCTGGATGAAAAAAATGCGGAAAAAATCACCTCAAAATAATGTGGTGTCTTTTCAATTTTTATTTACTCCTCGTACTAGTTGGTAACGTGCTCGCCTCTCATCATGTGGTCGTGGGTTCGAATCTCACTCAGGCCCGGCATATATTCAAACGTTACAAAAATGATTTCATCCTACACAGTTTCACTCCAACGTCGTTGCTAATGACCGTTGCAGTTGTTGCGACGTTAAATAAATAAATAAAAAACAACTAACTTCAAAAAACATAACCTCATTTTAATCATAAGTGAATGATACAAAATGAAAACTAACCTCAGTTTGACTAATTAATATGAAAAAATCACTTTCACGGTAAACTTTGGTCTTTAGAGAAATATGCTTAAAATAAAATTTTTAGATCTTAATTTTTTATAAAATTGATTATATTCACTTATGTTGTAAAATGCATACATAAGGCTGAAATCTTAGAAAAATCTGTTTCTTTTTACAGATTATCATGAAAAAAGAAAAACAACAGAAAATTACTCATTACCGCTAAACTAAGCGTTACACATAGAAATGTTTGAAATAAAAGTTATAAATTTTTACATGTTTTACGACTTAGATTTATATACACTTTTACCCTAAAATGCATATTAAGGCTGCAATTTTAAAACAAACAATTTTTTTCTACAAGAGCTCAGCCCCCCAAGAATTTTACCTGACATGGCACTTACCCTATCATGTAGAGGATATAAAATGTAGTAAATGAGGTGATTTTTAAAAAAATCATTGCGGTTTTTGAGAAAATCGCAAAAAAATAAAAAATTACACAAATAAACTAAGACTTCTAGTTGACCGATTTGGATGAAAATGTTTTGGGTCCTCTAGTGGTATCTAACTTATGTTCAAGTTTCAACTTCGTATGATGTTTTGTTCTCGAGATATTTTGTACAGACACAGACAAGGCACACACACACACACACACACACCAATCGCTAGAAACATATTATTTGGGTTCTGGGGGTTTACAAACATGTATAACCGGTGAAAACTCTATTTTTAGAAAAATCGACAGAAAGCAAGGCCCGCACCTTCGATAAAGGGCAGGGTCTGCCTAGGATTTAGTGCACTTACCTGAGCAGGTGTTAACACATTCCCACCCAACAGTGCTATACCTTTGCAGCCACCCACAATGCAACTGCAAAAATATAAATGTGCGACCCACTGAGGCGCCTTACAATACGCCTCTCCGCACAGACCTCAATGGCCCATATTTCATCTTGGAAGACGGTCATGTTACACCCAAGGGCCAGGGAAGTCATTCCCCCGGACCCCCAGGCCCCCAATCCCGCTCTTCCACTCATCACAGGGCCTTCAATATACCAAAAGGTAGCCCCTTCCGGCATCACCGGCCTACCCTCCGCCCACTCCTGACGATCAAAAATTTTCATCCTCAGTGTGTCGGAGAATTTGTATGATCTGCTCATACGGTCCCAAGGACCACATACCACACCCATCCCTTCAAACCTTGAAGATCTCAGTGTGGCCCATCTCCACTGATGGGACCCCGATCCCGTCCTCCAGCCTCAAGGCAGTTCCAATCGCCTCTCCCCTCACTTGCACATGAAAAGGAGGCAAATCAACCATCGCCTCCATAGCGGCCGTTGGACCAGTGCACATTGCACCACATATCCCTAGGCAGGCCAGTCTCTATAGCTCCTCAGCCGATCCTGCGCCGTCCTAGATCTGTTGTTGGCCACCATACAGCAACTTCGTACGTGACCATTGGCAGAATGATGCCCACATAAGCCCATTCCACCATACGAGGCCCAAGCCCCGGAGTCCTCCCAGCAGACTCTCACATGTCCATAAGGCGTTTATAGCCTTCTCCACAGTCCTGGACCTGTGGCCTTACCAGGTTAGGCCACCATCCATGACAACCCCCAGATACTCTAACTCAGGGGAGTAGTTTAAATCCACTCCTTCCAGAGTCACAGCATCCATAGCTGTTTTTCATAATTTCAAATGAAATGGGTACCATCTGGTCCCCACTTGCAGCTAGGGAGATAATAGGTCCGCCCCTGCATAGCCCCGCGTACAGAGGTAAGGCAACATACTGTAGGAGGAGCCAGGTATCCTACAGGCACCGTTAAGACACTGATTAAAAGCCCCAGTGCCATCCACCCTTGGGCACGGTACGACTAACACCACTTGGGTTGGGCAAAAGCTAAAGTAGGAGAAGTTGCCTCTAGCACGGATAGAAAAAGTGCTAGATGCCGAGGACAAGGATAGGGATAGACAGACAGACTGAAGCCCAGCATCTCAGCTCACCTCGGCGAGACCAATGCGTGGCTGAAAAGTAGCCATAAAAAGCCGAGGAGTTTCCAGAGGCACGGGCACGAAAAACTGCTACAACAAGTAAGGGAGCAGGTGTGCTCTCTTGGACGTGATGCTTCGGCACATGCAAGCCAGCCGATCACTGACTTGCTTCGCCTCCGGGTGCTTTCCATTTGAGAGTAGTTTCGCTGTCGAGAGAGCTCTCCGACAGTCGACAGTGACTGAACTGTCGACAGTACGAGAATTCCGTGTCCACTTGACAGTCTTGAGACCCGAGAGTCAACACAACAAGCAGTCTGCTGAGTGTTATCAAACGTGCGTGTTTTTAATTTGATAAAAATGGATTCACGTCAGGCCCTAGCTTTTCTAATAGCGTACAAAATCATTCAAAAACGAAAGGTAAAAAGAAAGGAGTGTTGGATAAAAAACTGGATAAATCGACGAAATTCCTTGGGAGCTTGTTCAGCACTCGTAAATGAGTTACAGCTGGAGGATGCACAGCAATTTAAAAATTTTATTCGAATGTCTGCAGTGCAATTTGAACTGCTTTTAAATTTAGTTAAACACCAGATTGTCAAAAAAGATACAAAATTACGTGAAGCAATTTCTCCTCATGACAGATTAATGGTTACGCTTCGTTTTATGGCTTCAGGTAAGCAATATAATAGTATTATTATTAAAAATATTTAATTACCATACAGCTAAACTGAGGAAAGAACTGTAAGGTACCATTAATACGGTACATTAGGTTAGTAATAGTTATAGTTAAAATAGGTTTACTTTTAGGATATAAGCGAAGTGAGAAGTGGACGGGTAAGTGAACTCTGTGGAATGTGGGTGTTAGGGTTGATAGCAGGCAAAAAGAGAACAATGGGATAACGGGTCTGCTATTCAACCCTTGCAGGTGTGTAGTAGGCCTACCGAGTGTGCAGTGAGGAACGGACAGTTGTTTAGTACGGGTGTGGACAAGCGTTGGGCGGTAAAGT
The DNA here is from genome assembly GCA_035578175.1 of Catonia carolina. Classification (NCBI taxonomy): domain Eukaryota; kingdom Metazoa; phylum Arthropoda; class Insecta; order Hemiptera; family Achilidae; genus Catonia; species Catonia carolina. The sequence continues at coordinate 6,112,450 of JAQMRL010000012.1, forward strand.
GGGTGAACAGTTAGTCGAGTAGTGTTTAGAACAATCGTGTGTACGGGTGTGTGACTTTTTAGTGTTAAGGTTTAGATTAAGTGTGTAGTGCATAATTAAAGACCGGTGGACAGGACCATATCGAGGTACTATATTCTATACAATTATATGTTATAACTTAGTGTTTAAATTTGGTAATGGACAGAAACCACGTAGGCTAGAAGTAGGGTATAAATTAGATTTAGTGGTTGGTTGTACGATCCTCTCCGTGGTCTGCCAGCTCCAACAGATACCGAGCCCGTTCGTGAAGCGCTACCCGACTTGCAAAAGTTCGGGAAAGCCCCGAACTGAGGGCGAAGGCAGTTTGGGCTGGTATAGGCGGGGACCGGCCAACCAACGTAGGTTTAAGGGGTAGTTATAGGCTAGTAATAAGATCAATAGGTAAACAATTAAGTATTAGCAATGTAATTAGTTTTTTTTAAATATTAAACATAATATTAGTTGATAACCTGCGTAGTTATTTCACCCGGCCAGTCCCTTACAACTGGTGTCAGGTGTGATGGTCTGCAATAAAGACCAAGAACACGGTATTGTTTTTACACGTCAGAATAGTATTTTAGTAGTTGAGCATGAGTTTAGTAGTCATAGGTAATTTATCAGATACATGCAGTAGGTTAGAAATTATGAGTTGTTTTAATTAATAATATAGGGATTAGTTTAGGGTAATGCAGGTTATAATAAATAGTTTTAGGCAGTTATTAATCAGTTTTACGAAATAGATAGTTCAGTAGTGATATTTTGTCCGTCCTGCTACAGATACAAACGTAATTTAAGTAGGTATACGATATTCGTTGTTCGTCATGTCCTTGACTGAAATGGAGCAGCAGTTGGCTGATTTGCAGTTGAGGAATATGCAACTAGAGGAGTGCAGGAAGAAGGGTGAACTGGAGAAAGCCCAACTTCAGAAGGAAGTAGAAGAAATTCGACGCGCGCAAATTCCTAGGCTCGAAAGTAATTGGGAGAGACCGTTGGCTCGAAGGGATATAGGGCTTCAGTGTATGGTTCGTTCATTTTCTGGAGAGGGATCCGATTTAACAGTGGATGAGTTTTTAAAACAGATAGATTTGGTAGCGACGGCGGGTCACTGGGACGACAGCGACAAAAAGCTGATATGCCAGTTGAAAACCACAGGCTTAGCATCGTTGTGTTTAGATGCTCACCCGGAGTTGCTGCGCCCTGGATCAACATTCAGTGAGTACAAAGAGGTTCTTCAGAAGAGATTTTCCGGTATATCAGATCCAGATCAGTACTTGTTGGCTTTAAACAACATACATCAGGCACAGGGGGAAAATGTGTACTCTTTCGCCGATCGCTGCCGATTACTGGGAAGCAAAGCAATGCCAAGGACGACTTCAGCGGAAGAAGCAAGCTGGGCCTGGGTTCAAATGAATAGGACCGTCCTTAGCGCATTTGTGCGCGGGCTAAAAGAATCCGTTGGGCTCCAATTAAAATATTACCCGCCAAAGGACTTGGAAGAGGCGATCGTTCAGGCACAGCGAATTGAGTGTGCTCAAGGAGTGAGAAAACCCAAGGGGGTATATATGGCAGTAAACGAATCACTCCCTATGAGCCAAAACATTTTTGCCGCCGCAATTAAACCTTCCTCTTCGTCGTTCCACTGTACTGCGTGCCGGGTACAGGTGGACCCATGTAGAACAGCGGAAAGAGAAACTACGGGACGTAAATCGCTAAGGAGGGACGTGTGTTTCGTATGCGGAGGCCGCGGTCACTTCACGAGAGAATGTCCTAGCAAAGGGGCACATCCACCTTCAGATGCACGGACTCAAAGCAGTACAACAAAACAATCTGCTAATAACGTAAGAAAAAGCCGCGGATATTGTTTTGTTTGCGGTGATTCGTCACACTATGCAGCAAGCTGCCCCGATCGGGCTCAGGGTCCAAGAACAAGACACAGCGAACAATTACAGAAGAATGAGGTTAATGTGGACTGCTTGACGTCCCCAAACGAGAGAGGCTCGATGACGGCCCCAGAGTCGAGCTATTAGAGAGTAGGGGGCGAATGAATTGGATTCCAAACGTTCTGACGGCTGGAGCTTGCGGAATCAATGTAACATTATTAGTGGGTGGACACAAGAAAGTGTTGTTGGTCGACACGGGTGCCGAGGTGTCAATTTTAAGGGAACCCATTCCCGGGATTCCTGTGAAGCCTCAACAAATTAAGGCCAAGGGAGTAACTGGAGCTAGCCTTTGCATTACCGGAACTCAAGAGTTGGAATGCAAGGTAGCGCATCTTCAGGTTACGCATTCTTTTGTCCTCGCTGATATAGAAACCTGGAGAGATGGGCTGATAGGGTGGGATTTGCTGCAAAAACTAGGAGCGGTGGTGGACGTGAGTAGAGGTGGAGTAACTTTCATGGGAGTGTCTGTGTTGACCCGTGACGAGGAGGTCTGCGGGGTGTCATACGCTGAAACTGCACCACAAGAGCCTACACAAGTTGCCACCCACCAAAAGCAGACAGGGACAAAAGTATCTGGTAACGTAAGGCAAGGAGAAGAGGAAAGCAACGGATTGTACCAAGTCCGAGCTGTAAATTCAGTAAGTGTACCACCGTACAGTGAAAAGATGGTAGCGGCTAAGGCCGCCGTTGAGATGACAGACATCGTAGTGGTGGAGCCCAGTATACAGCCACAACCAGGTCTTCGAGTGGCTAGAAGTGTCAATAAGGTACAAAAAAATATAGTGTGGGTAAAAGTGGCCAATCTGTCCGCTACACCTCTACAAGTGCAGAACAAACAGATTTTGGGGGTTGCTGAATTACTGATAGAAGAAGACTCTGTGATAATTACACATAATTCGTCAGCCGATGTGACAGATTTAAGAAAAAAATTTGGATCATCTAAACGTAGAGGATGCGACAATTATAGAAAAAGTGTTACTGAAATATAAGGAAGTGTTCGAAGAACCAGATAGAGAAGGTTGTAATTCTGGCGTCGAACATCGTATCCCTACAGGAGATTCAGGACCAATTATGAAAAGGCCATACCGTGTTCCTCACCATTTGCGTTCCACTGTAGAAGAGCATATAGCGGACATGATAGACAAAGGGGTAATTGCACCATCAAGCAGCCCGTGGTCCGCTCCTGTTGTATTAGTACCAAAGAAAACGTCCGACGGAAGCACTAAGTACCGCTTTTGCACCGACTTCAGAGCACTAAACGAGGTGACTAAAGGTGATGCGTACCCACTCCCTTTAATTCAGGAGACGTTAGAAAACCTCGGGAAAAGTCGGTACTACACGACCCTTGATCTAGCTTCCGGATACCATCAGATTCCGATCACCAAGGAAGATCAAGAAAAGACTGGATTTACGACTGTAGGTGGACACTATGAGTATCGCAGAATGGCGTTCGGATTGTCAGGAGCACCAGCTACATTCCAGAGGTACATGGACAATCTGTTAGCAGCAGTGAAGGGGCACGAATGTCTAGTCTATCTCGATGATGTGGTGATATTCAGCTCAACCGTGACACAGCATGCGGAAAGGCTTGGACGTGTGTTAAAGTTATTCAGGGAGGCCAACCTACGAGTAAACCTCGACAAGTGTAAATTTGTACAGTCCAGTGTAGAATACCTCGGCCATATAGTGACCGCTGATGGGATCAAACCTGACCCGAAGAAGATCCAAGCCATCAAAAACTTTCCCAAGCCTACCAATGTCAAGGAAATTCGAGGATTTTTAGGCCTGGCTGGCTACTATCGTCGATTCATCCCGAATTTTGCTGAAATGGCGAAACCCCTAACTCACTTGACCAAGCAGGACGTCCGGTTTTCGTGGAGTGTAGAACAAGAACAGTCCTTTGAAGAGCTGAAGACGACATTATGTTCCGACTCAGTTTTGATATACCCCGACTTTGACCAACCTTTTATTTTGGCCACAGACGCTTCGGCGGCGGCGATGGGTGCGGTACTGTCCCAGAGGGTCGATGGAGTAGAACGACCAGTGGCTTTTGCTAGCCGGCAGATGAATGCAGCAGAGAAAAATTATTCAACGACGGAGAGGGAGTTATTATCAACAGTGTGGGCAGTTCAGCAATTCCGTTGCTATTTGCTGGGCAGGAGATTTACACTGGTAACGGATCACGCTGCCCTTAAGTGGATGTTGAGTCTGCGTGACCCGTCATCTAGACTAACACGGTGGGCTTTACGGTTGGCAGAGTTTGATTACCACGTAGAGCATAAGCCAGGGAAGCGCCACACTAACGCCGATGCTCTAAGTCGGGCAGCGGTAGTGGCTAGGATACACCAAGGGTGGGACTGTACCGAGATGGAAGCTGCGCAGACTAGCGATTCATGGTGCAAGAAGTTATGGGAAAACCGGGATAAATGCCAAGTAGGAACCTCGGGTAGTTTGCTTTACTGGACCAATGGTGAAGGGGACCAAGCGTTGTGGAAGTTAGCCGTTCCAGAAACTATGAGAGAAAGAATCATGGAGGAGTGCCACGCTACATTATGGGCAGGCCATCCCGGCATCGAAAGAACCTTAGAGCGAATGAAACGGGAGTACTACTGGCCAAAAATGTCAAGGGATGTGGAGGAATACGTCAAGCGTTGTCACCAGTGCTCACGGAGGAAGAACCCAAATCAGTTGACCGCACCGCTGGCCAGAGCATTTGAACCCTGCAAGCCATTTGAACTTGTCTCCCTTGACATTGTTGGACCGTTGCCGACAAGCCGCCAGGGTAACAAGTACCTGCTAACGTTCATTGACCATTTTACTCGTTATCCTGAAGCCATCCCCATTCCGGATCAGTCAGCCGAAACAACAGCAAAGGAGTTTGTGAAAAATTTAGTAACTAGGCACGGGCTACCAGAAAGATTGTTGACTGACCAGGGGCGAAACTTTGAATCCGAACTGTTTAGAGAAACGTGTAAGCTGCTGGGAATCAAGAAAATTCGCACCACCGCCTACCATCCCGAGGGAAATGGACGCATAGAACGGTTTCACAGGACCCTCAATGATGTAATTGCACATTTTGTGCGAAGGGACGGACGAGATTGGGATCGCTGGGTGCCATTTGCGCTAATGAGCTGCAGAACAACACCACACAGTTCAACTGGCTATACTCCGCACTATCTGCTTTATGGAAACGAAATGGCCCTACCATCAGCATGTCACGCAAAGGAAAAATTGGGAGACTCCGATGTGGACCAGCATCTTGAACAACTGCAAACCCGCCTGTACGATGCATATGAGGCAGCGTACCAGCAATCCTTAAAAACAGCTGAGGAACGAGCGAAAGTCCACGATAAAAGGGTAAAGCCAAGAGAATTTAATGTTGGCGATATGGTGTATTTGCGGGAGCCGGCCTTACGACCTGGAGAAGCCAAGAAGTGGCATTTGCCTTGGAAGGGGCCTTTCGTTTTAACTAGGAAGTTGAGTGATGTGAACTACGAGCTAAAGTTAGGGAACCAAAAGTTGATCGTTGTTCACGTAAACCGACTTAAGCCGGCGGCCGTACGAGACCCGACCTGTAATCAGGAAGCAGTTGAAAGAATCGCTGATGACGCTAACCCTACCACCGTGGTTAGTGGGGATACCACAGATAGAGCTGAACACCAATTGTTGTGGCGCAGTTCATGGGATGACGATCCAATATGGGAGCAACAGGCGGCGGGTCCCGTCGATGTTAGATCAAGATCACCTTCATTAGGCGGGGACGGCGAAGAGCGATCCGCAGTCATTGAGGAAGAACAACCGGATGATTTGGTTGATAGTGAGTTTGGGGATAGCCCTCCTGAAACAAGAGACGATGAACGAACTGACCCGCTGTTCGAACCAGAGATTTCCGACGAGTGTAGCAGTAACCGTTCACCCTACAACCTTCGGGATACTCTAGCAAGACGACAAGCACGCCGGGAATAGCAGGCAAGAAGAGAAGAGGTAGAGTAGTCTAGTCTAGCCAGGAGGGAGGCTCTCGATCTCGGACTCTAGCTCAGCTTGTGGGTCGGGTTTCTTTCCGAATGAAGTAGGGGGGAGGCAGAACCGACACAAGACGGCTAGGGGACGAGACTAGCAGCCTATGGTGTGCTGATAGGGAATTCATCTTAGGAGCAGGACGGGAAATCAGATGGACAATCTCGCTGCTAGCAGCAGCTTTAGAAAGGAGGGAATAGTGTAAGGTACCATTAATACGGTACATTAGGTTAGTAATAGTTATAGTTAAAATAGGTTTACTTTTAGGATATAAGCGAAGTGAGAAGTGGACGGGTAAGTGAACTCTGTGGAATGTGGGTGTTAGGGTTGATAGCAGGCAAAAAGAGAACAATGGGATAACGGGTCTGCTATTCAACCCTTGCAGGTGTGTAGTAGGCCTACCGAGTGTGCAGTGAGGAACGGACAGTTGTTTAGTACGGGTGTGGACAAGCGTTGGGCGGTAAAGTGGGTGAACAGTTAGTCGAGTAGTGTTTAGAACAATCGTGTGTACGGGTGTGTGACTTTTTAGTGTTAAGGTTTAGATTAAGTGTGTAGTGCATAATTAAAGACCGGTGGACAGGACCATATCGAGGTACTATATTCTATACAATTATATGTTATAACTTAGTGTTTAAATTTGGTAATGGACAGAAACCACGTAGGCTAGAAGTAGGGTATAAATTAGATTTAGTGGTTGGTTGTACGATCCTCTCCGTGGTCTGCCAGCTCCAACAGATACCGAGCCCGTTCGTGAAGCGCTACCCGACTTGCAAAAGTTCGGGAAAGCCCCGAACTGAGGGCGAAGGCAGTTTGGGCTGGTATAGGCGGGGACCGGCCAACCAACGTAGGTTTAAGGGGTAGTTATAGGCTAGTAATAAGATCAATAGGTAAACAATTAAGTATTAGCAATGTAATTAGTTTTTTTTAAATATTAAACATAATATTAGTTGATAACCTGCGTAGTTATTTCACCCGGCCAGTCCCTTACAGAACACTTCCTATTCTGTAGCGCTTTCAGCCAGGCAAATATAAATTTCAATTTATCAGATATCAGTTGTGAACGGTGTTCATACATATATATTACATATATATATATATATCAATTTTTTAAACATGTTGTACTGTGTGCTGAATTTACTTTAGATAATATTAAACCACCAGTAAACACACAAAATTAGCAAGAATGATCTTACCGTTAAAAAGGCCTTTTCAGATCCCTGGATCCATCATCAGTTAACTCACAAACACTATAAATTTTTTTCACTGGCAATGCATTGCCTTGTCAATTCAAGTCATGACTCATGACTTGAATTGTCATGACTTGAATTGACAAGGCAATGCATTGCCAGTGAAAAAAATTTATAGTGTTTGTGAGTTAACTGATGATGGATCCAGGGATCTGAAAAGGCCTTTTTAACGGTAAGATCATTCTTGCTAATTTTGTGTGTTTACTGGTGGTTTAATATTATCTAAAATATATATATATATATATATATATATACATATATATACATATATATTCAGAACGGATAAACCGGGATCTGATTTCCGATTATAGTACAAAAACATAAATACTGTACTACCGAAGGATGGGACTGTTCTTAATTATTGTTTAGCAATTCATGAAACACCATCAATATGTGGAATGATTTTTATGTCATTTATTCATTAATGTTAAATTGTAAAAACAAATATGTGGGCATACAGCAAAAATCAATAAAGTCAAACAATGTAGTTTTCAGAAAAACGCATTTTAAAGGTTTGAATTGAGAAAAAAATATTTCATCATATTTTTAATATTATTATTATATTTTTGCCTAAAATTCCTTATAAAAACTATTCACTGACCTATGATTTTATTGTTAAACATTAGTTATGTATTGTTATAAATTAGTTATGTTTCATATTTAGTCAGCCAAAACCAATTAAATGCACTTAGTTGGTTTTTGCTGTAAGCGGATTCAGCTTGTTAAAAGTGGAGAACAGCAAAAATCAACTAAAATTATTTAGTGGATTTTAGCTGAAAAATATTTGAAAAAATGGACTCAAAAATCAACTAAGGTATTTTACTTTATTTTTGTAGTCATAAATTTCTGTTTATAGGACATAATAAAAAACAGAATCGACTATAACTTCAGAATACAACAAGCTAGGACATAATTGATTGTTGCTGTACATACTCCATCACATGTTAACACATCACATATAAATTAATAAGTTGAAGAATTTAATTGTCTTTCCACTCTCGTGAGTTCATTTTCAAGAGAGATTATAAAAGATTTAAAATATTGAAATTTAAAAAAATATTAAAATTATTAAAAAGATTAAAATTTAAAAGAAAGATTTGAAAAAGAAATTAAAATATTAAAAAACTACTATAAAAAGTAATAAAAATATTTTAAAATAGACAAATAAATGTAATGAACTGTCGACACAAGCTCTCAGCTTTTCCAACACTGACGGAAGAGTGGAGAGTAACTCTCGAGACTAGAAACGAGCATTTACACTTGCGAGAAATGAACTGTCGACAGTTGCGCCTGCTTCTCTCGGAGAGTAGCTCTCAGGCCCGTTTACATTTGCGAGTCTACTCTCGAGAGTACTCTCGACAGTATTTTCTCTCAAGTGGACACTTACCTTAACACTGAGATGCTGTACTTGGCTAGGAACCTCTTGACAGATAACACCGGAGATGACTTCCAGCACTGTTTCCAACAATAGAAAATTTGCATGGAGCCTTGTAGGGATAGAGAAGGAGTGTGTATTGAAGGTGACAACAAGTGATTATGTATTAAATAAAATAAAATTTTATACAACGTCAGTCTCGTTATTTAATAGCCACATCTCGTATATATGCCAAAAATGATGATCTTTGCTACCATCAGAATTGAAGGAATTCAACTGGTATGCACTAATAAGATAAGATACTGAAAGGATGTCTTTTAAAACTACTAATTTACCTTTTTCTTTTGTTACAGGTTGTTTGTGATGTGTCGAGAGACATATTGGTCAATGGAGACTGTAACAAGATCAAACCATTTGCATCAGATTGCATTGAAATCCAAAGCGATATTAAAATTAAAGTTGTAAACATTGACTGTGGCATTAAAATGGTTCATCAAAATGAAGTGAAATTAGAAATGCTGGAAAGCGGTTCATTTAAAAAGCGTAAAATGAATGTTAATCATTCTGAATTCAAAGATACTTCTGCATCGTCTCCGATGTCAAATTCTCTACCCGCGTCTTATTTGTCGTTGACAAACATTAAAAATTATAACATCAGTGATAATAGTGAAGACTTTACAAATGTCAGTAATGTTCCTGCAACCACGAAAATTGTTAGTAATATTTCCGTTAGTAATAGATTGAACAGTCCTGTTAGTGAAATGGTAAGGGTTCCATCGGGTACTATTATAACAATCAGAGACAAAAAACCAAAGGTGGAAGTTGAAGATAAAACAATTTCTGTAAGTATTTTTCATTGTTTACTTATTATCTTCAACCTATTAAAATAAGCCGATACTTTGATAATGGTGAAGTCACCAAAACATGTATAAGTAGGTAATAAGAATCAATGTAATTGAAAAGGTTAGTGAAATGTATAGGCTATGTAAAACAGAATTTTACTTGTTAACCCGACGAGAACGGAGATTTTTAACGATCAAGCGGACTGTCATTTTATGCCTAATAAAAACTCTTATATCTCATTCAATTTCATTCTTAAAAATTTCAAAACATTACCATTTTTTTATAAAGAACTTCATATCAGAAAAACGTTTAAACCAAGTTTTTGCGTTTTCATTTACGACCAGAATAAAAATTTTAAATTAAGAAAAAATATTTTCTTGTAGTGATATCAATTTACGTACGACAAAATGTCACTAAATCAGCAAAAAATAAAAAAAACATATGTTTAGCTATATACATAAATAAAGCAATTCATTGCAAAAATAACGATGTTTAGATATTGCAAATTGATTTTTTTTTTTGTTTAACGTCCGACTGTTCTACAATTACTGCTAATGCAGACGGTGAAGGATGAAATGATTTTTTGTAACGTATGAAAATATGCCGTGCCTGAATGGGATTTAAACCCAAGACCGCATGATGAGAGGCGAGCACGTTACCAACTGCGCCAATGCGGCCGGCTGCAAATTGATAGACGCATTCAAAAGATATCACAATTTTTGTTCTACAAAGCAATTTGCTGGATGAAAAAAATGCGGAAAAAATCACCTCAAAATAATGTGGTGTCTTTTCAATTTTTATTTACTCCTCGTACTAGTTGGTAACGTGCTCGCCTCTCATCATGTGGTCGTGGGTTCGAATCTCACTCAGGCCCGGCATATATTCAAACGTTACAAAAATGATTTCATCCTACACAGTTTCACTCCAACGTCGTTGCTAATGACCGTTGCAGTTGTTGCGACGTTAAATAAATAAATAAAAAACAACTAACTTCAAAAAACATAACCTCATTTTAATCATAAGTGAATGATACAAAATGAAAACTAACCTCAGTTTGACTAATTAATATGAAAAAATCACTTTCACGGTAAACTTTGGTCTTTAGAGAAATATGCTTAAAATAAAATTTTTAGATCTTAATTTTTTATAAAATTGATTATATTCACTTATGTTGTAAAATGCATACATAAGGCTGAAATCTTAGAAAAATCTGTTTCTTTTTACAGATTATCATGAAAAAAGAAAAACAACAGAAAATTACTCATTACCGCTAAACTAAGCGTTACACATAGAAATGTTTGAAATAAAAGTTATAAATTTTTACATGTTTTACGACTTAGATTTATATACACTTTTACCCTAAAATGCATATTAAGGCTGCAATTTTAAAACAAACAATTTTTTTCTACAAGAGCTCAGCCCCCCAAGAATTTTACCTGACATGGCACTTACCCTATCAAGTAGAGGATATAAAATGTAGTAAATGAGGTGATTTTTAAAAAAATCATTGCGGTTTTTGAGAAAATCGCAAAAAAATAAAAAATTACACAAATAAACTAAGACTTCTAGTTGACCGATTTGGATGAAAATGTTTTGGGTCCTCTAGTGGTATCTAACTTATGTTCAAGTTTCAACTTCGTATGATGTTTTGTTCTCGAGATATTTTGTACAGACACAGACAAGGCACACACACACACACACACACACCAATCGCTAGAAACATATTATTTGGGTTCTGGGGGTTTACAAACGTGTATAACCGGTGAAAACTCTATTTTTAGAAAAATCGACAGAAAATGAATATTTTCCTTCCTATATATTCATATAGGCAAGAGAAGTAAAAATACATCGTTGACTCAATAGAGACTTTAATAGCACTGGCGCACAAGAATGAAATTTCATTTGTTACAAGCTGTTAACCTTGAATACAGTGTTGCCAACTGAAATGTAAGGAGATACAAAATTTACCTATGGGTTAATTCTACCTTTTTAATTTTAAACATGGTATTGTTGGAAACGGTGCTGGAAGACATCTTCTGTCAGCTCCTTTAAGACACGTGCTGCTTTCTCTTTTACAGCTTGCACAGACTCAAATCTTGTCCCTTTTAATGCAGATTTCACCTTAGGGAACAGGTAGAAGTCACATGGTGCAAGATCTAGTGAATAAGGTGGATGTTCTAACACTGAGATGCTGTACTTGGCTAGGAACCTCTTGACAGATAACACGGGAGATGACTTCCAGCACTGTTTCCAACAATAGAAAATTTGCATGGAGCCTTGTAGGGATAGAGAAGGAGTGTGTATTGAAGGTGACAACAAGTGATTATGTATTAAATAAAATAAAATTTTATACAACTTCAGTCTCGTTATTTAATAGCCACATCTCGTATATATGCCAAAAATGATGATCTTTGCTACCATCAGAATTGAAGGAATTCAACTGGTATGCACTAATAAGATAAGATACTGAAAGGATGTCTTTTAAAACTACTAATTTACCTTTTTCTTTTGTTACAGGTTGTTTGTGATGTGTCGAGAGACATATTGGTCAATGGAGACTGTAACAAGATCAAACCATTTGCATCAGATTGCATTGAAATCCAAAGCGATATTAAAATTAAAGTTGTAAACATTGACTGTGGCATTAAAATGGTTCATCAAAATGAAGTGAAATTAGAAATGCTGGAAAGCGGTTCATTTAAAAAGCGTAAAATGAATGTTAATCATTCTGAATTCAAAGATACTTCTGCATCGTCTCCGATGTCAAATTCTCTACCCGCGTCTTATTTGTCGTTGACAAACATTAAAAATTATAACATCAGTGATAATAGTGAAGACTTTACAAATGTCAGTAATGTTCCTGCAACCACGAAAATTGTTAGTAATATTTCCGTTAGTAATAGATTGAACAGTCCTGTTAGTGAAATGGTAAGGGTTCCATCGGGTACTATTATAACAATCAGAGACAAAAAACCAAAGGTGGAAGTTGAAGATAAAACAATTTCTGTAAGTATTTTTCATTGTTTACTTATTATCTTCAACCTATTAAAATAAGCCGAGAATGAAATTGTTTATAACAGAAGTGGTCTGGAAAATTGTCTTTCTTTCTGCTACTGTAGATTTTCGTTTTTTCAGCGACTCGATTAATGGTGATGTGGATTATGGCAATGTTGTAATAATTTTGTCAGGTACAAATTTATGATTTATAAACAAAATGTTAAACATGTGCTGGAAAGGCAAAATTTTTAATTTACTATAAAAAAAATCAAATTGGTGTGAAACACTCACACGATTTTCTTTTGCAAATTCAAATAATGACCAATATAACTTAACATTCGAAATAAACAAAAACTAACCTTAAAAATATAACCTAATTTTAATCATGAGTGAAAGACACAAAATGAAAATTTATTTCAGTTTGGCTTAAAAATACGGAAAATCACCCTTTCACGCTAAACTAGGCTTTGTAGAGAAAAATGCTCAGAATAAAAGTTGTAGATCTTTTAATTTCCTATATTTTTGATTACCGGTTATATACACTTTTGTCGTAAAATGCATACATACTAAGACTGAAATCTTAAAAAAAATAGATTTTTCACACGTTTTCGTGAGAAAAAACAGAAAATTGCTAATTACCGCTAAACGTAGGGTTATACAAAAGAATATATGAAATAAAAGTTGTAGGATTTTAAATCCTACATTTTTTATTTTATAAATTTTGTGCTAAAATGCATATTAACGCCGTAATCTTAAAAAACAATTTTTACGTGAAAACAGCTTCACCAAGAATTTCAGCAAACATGGCGCCTACCCTATCCTGTAGAGGATAAAAAATTTAGTAAAATGACACAAATAAACTACAACTTCCGGTTGATTGATTTTGATGAAAATGTTCGTGTCGGGTCCGGTAGTGATATGTAACTTAAGTTTCAAGTTCGTACAATGTTCCGTTCCTGAGATATTCTGTTTACACACACACAGACCAATCGCTAAAAACATGTTTTTTGCGTTCAGGGGGTCTGGAAACATGTAGATCCGGTAAAAACTCGATTTTGAAAATTCGACATGAAAACAATACTTTCCTGCCTATATATTCATATAGGCAAGAGGAAGTAAAAAAATGTAGTAGCAAGGCGATTTTTTAAAAATTTTAGGGTATATTAATCACATATTGTTGTTATGTGGTGATAAACCTGTTAAAGTTTTAGTTCTAAAGAAAATTTTTTTGTAGTTTGATAACTGGTGGATTTATTATATGGTAAAGAAACACACTTTTTAACACTCAGCCTGCTGGTAGATATTTTATTTTTTAAATTAACTATTCTGTCTGAAATACTACTTGGTTAAGTATCTTCGTTCTATTATGCATTTTTTTGTCATCAGTGTCTCTACTGGTTTGATGCAGTTCTCCAAGCTGTTCTATCTTGCACAAGTCATTTTATACCTACAGTAAGATTAAAATAGGATGAAAGTGCAAAAACAATTCATGAGGGAAATTTTTTCTGTTACAATTTTAAAATTTCCCTGTTTTGATAAAAAATTTACCTTTTTTATATATTGTAAAGTTGAAACAGTTGTGTTATATCCTGCAGCGGTTACAATGCCTCTTACGGTGGGGCGGGGGTCAAACGTTGTTATTATTATTCGTGGGCAAACATGTGAGGTAATTTTTAACGTTTTTAATTATTTTATGGAAAGCGAAGGAAATGCTCTTACCGTTCAAGAACTGGTTGAAAAAACGGGGAAAGTGACTGGTGTTAGTGTTAGTAGTGTGTGGAGAATTTATAAAGAAGGTAAAAATTCCCCGTAACACAATTTTCCACTCCAAATACGAAAAGGAATGAAATAAGATCAAAATTTGAAGTTGACAGCTTTGATAGAGATGCAATAGGTAGAATTATTTTATTAATTGGCCGGCCAATTTTTATGTTTTTTCAATCGCTTTCTTTCCATTCTCTGATGACAAATTCCAGGGCAGAGTTGAAGAGCAGTGGAGAGAGACCTGTCTTGAGTCCAGTCTTGATCTTAAAGGACCTTGAAATTACCCCTCTGTATTTAACTTTGGATTTGGTTTTCATTAGAGTTAGCCCGATAATTCTTACTAGTTTTGGGTGCAGGCCAAGGTGTTATTAAGGTGCGGGTAAACGACTGACCACGCGGTGTTTACCCTGGGAGGAACAGGTAACTCCGTTCGAGACTCCAAAACCTGCTTTGCAGATACCCAACCTCTGGGGTGGAATGAGTTCGAAGTACGAGCTCTGCATTGTGGGGGTGATGTGTGGTAGCAGTCTCGTAAGAGTCTGCGGCGGTTACTCATCAAACGTGATGAGGGGAGCCTTGTCGACATGAGTTCTAGGGGAACCGAGGTGCCCACTGGCATGGCTAGCTAGTCCTCGGTTATGGTGACGGATTCTTAGTGGCTTTGGTTTTCTGACTTCGGTCACTAAGCTTGATAGTTCACTCTCTAGGGGTTTGTTGGGGGAGCGTGCTCTTATCCACCCCTTGGGATGTCGTTCACGGGGGCCCATCAGTGGTTCTTGGCATCCACTATCCAGAAGTGACGGTCTGTAAATGCTATCATTGGCTTTCTTGAAGTGGATAAACGTTAGCACAAGTTATTTGTTGTACTTCTTGTAGTATTGCATGAGAAGTTTCAGTGTTCGAATTTGGTCAGGGCAGCTTCTCAATGGTCTGAAGCCTCCTTGGTGTACTCTCCTAGTTCGAGGTCAAGTTGATCTTTAATTCTGTTTTAAATGACTCATGAGAAGATTTGTGTGTGCAGTCAAGAAGGGTGATGCCTCTGTAATTAATTTTCTGGGTTGCTACAGTCACCCTTCTTTTTATATGAAACATAAATTTTTACTTTCTCTTGCGTATATGAATAACTTATATAGGAAGGAAAGTATTGTTTTCATGAAGATTTTTGGAAATCGAGTTTTCACCGGATCTACACGTTTTCAGACCCCCTGAAACCAAAAAACATGTTTTTAGCGATTGGTCTGTCTGTGTGTGAACAGAATATCTCAAGAAAGGAACATTGTACGAACTTTAAACTTGAAACTTTAGTTACATACCACTCCCGGACCCGACATGAACATTTTCATCAAAATCGGTCAACCGGAAGTAGTAGTTTATTTGTGTAATTTTTCACTTTTTTGCGATCTTCTCAAAAACTAGCCCTGCGATGTTTTTTAAAATCGCCACGTTTACTAAATTTTTTATGCTCTATAAGACAGGGTAGGCACCAGGTTGCTGAAATTCTTGGTGAGGCTGTTTTCATTTAAAAAATTGTTTTTTTAAGATTACAGCTTTAATACGCATTTTAACGCAAAAATTTATATAATGTAAAATGTAGAGAATTTAAAATCCTTCAACTTTTATTTCTAACATTTTTCGTGTAACGCTTAGTTTAGCGGTGATTAGCAATTTTCTGTTTTTTTCTCATGAAAACTTGTGAAAAATCGATTTTTTAAGATTTCAGCCTTAGTATGCGTTTTAGGACAAAAGTGTAGATAATCAAATTTACAGGAAATTAAACGATGTACAACTCCTTTATAGAGAATTTTTCTCTACAGAGTTCAGTAGTGTGAAAGAGTGATTTTCCGTATTTTTAAGCCAAACTGAGGTCGATTTTCATTTTGCGTCTTTCACTCATGATTAAAATAAGGTTATGTTTTTTGAGGTTAGTTATTTGTTTATTTCTAATATTTTATTACTAATGTTAGGATATATTGGTCATTATTTGCATTGGCAAGAGAAAGTTGTGTGAGTGCTTCACACCAGATTTTCTTTTTATTTACGTCTGACTGTTTTGTAATTTCTGCTACACGTTCTCATGAACCACGATATCTGTTTACAGTAACAAACAGTTATATTCATACAGTTAACCTACAAAAGTTTCTGCAATATGCTGTATGTGCTCTGGGTATGGTGTATGTTGTTTTGTTAACTGAACTCATAACAAAGCAGTCGCGCATGCGCATTAATGCTTTTCCCCATTTCCCTTTTGTTGTAACTATAGCCATTCTGGTGACTCAAATATTTGTAATAACGGGTGTTTTATTAAGGACCCAACCCTGATTATAAGAAGATAGAAGTAATACATCGGTAAATTTTCTGGCCCCCAATCGGTATGTTTGCAACAGTGTACTCAAGGCCAACTACCTCAGACAGTTAAAATGTTCCAGTCAAGCATTTGTGTTGTGACAGTAGTCGTTTTGTTATATTGTGTCAGCAATGGTTTTTTCCAAGGAAGAACCGGGTGTTTTATTAAGAACGCAACCCTATGTTAAAAGCCACAATCTACGGCATATTCTTATTTTCCATACTTTACAAATTATTAATTAATCTAAAATATTATTTTACAAATGAATAGCAAATTGCAATGAAAACATTGTATTACTTCTATCTTCTTATAATCAGGGTTGCGTCCTTAATAAAACACCCGTTACATTGAGTAATTTTCATGTTACGTAGATGAATGAATTGTATCGTGTTTTGTTACAGATCTGTCTGTTGGATTCGCTTTCAAATGCAAATTGGGATGATGCAAGTAATGAGAGTGACTGCAGTACCAGTACTGGCTGTGAAAAAGCAACCAAAGGTGATCATTTGCAATTTAATGATGACACCTTGAAAGAGTGAGTTCCTCATTATGTCTATAGTCTATATTTCACCCTCTTAATAGGACACAGGTCAGGTATTTGCTTGGGAACACTTCCCTGTTGTTTTTCTTTTATGTATTTTACTTTCATTCATTCTATTCATAGTGTACCATGGGTTTAGTATTAAGAACTAATCTTCACATTTTATTACGCCTGAAGCCAGAAATCTGCTTTTAGATGATGTACATCTGAATATGTTGTCAAGGGAAATATTATTAAAAATGCAAAATTATCAATTCTGTTGTTTAAACTGCTCTAATGTTTTTGATAAATGTTCTTCATTTACAATATTGACACACCGTTTGGTCTAGAGGTACAGTTGACGTGATTCAGCTGTTTAACAGCTGATTTTTGGAGATAAGGTTCCTGGTTCAAATATTATTTAAGATAGTTACTTTTATGTACAGATTTGAATACTAGATAGTAGTTACCGGTGTACTCTGATGGTTAGGGTTCAATTAACCATACTCTCTCAGGAATGATTGGCCTGGGTTTGTACAAGACTACACCTCAATTTACATGTCATAGTCCACACATCATCCTCATCTGATTGGGTCTTGGGGTTGCTTATTGTTCTCAATTGAACTGATTGCAACGTACACACATTACGGATAAAATAAATTACTATTTTTGATAGGCTTATTAAGATGGTGTTATTGGTATTTCTAGGAAAATTTCCCAGTGCTCTACTCTCATTCAAGAAACTGTTTTTTACTTTCTCTTGCCTATATGAATATATTGAAAGGAAAGTATTGTTTTCATGTCAATTTTTCAAAATGGAGTTTTTTCCATAAATAAATATTTTGGACCTTTTCCGTTATTTCACGCCATCGAAGTATCGTGTGAATGCACCTTTACTGTTCGACCCATCAACTGCCTGCAAGTGCTCTGTACTAGTGTTCGATTGACAATGACTTGATTCTTTTTCTCGGTTGTTTTCATTTTCATTATATTTTTGGTTGGTTTTTCCTTCATTCTTTTATTACAAATTTCGTGAATTATTTACAAGCTTTATTTTCCAAAAATTACAAAACAATTAAGATCAAACAATTACAAAACATTAGAATGTATTAATAAAGAAAATAACACAATTTATTAAAAAATACAGAAAAATTACAAATATGATTAAGATCAAACGATTACAAATCATTAAAATTTAAAAATACTGAAAATAACTCAAACTTATTTTAAAAAAATACAGAAAAATTACAATCCCAAAAGATTCATTATGTATTGAAGAGAACACGTGCAAAGCAAACAACCAATTAAAGTGTATTAATAAACGAGCAAACAATATCTACAATATTAATTTTAGTAAGTGGGAGTCGTCAGTCATAACAATGAAGATGCGTTTACACGAGGCGACTTTAAGGTTACACATGGTGTGATGTGAAATTACGGAAAAGGTCCAAAATTTCAGGCCCCTTAACCCTAAAAACATTTTCTTAGCAATTAGTCTATGTCTGTAAACAAAATATCTCAAGAACAGAATAGTGTACAAAGCTCTTTCATTTTTTTTGTAAAAAACTTTTTTTTAAAGATTGCAGTCTTACTTAGAATTCTAGAGCAAAAGTGTACATGAAAAAAGTTGTAGGAAATTAGGGAACGTACAACTTTTATTTAAAAAAAATTTTTCTGTGACATTAAGTTTCCTATCAATTAATTATTTTCTTTGTTTTGCTCATCAAAATTGGTAAGAATGGGATATTTTTAATATTGTGGCCTTGGTGTGTTTTTCACAACAAAAGTATATACTCAAAGTTCTAGGAAATAAAAAAATCTAAAAGTTTTATGTCCAGTATTTTTTTGCTACTGAGCCTATTTAGAATCCATTAGTAGTGGTTTTCCATATTTTTAAATTCCACGGAGTTACTTTCCGTTTGCGTCATTCACTCATTGAAATTAGGTTACGTTTTTCATTTTACATTGTCATTCATGACTAAAGATTGATTTTTTTTTACTTTTTCTTGCTCTGGAAGATCTTATAACGAAGGAAAGAATAAGTTTATATTTTAATTGACAAGTGAAAGTCGTGTGAATGATTCACACCAGGTTTGTTAGTTGACAGGTCAACTTGTACAACAATAAATGCAGGAGACAAGCCAGAGTTGTCTTCTGGTGTAAATGTTTAGTAAGAGTTGTCAGTGTTGTGCTAGTGTGTGGTCATTGTTCTCCCACCATAAGATTCATGTAGTTTAAACAAATGTCTGTCGCTTCTTGGTGCAGGCTTAGATTTAATTTTGTTGTGAATACCAGCACATTATGTATCAGTTGAAGATTTGTAGCCTACCAAACATTTAATGGTCTATCGTTTATGTTTCAGTGCCATCTCACTGTGCATGATAATGGATGGGTTGTGTGATGTGATTGAGGAAGGTGGAGGAAAACAGAAGAAAAAAGACAAGGAGAAAGAGAAAGAGGAAGAAAGGATAATGGGTCCTTGTGAAGTACAGCCAGAAGAGGTTGAAAAGAGTAGAGAAGTGGATTCCAGTTCATCATCTGCACTAGACCAACAAACAGGCAATGACAATCACCAAGGTAATTCTGGCACAAAACCTATCTTACTGGATGTGAAATCTTCACATCTGCCCCTTAACTTTGGCTTTTTCATCTGTTTTTACCTAAAGACAATTTTGTTTACTCAGGAAAGGAAAGTGGGGGAAATCATTTCAATTAACCCACATAAAATATTATTACAGACTTTTACAAAGAAGATTTTTAATTAAGTTTTTTGTTAATTTGTATAAAGAGTATGTTTAAGTGGACAACATTAGGAAATGAAAAACTTTACTCATATTTGGAACAATGATTTTCGGAGATGAAGGTTCCGTGTTCAAATCCTGGTAATGGTAGTTACTTTTATGCGGATATGAATGCTAGACAGTGGTTACCGGTGTACTTTGATGGTTGGGGTTCAATTAACCATACTTTCTCAGGAATGGTCGGCCTCAGTTTGGACAAGACTACACCTCATTTACACGTCATACATATCATCCTCATCTCATTGGGTCATGGGGTTGTTTATTGTTCTGAATTGAACAGATTGGAACGTACACATATTAGGAATTAAAAAAAAAAAAAAAAAATTTGGAACATAACCTACTATTTTTTGAAACATAAGCCGTTTTGTTGGTCAACTTCATATTTTTAGATAGCATTCGCTATGTTTTATGGTGAATTTCGACAGAAGACACAATTTTAAAGCATTTCTGTTCAGTTTTACTTTTCATTCAGATGTGAATTTCAACATTCAGAAGTTGCTATTTATTTATTAAATCATATAATAGGACAAATACATCATTTGTACAGTTGACTTTTTGTGGTGTTGTATCTTAAACAGTAGATGGTAAAAAATAACAAAAGATCAACTTTAATTTCTTAATTTAATTATGTTGTGGTTGGAGGTATTTACGAAGTAAAACGAGGAGTGATTTGGTTTACGATTGCCTTCCTCACTGAGTGGAAAAGTACGTTTATCAGCATGCCGAGCCCTCTTAAAAGCACATATTTTCCACTCTGCAAATGACACCTTCACTTTATTCACCACAGGGTCTGGCTGTATAATGAAATTCATTACTTTCAGAGGACATAACTCTGATTAGTGCCACAGTACACCTCTTTTTAAACATTATAAGGATTTGTTTTTATCTTTTTATGTGTATCTAAATTACTTTCCAGAAGAAGGAGGGCATGTGGAAGAGAAGGAGGAGGAAGAGAAAGAGAAGAGTTGTGATGTTTCGATGAGAGTGGCAAGTGGGAGGTACCCTAAGAGGAAGAGCATTCCAGTGGTGGATTATAGAGAGCCAGATGATTTGAATGCAGACCACTATTTGTAAGTAACTCACTCACTATATAGCGTACTCACCTTTCTCAGTTGAAGGGAAATAAGGCAATTTCCACCGGTTGCTTACCTTACTACTGGAGCCGATACTTAAAAACTCACATTCCCTCACCAAACTCCAGTTATTTTTTTGCCAAATCAAAAACATTGCGTTTTTTCAAATAAGGTTCTAATGATTTTTATTAACCTTCCATGATTAACTCCTCACACTAGGCTGCTTTTTAAGACTAACATACGTATGTGGTATGTCTACGGAAAATCAGCAACATGTTTTTCAGAATTTGCACCTTTTAGTGCATTGTTGGGAAAGAGTTCAACAATTAAGAAGCTGACATGCAGGAAACTGCACAAACTAAACATATTTACTTTGAATTATATATTTGTTTAAAAAGAAGAGTAGACTTAAGCAATATTTTTGTAGAACGCTGAACAGAATCAGAGGGTTTTCACGGATAAAAATTTTGCGCTCCCTCTGGATTTGAACCCAGGATCCTCACAGTTCTTTCACTGTGCCATGAGGTGGCCAGTGTACTTGTATACTGTATATATAAAACCCAAAAAAATATTTTTTTTGGGTTATTGTATTACTCATGGATTGGTCTGTGTGCGTGCTTGCACACGTGTGTGTATGTGTGTGGGAACACACGTGCGTGTGAACAAAATACAGTATATCAATAATGGAATAGTGTACAAAGTCACAACTTCAAACTTAAGTTAGAGGTACCACAAGGGTAGTTTATTCATGACATTTTCCAATATTTGCTATTCAATCAAAAATGGCTGCTACAATTTTTGTTTAAAATTACCTCATGTATTACATTGTTTATGCTCTACAATAGGGTAAGTAGTGTGACTGAAATTCTTGGAGGGGCTGTACTCTGCTGGTAAGAAATGTTATTTTAAGATTGACAGATTATGACAAGTCATACTTGCGACCATTTAAAAACAGAACAGCGACTTAGATGAGCTGAACTCGCCACTCCTATCCCTTGACTGTCTTTGACAATAACTGCTCGCTACGTATTTTTAGTGTGCGGAGAGGGTGGTCGGGAGACTGCGGAGGGAGGAGACATATGGAGATCAGTGGGATCGCCCTCTCCCGCAGTGAATGAATCCTGTCCCGATCTCATAAAGTAAGGTAGGCACACTAATTTCCTCAGCTGGTGATGAAAGAGCTGAATGAAAGTGAGAGAGTGAGTGTTGGTCAGTGACAGCGAGAGGGCAATTAGGCTACGCTTCCCTTCCGTGTCCCGCTGACAGTATGTAATTTTTTTTAAACCCGACATTTCCCTTGTAGTATTATATAAACAGTTTCAAGGGAGGTGGAGGGTTGTTTTGCTGATGTCGGATCAAGTGGCCAGGCGGCAGGTTTTTGGTTGTTAAGGTGGTTGCAGTCTCCGTGGGGCTGAACGAGGACCCCTCAATTGGGTTCAAGACTACTTCCACCATCATGAGGAAGTGAACATGAGTTTTTCTCACCGCCTCGGATAAAAAGAAAAAAAAAGGTATTTTTAGTGTAATTTCGGGTATTTGTAATAGTTCTGAGAGGGTCCAGTAAATCTCAGTAGCAGTTCAGTACTGACATGTACGTATTTAAACCGTATGATTTCCGTTGTTGTATATGTAAATGCTAACTGTGTCACATGCGTTTCATTGTTTACAAACTGAGTTCAGGATATAATATTGCAAGCCTTGCAGACAAAATAATCAAAGCGTTATTATTATTTAGTGGTGACAAATTTTAATTTCAATTTTAATAAATCGTAAAAAGAAAAAAATATGTTAAAAATATTTTTCTGTAAAGTTGAGTGTTTTTTGCATAGAAATGAAAAATAAAAAAAATAGTCATTTAGAACAAAATATAGGGTGATTCAAAAAGAGCGCCGGTTTTGATATATCAAATTAAGAGATTTATTTTATTGAAAAACTGAAAATAAATACATCAACAAGTTCATCTTACCTTCCGATTTCATGTATGAAAAATGATGTCATGCATGTGTCCTCCTCTACTGCGCTGGCACGCATCAACTCTGTCCATGAAATTGGATATTACTGCACAACAAGTTTCGACTTCCATTTGCCTGATAACCCGTCGAATTTCCTCCTTCAAGTCATTGATGTTTCGGGGTTTATTGGCATACACCAATGACTTCAGATGACCCCAAAGATGAAAGTCACAAGGCGTCAAGTCACACGACCTTGGTGGCCATTGATGGTCGGAATTACGAGAAATGATGCGATCCTGGAACCGTTCACGGAGCAACAACATTGTTTCTCGTGCAGCGTGACAGGTGGCACCATCCTGCTGAAACCACAACTCGTCAATGTTCATTCCATCCAAATGACGCCACAAAAACTCCCTAATAATCGTACGGTATCGGTCTCCATTTACTGTCACGGCTTGTCCTTCTTGATTTTCAAAAAAGTAAGGGCCGATGACACCGCCCGACCAAAAGCCGCACCAAACTGTCACTCGCTGTGCATACAAGAGAAACTACAACTCAATCGTCAATCGGAATGTTCTCCAAAATAGAAATGAGGTCAAACAATGTTGCCAACCGATAAACAAAAATTTACCAGCCGTTTAAAAACCGGCGCTCTTTTTGAATCACCCTTTAAATCATCAAATTTTGGTCATTCGATACCTAAGATCCCCACACCACTTTTTCCACCATGAGCAATGCTGCGCTAGTGTAAGTAGTCAGCTTTGGAAATTCAGTACCAGAACTTTTGGGACAGACCCTTTACAAAAATAAATCTTTATAATGCATCCTGCCGTTTGAAATTAATTCTATTTTATATAATGAATTTATATTATAAATTTCACTAACCTTCTTTTTAAACTGCGTCAACTTCTATCTTTACTTACACGTGTTTCGGTGGATCCACCATCATCAGAGTAAATAACATTATTGAAACAAAACTTTTTTTATTATTTATTTAAAATCTATAGAAGATGATACATCTTCAGTCATTTTTATAAAAGTTTTAAAGAGTTTTATACAAATGACTGAAGATGTATTATCTTCTATAGATTGTAAATAAATAAAAAAAGTTTTTAGTTTCAATTATGTTATTTACTCTAATGATGGTGGATCCACCGAAACACGTGTAAGTAAGATGGAAGTTGACGCAGTTTAAAAAGAAGGTTAGTGAAATTTATGATATAAATTCATTATATAAAATAGACCTTTACCGTTTTATGTTGGATAAAAAGATGTGTAGATGTTGTGTTAAGATTTTTTAGGAAATGAGAGTAGTGTTTTTTGGTAAGTAGTGGCATTGATTGAATGATAATTTGTTGTTTGTTGCATAGATTGTGATGACTGTGAGAGAGAGTGGATCAGCCACTGTGATATCCATGATCCTCTCAACAACATTGAAGACTCTCAGGTAATCTACATCCACTTCTTCTTTTACTCTAAATCGCTGCCACATTTGTACGCTTACAATACAAGACGTCCATTTTCACTTAATCCTGCAGCTACTTTAACTGTTATTTGTTTTTGTACAAATTATATTACTATGTTGCTGTTGGTTAGGTGATCAGCCTGTAGGCTGGTTTGAACCTGTCGAGGTTTCACTAAGTAAAACGAAGAGTCAGGTGGTTTACAATTGCCTTCCTCACTGAATGGAAAAGTACACTTATCAGCATGCCGGGCCCTCTGAAAAGAACGTATTTTCCAGTCTGCAAATGACACCTTCACTTCATTCACCACAGGGTCTGGCTGTATAATGAAATCCATTACTTTCAGAGGAGATAACTCTGATTAGTGTCACAGTACACCTCTACCTCTTCTGTTCTTAAATGATTCAGTCATTTAATTGGCTGACCATGTGATAAGAAAAAGAACTATTTATTTTAGCCCAGCAACAAACAGATTGAGAGTAAATAATTTGACACTCCACCTGTCTGTTATGGGCAGAGTAGTAGTTTATTCTTGCAATTCGCACTTTTTTGTGATTTCCTTAACAACGGCTCCTACAATTTTTTTAAAAATTTTCTCGTTCACTAAATTTATTGTGCTGGGTAAGCACCATGTCTGTAGACATTTTTATGGGGCCTACGCTTTCATGGTAAAAATTTTTTCTTTTGAAGATACGACCTTGATATGGATTGTAGGTGAAAAGTGTTTTATAGTCAAAGTTTTCAAACAACAAAAAAACTAACACCTTTTATTCCAACAATTTTTTTTCTACAACATGTAGTTTAGTGTCAGTTTATAACATTTTGTATTTTGCTCATGAAAATCAGTAGAAGTTGGGATTTTTTAAATATATCTGGCTAATAATTCACTCTATTGTTATACTACCATTGTACAAAATTGTATAGATACTTCAGTTATGAGAATGCCTTTTGAATCTGGATGGGCTGTGAGGAAGGAAAGAGGAAATCTGATAGTGCTGCTAACCTCAACAGTGAGACACTACATTTTAATAACGTCCAGTTACTACAATCATTTTGTAAGCTGTGGTTTTTTGCCAAGAAAATGTTTCCTTCATAAACTTTATTAGACAAAAATCTGAACTGTAATATTGCCTATAGCTTAATTACATTATTAGAAATATCTAATTTACTGCAATTACTGTGTTAACTTTATTTGTTCTATTGGAACAAACTCTTCCAGGAATGAATCGCCTTCTTCACTATTGCTGTCAAAGTCCTCTTCACTATCAGTCTCAATAGCGGCTACGTAACCGTTTCCTTTTTTGTACCAGTTGTTCACAAAACTTTGATGGCACGGAATGGCATTTTTGTCTAGTTTCAACTTCACGTATTAGCACTGTGAATAGTCCAACCACGTTTTCGGGGTTTTTGCTTTCTCTTTCCTGTATGAATATATAGGAAGGAAAGTATTGTTTTCATGTCGATTTTAAGAAATTAAGTTTTCACCGGATCTACACGTTTTCAGACCCCCTGAACCCAAAAAAACATGTTTTTAGTGATTGGTCTGTGTGTGTATGTGTGAACAGAATATCTCAAAAAAGGAACATTGTACGAACTTGAAACTTAAGTTACATACCACTCCCGGACCCGACATGAACATTATCATCAAAATCGGTCAACCGGAAGTAGTAGTTTCTTTGTGTAATTTTTCACTTTTTTGCGATCTTCTCATAAACTAGTCCTACGATGTTTTTTAAAATCGCCACGTGTACTAAATTTTTATGCTTTATAAGACAGGGTAGGCACCAGGTTGCTGAAATTCTTGGTGAGGCTGTTTTCATTTAAAAAATTGTTTTTTTAAGATTACAGCTTTAATACGCATTTTAACGCAAAAATTTATATAATGTAAAATGTAGAGAATTTAAAATCCTTCAACTTTTATTTCTAACATTTTTTGTGTAACGCTTAGTTTAGCGGTGATTAGCAATTTTCTGTTTTTTTCTCATGAAAACTTGTGAAAAATCGATTTTTTAAGATTTCAGCCTTAGTATGCGTTTTAGGACAAAAGTGTATATAATCAAATTTACAGGAAGATAAACGATGTACAACTCCTTTGTAGAGAATTTTTCTCTACAGAGTTCAGTTTAGTGTAAAAGAGTGATTTTCCGTATTTTTAAGCCAAACTGAGGTCGATTTTCATTTTGCGTCTTTCACTCATGATTAAAATAAGGTTATGTTTTTTGAGGTTAGTTATTTGTTTATTTCTAATATTTTATTACTAATGTTAGGATATATTGGTCATTATTTGCATTGGCAAGAGAAAGTTGTGTGAGTGCTTCACACCAGATTTTCTTTTTATTTACGTCTGACTGTTTTGTAATTTCTGCTACACGTTCTCATGAACCACGATATCTGTTTACAGTAACAAACAGTTATATTCATACAGTTAACCTACAAAAGTTTCTGCAATATGCTGTATGTGCTCTGGGTATGGTGTATGTTGTTTTGTTAACTGAACTCATAACAAAGCAGTCGCGCATGCGCATTAATGCTTTTCCCCATTTACCTCTTGTTGAAACTATAGCCATTCTGGTGACTCAAATATTTGTAATAACGGGTGTTTTATTAAGGAGCCAACCCTGATTATAAGAAGATAGAAGTAATCAGGTGTAGTAGTCAGGTGTTTGCTTGGGAACACTTCTCTGTTGTTTTTCTTTTATGTATTTTACTTTCATTCACTCTATTCATAGTGTACCATGGGTTTAGTATTAAGAACTAATCTTCACATTTTATTACGCCTGAAGCCAGAAATCTGCTTTTAGATGATGTACATCTGAATATGTTGTCAAGGGAAATATTATTAAAAATGCAAAAATATCAAAATTCTGTTGTTTAAACTGCTCTAATGTTTTTGATAAACGTTCTTCATTTACAATATTGACACACCGGTTTGGTCTAGAGGTACAGTTGACGTGATTCAGCTGTTTAACAGCTGATTTTTGGAGATAAGGTTCCTGGTTCAAATATTATTTAAGATAGTTACTTTTATGTACAGATTTGAATACTAGACAGTAGTTACCGGTGTACTCTGATGGTTAGGGTTCAATTAACCATACTCTCTCAGGAATGGTTGGCCTGGGTTTGTACAAGACTACACCTCAATTTACATGTCATAGTCCACACATCATCCTCATCTGATTGGGTCTTGGGGTTGCTTATTGTTCTCAATTGAACTGATTGCAACGTACACACATTACGGATAAAATAAATTACTATTTTTGATAGGCTTATTAAGATGGTGTTATTGGTATTTCTAGGAAAATTTCCCAGTGCTCTACTCTCATTCAAGAAACTGTTTTTTACTTTCTCTTGCCTATATGAATATATTGAAAGGAAAGTATTGTTTTCATGTCAATTTTTCAAAATGGAGTTTTTTCCATAAATAAATATTTTGGACCTTTTCCGTTATTTCACGCCATCGAAGTATCGTGTGAATGCACCTTTACTGTTCGACCCATCAACTGCCTGCAAGTGCTCTGTACTAGTGTTCGATTGACAATGACTTGATTCTTTTTCTCGGTTGTTTTCATTTTCATTATATTTTTGGTTGGTTTTTCCTTCATTCTTTTATTACAAATTTCGTGAATTATTTACAAGCTTTATTTTCCAAAAATTACAAAACAATTAAGATCAAACAATTACAAAACATTAGAATGTATTAATAAAGAAAATAACACAATTTATTAAAAAATACAGAAAAATTACAAATATGATTAAGATCAAACGATTACAAATCATTAAAATTTAAAAATACTGAAAATAACTCAAACTTATTTTAAAAAAATACAGAAAAATTACAATCCCAAAAGATTCATTATGTATTGAAGAGAACACGTGCAAAGCAAACAACCAATTAAAGTGTATTAATAAACGAGCAAACAATATCTACAATATTAATTTTAGTAAGTGGGAGTCGTCAGTCATAACAATGAAGATGCGTTTACACGAGGCGACTTTAAGGTTACACATGGTGTGATGTGAAATTACGGAAAAGGTCCAAAATTTCAGGCCCCTTAACCCTAAAAACATTTTCTTAGCAATTAGTCTATGTCTGTAAACAAAATATCTCAAGAACAGAATAGTGTACAAAGCTCTTTCATTTTTTTTGTAAAAAACTTTTTTTTAAAGATTGCAGCCTTACTTAGAATTCTAGAGCAAAAGTGTACATGAAAAAAGTTGTAGGAAATTAGGGAACGTACAACTTTTATTTAAAAAAAATTTTTCTGTGATATTTAGTTTCCTAATAATTAATTATTTTCTTTGTTTTGCTCATCAAAATTGGTAAGAATGGGATATTTTTAATATTGTGGCCTTGGTGTGTTTTTCACGACAAAAGTATATACTCAAAGTTCTAGGAAATAAAAAAATCTAAAAGTTTTATGTCCAGTATTTTTTTGCTACTGAGCCTATTTAGAATCCATTAGTAGTGGTTTTCCATATTTTTAAGTTCCACGGAGTTACTTTCCGTTTGCGTCATTCACTCATTGAAATTAGGTTACGTTTTTCATTTTACATTGTCATTCATGACTAAAGATTGATAATTTTTTACTCTTTCGTGCTCTGTAAGATCTTATAACGAAGGAAAGAATAAGTTTATATTTTAATTGACAAGTGAAAGTCGTGTGAATGATTCACACCAGGTTTGTTAGTTGACAGGTCAACTTGTTTATGCTCTACAAGATAATTTTAAGGTAAAAATAATTTTTTAATCAATTTTTGTTATCACGGAATAGAATTTGTCGATACAATTTACAAACAATAGACTACAATTTATATTAAAATACACATACATTTACACAAAATACAATCTAGGTACACTTATAAGAAACATACAACTAATAAAAATCTGGTGTGAAACGCCCAACTTTCTCTTGCCAATGCATTTAATGAAGAATATAACCTAACATTAGTAATAAAACGTTAGAAATAAACTAAAAACTAACCTCAATAAACATAACTTATTTTTAATCATGAGTGAATGATGCAAAATGGAAATCAACCTCAGTTGGCTTAAAAATATGGAAAATCACTCTTTCACGCTAAACTAGGCTCTGTAGAGAAAAATGCTCTAAATGAAAGTTGTAGATCTTTTAATTTCCTATAAATTTAATTATACTTTTTTGTGTTAAATGCAGAATAAGGCTGAAATCTTGAGAAAAATCGATTTTTTACACTATTTCGTGAGAAAAAAACAGAAAATTGCTAATTACCGCTAAACTAAGCGTTACACAAAAAAAAATTGTTTAAATAAAAGTTGTAGGATTTCAAATTCTCTACAACATTAACTGTATACATTTTTACGGTAAAATGCATATTAAAATCGTAATCTTAAAAAACAATTTTTTTACAAGAAAACAGCCTTCCCTAGAATTTCAGCAGACATGGTGCCTACCATATCTTGTAGAGCATAAAAAAATGTAGTAAATGAGAAGATTTAAAAAAAAATCGTAGGAGCCGTTTTTGAGAAAATCGCAAAAAAGTGAAAAATGACACGAATAAACTAGGTACTACTTTTGGTTGACCAATTTTGATGAAAATGTTCGTGTCGGGTCTGGTAGTGGAGTCTAACTTAAGTTTTAAGTTTCAAGTTCATACGTTGTTCCGTTATTTTGTTCACACACACACACACACGCACAGACCAATCGCTAAAAACATGTTTTTTGGTTTCAGGGGGTTTGTAAACGTATAGATCCGGTGAAAACTTGATTTAGAAAAATTGACATGATAACAATACTTTCCTTCCTATAGACTACATATAATATTCATATAGGCAAGAGAAAGTAAAAATGAAAATCATTGTTAAAAAGCTATGTCGACCCGACCTCATGCAAAAAATTCTTCTGTCTCATAAAACGCGTTCCGCATCAACCAGAAGCGAATTTGTGTTAATTGGCGCCGTTCTAGCTGCTAAAGAAAGTTTATTAAATATTTTTAATCCGTACATAAACCATTACTGCTCGTATCCCTTAACCTAACTTGTATAGACTATAGAAGAGGCTATAAATGAAGGGAAGGAGAAATTTGACGCAGGAATAAAAATTCAAGGAGAAACAATAAAAATGATGAGATTCGCCGATGATATAGTAGTATTAGCCGAGACAAAGAAAGAACTAGAGGATGCCTTTAAATGGAATGGACGAGATCTTGAGAAAGGATTACTTCATGAAAGTTAATAAGAACAAAACGAAAGTGTTGTGCAGCAGCAAGAGTGGTTTAGAAGAGATGGGAAATTTAAAAGTAAGCAACGAAAAAATACAGGAAGTTGGGGAATTCTGCTATCTATGGAGTAAAATAACAAAGAATGGTAGAAGCACAAGTGATATCAAGAGTAGAATTGCTCAAGCTAGAAAAGCCTTTGAAATGAAAAACAGCTTACTAACTACAAACATTGATTTACAGATTAGGAAAAATTTCTTAAAACATTATCTTTGGAGTGTAGCATTAAACGGGAGTGAAACGTGGGTGATAGGGGCCGTAGAAAAGAAGAGGATGGAAGCTTTTGAGTTATAGAAAAATGTTAGATTAGGTGGATGGACTAGGTAAGTAATTTAGAGGTTCTTAGGTGAATGGATGAAAAAATAAGTATATGGAAGCATCTCACCAAAAGAAGGGATTGGCTAGTGGGGCATATCTTAAGACATCCAGGTATTGGGCTATCAATAATGGAGGGTAATATTGAGAGAGTAAATTGTAGAGGGAGGCAAAGATATATAAAGCAAATTACAAAAGATGTAGGGTGTTACAGGTATGTAGATATGAAACGACTTGCACAAGATAGAACAGCTTGGAGAACTGCATCAAACCAGTCGAGAGACTGATGACAAAAAAATCCCTCAACTGTGTACGTGGAACTGCCATAAATGCTCTTATACAAGATGATATAATTAAAATACATGTAATAGGTAGGCCTATGTCCACACTCGTGCGCTTTCTTATTCAACTTTAGATTCGACGTGCGATGTCACATGTGCTTAAAGGCATACCACCTTCCCGCACTTGTTTGAAAAAATTTATCTAAAAAAAACGTAACAAATATTTTTTAACAATACAATAAATTAAAGCCTGTTCTTTTCTGCATTGATTGGTTTGATTTAGATTGTTTTATTTAGAAATTAATCGGAGATAACTCCAGCAATTCACGCAAAAATTACTCAGTTTTTAGCCGGTTTTCCGTTCATGTGGTTTTTAAACGTCCGTTACTCCGTCCAGGCTTTTCATAAAAATCGGCGTTTAAATACGTTGAAGATCAGAGTTTTTTCTATAATATGAATATTTTAAAAGTTAAATCTCATGTTCCGTTTTAATATGCCGCCCACTTTTAAAAAAGTTTTTTTGGCTCCACGTAAAAATAGGGAAATGATTTTTGGACTGAACCATGCATTTTCACAACATTATTATGTCAAGCAAAGCGTTTTTTTTTTTTAATAAAAACATCGTTAAATAATTCAAAATGAGCTACGGAATGATTTTCAGCAGGAAAAATACAGAAGTTTGTGTTTCTGAACGATTATACTCGGAGCGGGTAACGCTATAGAGCTCAGTTTCCTCCCGAGAAGTTTAGTGGCTAATGCAAATACAATATATGGCACAATACTGCTGTAAAAGTGCATTGTTCAGTCCAAAAATCATTTCCCTAACTTTACGTGAAGCCAAAATACACATTTAAAAAAAAAATGACCGGCATTTTAAAATGGAACCTCAGACTTCCATTTTTTAAAAAAAAATTTTGTTCATAAAGAGAAAATTCTGATCTTCAACGTACTTAAACGCCGTTCTTTTATGAAAAGCCTGGACGGAGTAACGGACGTTTAAAAGCCACATTAACGGAAAATGGGCTAAAATCAGAGTACTCTTTATGCGTAAATTGGTGCATCTCCAAAGTGAAACCAATCAAAGCAGGAAAGAACAGGCAGGTTTTAATTTAGTATAGTGTTCAATAATATTCGTTATGTATTTTGAAATAAAGCCGTTCAAACGAGTACGGACGGGAGAAATGGCATGCCTCTAAGCGCATGCGTGTAATATGCGACATCGCACGAGTGTGGATATTGAATGGTAGTCAAAAGATGAACTGTGTGTTGTGAGTCACCCGATTGTTGTCATGCACACACATAGACACACCCTGCAGTATTACTCACCGCTACAGAAGTATTCGAGGGATAGCTCTTAGAATGAACAGAGCATACATATCAAAGTATAAAAATCTGGTTTGAAACACTCACACAACGTTCTCTTGCCAATGCAAATGAACAATATAACCTAACATTAGAAATAAACAAATATCTAACCTCCAAAAAACCTAGTTTTAAACATGAATGAATGATTCAAAATTAAAACCAACCTTAGTTTTGTTTAATAATACGGAAAATCACTCCTTGACGCTACACTAGGCTCTGTAGAGAAAAATGCGTAAAATAAAAGTTTTAGGATTTTTAATTTTTTATAAATTTGATTATACTCGTATACACTTTTTTCATTTAATGCATACTAAGGCCGCAATCTTAAAAATTACAATTTTTACAGGTTTCATGAAAAATAAACAGAAAATCACTAATTACCGCTAGGTAATCAAAAAAAAACGTTAATCAAAAGTTGTGCATTTTAAAATATTCTACAACTTTGATTATTATATATTTTTGCCCTAAATTGCATATTAAGGCCTCAATCTTCAAAAAACCATTTTTTTCTATGCGAGCACAGCCTTCCCAAAATTTCAGCAGACATGGCCACTAATATATCATGTAGTGTATTGTAAATGTAGCAAATAAGGCAATTAATTTTGTTGAAAAATCGTAGAAGCCGTTTTTGAGAAAATCTCTAGAAAAGAAAAATTACACGAATAAACTACTTCCCTTTGACCGATTTTGATGAAAATGTTTTAGTCGGGTCCTTTAGTAGCAGTCTACCTAACGTAAGTTTCAAGTTTCAAATTCACGAAGTTCCGTTCTTGAAATATTTTGTTCACACACACACCCACAGAGAGAGAGAGAGAGAGAGAGAGAGAGAGAGAGACCAATCGCTAAACCGACTCCCCTTAAACAATTGAAAAACGTTGTTTAATTAATGCAGATAAAGTTCAAATGGAATCGACAACCTTAAATTAAATTTTCATATTTCAGATACTCCGTGTTTACCCATGTTTACTCCATGTTTCAACTGTTCACGGCTCATTCTAAAAATCGAACCTAAAGTCTTAAAAGTACAAACTGGTACTTCTTTACAAACTGGTTTTTTCTAGATCAATTTGTCTCATTAATTATACTGAATGTATACAGATAGTGAGTCATGAGATTGCCTTTTGGGTATGGATTGGCTGTGAGGAAGGGAAGAGAAATCTGACAGTGCTGCCAACCTCAACTTGGGACACTATATTTTATTACTCAATTGCACCGTTAGTTAACCACTGTTGCGTTTCAATTAATACATTTCGTTGTGACTGACACTTTTTCCACTTATACCCTATTTCATTTAAAATGTTTCTTAACGCACAAAGTTTCCAACTAAAATATTTAGCCTATCATTCAAATCTGGTAATAAAGTTTCATATCTCGGCATCACTTTCTTATTGATATAACAGTTACCTTATTTTACCAGGAGTCAAAAAAACTGTTGATGAAGATTTATCTTCGTCACTGTCTTTAACTTCCTTCTTTATATTTCGAATTGTGGAAAGAGAAACATGATTAAAGTTAGCCGCTCGCTCACGGCTTTTGTTAACCCCTTAAAGGTTTTTGATGAAATATTACTTCGGAAGCATTGTACACGAAAAGTGCCAGTGACGTAATATTACGTTTCTGTCAAAACACAAACTTACTTTTGCTTTAGAACGTAATATTTCGTTGCTAACAGCCGGTAATGCGGGCCAGCCGTTAGTAGTTTTGTTTTCATCCGTTGAACCATAGAAGCGCTTTTGTTTAATGTGCCGAACGATCGAGCGGTCACCGAGATAGAAAGAGTTCAGAATATTGTTAATAAATAAAAATTTAAATAACATAAGAAATTGAGATTTTTTACAAGCTGTAAGGATATAATTGTCTATGTTGTGTTAAAATTTCAAACTTTTCGGTCAAATAATTATCGAGTTACACGCCTCTAAACGCATGAAATTTGTTGCGGTAGCAAAAAATCCGCGTCTTTTTGTCTTCCAATCTTGATATGGCAATTTTTAAACAACATTAAAATTATAGTGTTATTATAGGTCAACGCAGAATAAAATGAGCTAAATTTTTATGTAAAGTATGTTGAAATCCAATTCATAGTTTTGGAGATGCTTTGGGTTCAAACTCGGGTGTCTATGATTTTGAAACCGATAGTGAATACATTACTACAATTACTTGAGTCACGAGTTTGCCTTTGGTTTTAATGAGGGGTGAAAGGGGCGAAAGCACCAGTACGTCATTATACAGCAGCATATCGTGAATGAAACCTTTTCTATGTTAACTGTACGAATATAATTTTGTCTGTTACCGAAAACGGAAATGTCGGTTTCTCGAAAACGCGGTCGAACTGTTCACAGTGCTGAACGTAATGTAAAATGCAATGTAATAAAATGCTGTGAAGTTGAATCTAAACAAAAATACCTTTCCGTGCCTCTTAACCCCTTAAGGGAAGCCCTTAAGGGAAGTTCTCGTATGTTGCTCCATACTATCATAAGGAACATTTTCTCAGTCTGTGGTAGAGACAATTGGCTGATTTTTTTACACAGATTTATTGGACCTTGATACACATTTTAAAACACTTTGAAGACTGACATTTTTTTTTAGTTTTGCTCGTGGACTGCCATTTTTCGGGGATTTTTTTTACGCTGAATAAAACGATAGTTTACCCGTGCCGAAGGATCAAGCGGTTACCGAGTTAGCATGGGTTCAGAATATTGTTAATAAATAAAAATTTAAATAACATAAGAATTTTAAATTTCGTACAAGCTGTAAGAATATAATTGTCTATGTTGTGTTAAAATTTCAAACTGGTAGCAAAAAGTCTGCGCCTTTTTGTCTTACAACCTCGATATGGCAATTTTTCAACTACATTAAAATTATAGTACCATTATAGGTCAACGCAGAATAAAATGAGCTAAATTTTTATGTAAAGTATGTTGAAATCCGATACATAGTTTTGGAGATGTAAGGGTTCACACTTGGGTGTCTATGATTTTGAAACCGATGGTAAATATTTGTTTTATTTGTTAAGAGGGAAGGTGCAACCACCAGTCACCCTAACGGTTAGGTTAGGGCCTAACCGAAGCAACGCCTCCACCCAATACTCAACTGTATACTCAACGATATACTCAACTGTATTCTTATGCAGAAACGTTTACGAGGTTTCTTTTCCTTTTTTCAGGTGCTGAATATGATGATGTAAAAGTGTTACGTGAGTGCTTTTATCAGGATACTGCAGAATACTGCAAAGATGTGGAAAACTTAGTAAAGAAAGAGAAATGTGAAATGAAGTCTTGTGATAGGTGTCTCACTGATTATTGTAATGATGCTACAACTTTAACAAGAACAATGCTTATACGAATTGTTTTATTTATTTAAATTTTATTTTTCCAGTGAATAACTTAAATTAATCTGAATTTGTAATTTTCTTTACTAAGAAAAAATATAAATTATTGAAATTTTTATACATTTTTGTTTCTTTAAAAAATAAAACTTTTTGAAAGTGATTCTTTATTTTCTCTTGCCTATATGAATATATAGGGAGGACAGTATTGTTTTCATGTCGATTTTTTGAAATCAAGTTTTCACCGGATCTACACGTTTTCAGACCCCCTAAACCCAAAAAACATGTTTTTAGCGATTGTTGTGTGTGTGTGTGAACAGAATATCTCAAGAATGGTCTTAAAACTTGAAACTAAAGTTAAATACTACCGGACCCGACACGAACATTTTCATCAAAATCGGCCAACCGGAAGTAACTTAGTAGTTTATTCGTGTCACTTTTCACATTTTTGCGATTTTCTCAAAAACGGCTCCTACAAGTTTTTAAAAAATCTTTTTATTTACATAATTTTTTATGCTCTAAAAGATAGGGTAGGCGCTATGTCTGCTGAAATTCTTGGAAGATTGTTTTCTCGTAAAAAAATTGTTTTTTAAGATTGCGACTTTAATACCTATGCATTTTAGCGCAAAAAATGTATCTAGTAACAGTTGTAGAAAATTTAAAATTCTACAACTTTTATTTCAAA
Source organism: Catonia carolina (assembly GCA_035578175.1). Taxonomy (NCBI): domain Eukaryota; kingdom Metazoa; phylum Arthropoda; class Insecta; order Hemiptera; family Achilidae; genus Catonia; species Catonia carolina. Next base: position 6,149,030 of record JAQMRL010000012.1, read on the forward strand.
CATTATTTTGTGTACGCTTAGTTTAGCGGTAATTAGCGTATTTCTGTTTTTTCTCACGAAATCGTGTAAAAAATCTACTTTTTTAAGATTTCAGCCTTATTAAAAATAATAAGGTTATTAATAATAAAAATAAATATAAAAAATAATAAAATACAGCCAAAAAAGTATAATTAAATTTATAGGAATTTAAAAGATCACAACTTTTATTTAGAGCATTTTTCTCTACAAAGCCTAGTTTAGCTTGAAAGTGTGATTTTCAGTATTTGCTAAACTGAGGTTTATTTTCTCTTTACGTCTTTCACTCATGATTAAAATAAGAGTATGTTTATTGAGGTTAGTTTTCTGTTTATTTCTAATGTTAGGTTTATTGTTAATTATTTGCATTGCTAAGAGAAAGTTATTTATGCGTTTCACACCAGATTTTTCTTTTTAGCATTCGACGCCTCATCAGGTATGGACTCTCCAAAAAGTGAAGTAACTCCGCATTATCCATTTGACAGTTTCTATAGATTGCTAATGATTTTTATAACGCATCTCCAGGCACAGATACAGTGAAGTTGGGGAACAGACGCAAACTAACTGTTACACTAAGTAGTCTAGAGTGTACGACCCTTGGTATAGATACTGAAGTCACGAGGTTGCCTTTTGCGTATGTATGGACTGTAAGAAAGGGACGTGAAATTTTACAGTGCTGCCAACCTCAACAGTGAGACACTACTTGTACATTTCACTACCATGCAGTTTCTAAATACATTTTGTAAGCTGTGATTTATTCCGAGAAAATGTTTTCTTCATAAACCTTATAAGAAATAAATATGACCTGTAATATTGCCTATAGCTTAATTACATGACTAGAAATGTTTGATTTACAGTAATTACGAATGAATCGCTTTTTTTACTATTGTCATCGGCGTTTTCATTATCAGTCTCTCTAGTATCTACCTAACCGTTTTCTTTTTATTACCAGATGTCAGAAAAACTGTTAAAGAATAGCTTATTCATGTCCTTAATTTCCTTCTTTATTTTTCGCATTGTGGAAAGAGAAACATCACATTAGTTAGCCGCTAGCTCACGGCTTTTGTTGAGAGGCACGGAAAGGCATTTTCATTTAGCTTCAGCTTCACAACATTTTATTACATCGCATATTAGATTTCGTTCAGCGCTGTGAATAGTTCGACCACGTTTTCGAGAAACCAACATTTCTGTTTACGGTAACAAACAGTTATATTCGTACAGTAAACCTACAAAAGGTTCCGCGATATACTGTATATGCTCTGGGTATAATATAAGTTGTTATGTTTGTCGTACTGAAATTAAAGCAATCGCGCATGCGCACTGACGCTTTTCCGCCTTTACTTCTCGTTGCAAACAAGGGTAAACTCGTGACTCAAGTGACTATAGTAGGCAGTCGCGTGACTCGAATTTCCTTGTAGTCGCGTGGTCTCGTAGTCAATCGTTGTCTCTTCAAGTAGAAGACCAGCCTTAGTGTTGATTCTGCGTCGAATTATAGCCAACTTGATGACTCGAGCCGTACGAACAATCAAAATTTAATTGCAATGTTTGTCCGCAAAGCTCAAGGGATAAAGTCAGCTAATCTCTTCTTAAATCATCCAGAATCTTCGTTAAAATGTAGTCTTGAAGATCTGTGGTATACTCTTCGTCAATAACGGTGGCGTGTAGGAAGGGTAGCGAGACAGAGAGAGAATGTGTTGCGTCCGCCGTTCCCCTCAACTCATTTCAATCAATGCACGGTGTTCAAGCACAATAGTGACAATACGCGACACGGTAGGGCACTCTGCCGGCCAGTTTCGTTCACTATACTCTAACAAGCTCATTTTTCATCAAAAAATTCTGAAAAATTACTTTCGCTTCCTATTGAATCTTATTTTATTACACTATAAATGTTATTATTATCCTCTGATATTTAGATACGCTCGTACAAAGTTAGACGTTTAAATCTCATCGCATTTTTTGCGTATCACGTAGGCTAATATAACTTCTTTTCCAGGACGACATAATATGTGTTTTATTATTTTGTTATAAAATATGAAATTTTATCTGTAATTTGATATAATTATGTTGGGCAGAAACAGAAATAATAAACGAGATTGAAAAAATCACTTTTTGAAGGGAAGTCAAAGATAGGTCATCGAGTCTGGTGTCTCCTTCCTCTTAGTATTCCAAGAAGCTGAATCACTTTTTATAGTTTTGAACTTTACACCAAACATACGTCAATTTTTAGAAATCAACTACACACGCACTATATCAGTTGTATGAATTTTTCACAAACAGAACCGCATAGTAAATATAAGAGAAAGAGGGTATGACGTCCCTTTCTTTAGGGCCTGTTAAAACGTATGATACATCATTTAGAAAAAACTAACTGCCTATTACCCCACATTGAATCACAGACATTTTCCCCGTATATTGTGCGCGCGCAACCAATTTCGATGAGTGCGGCTTTAAACAGCGACACAAATGTCAAAACGATAACCGCACGAACAGAACACAACGAGTAGGTGAGTACTACTTTAGAGGCAGGTTGTATCAGGCTACAACGCTGTGGTGGGGTGGGGGAGCTACTTACTGCGCATTTGCGGCCCGAACGCCACCGTTGTTGGTTATAGTACATTACAATTTTTTTCTTTCCTCTCTATCCTGGATTATGTCAGTAATCAGCAACAACCAAAATTAATACTAAATTAAAGGAAGCAGTTTTAAACTAAATTAAACTTTTAAATAAAACAAAACACGAAAAAATTTAATTTGAAACACTCGCACGACTTTCTCTTGCTAATGCCAATAATGAATAGGCCTAATATAACATAAAATTAGTAATAAACATTAGAAATAAACAGAAAAGTAACCTCAATAAACATAACTTTATTTTAATCATGAGTGAAAGACGCAAAATGAAAATCAACCTTAGTTTGGCTTAAAAATACGGAAAATCACTCTTTTACGCTAAACTAGGCTCTGTAGAGAAAAATTCTCTAAATAAAAGTTGTAGAGCTTTTAATTTTCCGTAAATTTGATTTTATACACTTTTGTTGTAAAATGCATACTACGGCTGAAATCTTTAAAAAATCAATTTTTTACATTTTTTTCTAGAGAAAAAACAGGAAATCGTGAATTACCGCTAAACATCGTTATACAAAAAAATGTTTTAAAAAAGGTTTCAAAATAAAAGTTTTAGACTAGCATTTTTAATTCTCTAAAACTTTTATTACATTTATTTTTGCGCTAAAATGCATACTAAAGTCGCAATGTTAAAAAAACAATTTTTTTCGAGGCAACAACCACTCCAAGAATTTCAGCAGACATGGCGCCTACCCTATCTTGTACAGCATAAAAATTTTAGTAAATGAGGTGATTTTTAAAAAAATCGTAGGAGCTGTTTTTGAGAAAATTGCAAACAAATGAAAAATGACACGAATAAACTACTGCTTCCGGTTGACCGATTTTGATGAAAATGTTCGTGTCGGGTTTGGTAGTAGTACCTAACTTAAGTTTCAAGTTCATACGATGTTCCGTTCTTGAGATATTCTGTTCACGCACACACAAACACACAGACCAATCGCTAAAAACGTGTTTTTTGGGTTCAGGGGGTCTGAAAACTTGTATACTCCGTTGTGTAGATCCAGTGAAAACTCGATTTCGAAATGTTTAATTATGAGAAGAATGTAAATTGAAAAACACAACTTAATTTTATTTTTGAGTCAATGACGCAAAATGACAATCAACCTCCGTAAAATTTAAAAATAGGAAAAATCAGTATTGCCTCTGAATTAGGATCTAGCGAAGAATGCTTAAAATAAAAGTTGTAGGGTTTTTAATTTCCTATAACTTTGATTGCAAGTTTTCATAAAATGGATACTAAAGCCGCAATCTTAAAAAACCAAGCTTTTACAGATTTTCATAAAAAATATTAAAAATCACTACTTGCAGAGCGATAACAAAACGTTTGAAATAAAAACGTTAAAAAAGTAACAAAAAATGTTATTGTCATTTTAACATAGCCTACAACAAATATAAAATATTACAAATATATTTTTTCTTTTAACAAATTGTAATTGAAATTATACTAAGGAATCTAATCTAAACAAAAATCTGGTGTGAAACACTCACATAATTTTTCTTGCCATAATTAACAATATAACTTAACATTAGTGACAAAACATTAGAAATCAGCAAAAAACTAACCTCAATAAACATAACCTAATTTCAATCATGAGTGAAAGACGCAAAATGAAAATCAACCTCATTTTTGCCTCATTAAAAATACGGAAAATCACTCCTTCACGCTAAACTAGGCTCTGTAGAGAAAATGCTCTAAACAAAAGTTGTAAACCTTAATATACATTTTTGTCGTAAAATGTATACTATGGCCGAAATCTAAAAAAAATCGATTTTTCACACTTTTTGATGAGAAAAAAACAGAAATCGCTAATTACCGCTAAACTAAGCGTTATACAAAATAACGTGTGAATGTTTCACACAAGATTTTTATAAAAATTTGTACATTTCAATTTGAAAAAATATAAATAGAAGCGACAAGGTTGCTTGAGTCGCTGATTGCATGGATTGGGTGCACTGCTTTATAATAATATTCTATGTCATCTTTATACTTTTAGTGGACCAGGGAAAATACTTACGAATACGATTTAGAATGTTCTTTGAACGTAGTAGCGCTGACCAAGTAAGCAGGTATATAAATGTCACAGAACTGGCAACCCAAAAAGTGTATGACTACTGTTGATTTCTTTATTATAGATAGGCCTACCCGAGTTTGGAGCCTTGTTTCTTCAAAACCGCTTGTTCAATTTTAACGTACTATACACCAAAATTTAGCTAATTTCAATCTGCGTTGTTACATGTAAGTTTCATATTTTTAGCGCCTTTTTATATTCCGATATCAGGATGAGAAGAAAAAAGAGCCGGTTTTTTGTTGCTGCAACACATTGGATGCATTAAGAGGCTTATTACTCAAAAACCGCTCGACTGATTTATTTGAAATCCGGAATATAAACTAGTATGTTTTTATTTTACATGCAAAATTTGGATTTGTAGCATATTACACTATATTTTGAGTTCAGTAAAATTCTGAACCCCTGTTAACTCCGTAACCGCGCATAAATTCGGCAATTACAAAAAACCATTGTATTCAGTATAAAAAATTAATACAAATTCATTAATGTTATGGAACAGCGATTGACCAGTTATTCGGTAAATTTTTTTAGTTATTTAAATATTTTGTTGATGCTGCGAGGGATGGAAGAAGCTTAACCATGTTGCCACGTCTTTTAATCGGTTGTGTTCTTTTCTCTTCCTGCTAAACATAGTTAAGCTACTTCCACCCCCTCCCAGTATCAATCATTATTTAAATATTTTTAAAATTCTGCCGAATAACTGGTCAATCGCTGTTCCATAACATTAATGAATTTGAATTAATTTTTTTATACTGAATACAAAGTAGAGTAGTCTTTTAAAATTGCCGAATTAATGAGCGGTTACGAAGTTAACAGGGGTTCAAAATATATGCTAAAAATCTGAAATTTCATACGTAAAATATCAACATACAAGTTTGCATTTCGACGAAATCTCAAATCAATGGGTTGAGTGGTTTTTGTGTTATAAGCCTCTAAATACACCCAATGTGTTGCAGCAATAAAAAAATCGGCTCATATTTTCTTCTTATCTTGATATCGGAATATCAAAAGACGCTAAAAATATTAAACTTACATGTAACAACGCAGATTGAAATTAGTTAAACTTCGGTGTATAGTACGTTAAAAATGATCAAGCGGTTTTGAAGAAACAAGGCTCCAAACTCGGGTAGGCCTATCTATAATAAAGAAATCGACAGTGCTGTAGTAATCCTTTTATTGTTACAATTTTGCCACCGATAGATCCGTTCAATCCGAATATGGAACTTGATCGCACAAAAGAAGTTATTAATAAAAATTGTGTATTATATTTTTTTGTATTTGTATGAATATGTTTTATAAATATGTATAAATTTGTGCAAATATGTGCAGAAAGACAATACTCACCGATTTGGAGCAATGGATTCTTAACCTGACGCCTGAATTCGAACGAATGAGTTAGATATGTTTCCTCCGAATAGTCAACGTATGTTAATAACAAATTCACACAAACACACACATACACATACACAAACACACACACACACATTGCATTAATCATAGACACGTATTACATTCAAGTAAACCCTCTAACGAACACGTGGCTTACTTTTAATTGCTATTACGTAGCATGATTAGCGCAGTCTATCGGAAATTTTTTTCACTGGTTTTATATAATAAGAAAAATAATACTTTATTTCCACAAACGAATACAATTATTTTTACCTTAACATTTTATATAAATTTTTATACACACATCTACCGCATCCCCGTTCCAAAAACTGAGAGGGTGGAAATTACCATATCCATCTATGGTTAAAAATCTGGTGTGAAACATTCAAGTTTCTCTTGCCAATGCAAATTATGAACAATATAGCGTAACATTAGTAATAAAACATAGATTTAAACAAAAAAACTAACCTCAATAAACATAACCTTATTTTAATATTGAGTGAAAGACGCAAAATGAAAATCAACCTAGTTTGGCTTAATAATACGGAAAATCACTCTTTCACGCTAAACTAGGCTCTGTAGAGGAAAATGCTCAAAATAAAAATTGTAGATCATTTAATTTCCTATTCATTTGATTATATACACTTCTGTCGTAAAATGCATATTAAGGCTGAAATCTTTAAAAAATCGATTTTTCATGCGTTTTCGTAAGAAAAAACAGAAAATCGCTAAACTAAGCGTTACACAAAAAAAGTTTGAACTACAAGTTGTAGGATTTTCAATTCTCTACAACTTTTACCATATACACTTTTGCGCTAAAATGCACATTAAAGCTGCAATCTTTTCCAAGAATTTCAGCAGACATGGCGCCTACCCTATCTTGTAGAGCATAACAAATGTAGTAAATGAGGCGATTTATAAAAAATCGTATAAGCCGTTTTTAAGATACTTGCAAAAAAGTTAAAAATTACACGAATAAGCTACTACTTACGGTTGACCGATTTTCATGAAAATGGTCGTGTCGAGTCCAGTAGTACAGAGTGATTTTTTAGTCCTGTTACCCAATTGTTAATGTCTGGTAATATTTTTCTAAAAAAAAAAAAAATTTTGTTTTGTGACACTAAGTTGGTAGCCCTACTCTACAGTATGGATATGGCAGTGTGAGTTGATTCTCCGTGAGCTGTGTAAAATTTTGTGCCATTTCCGGTCGTGCTACGAACAGAATGTCTTTTATCCTAAAACAATCTCTTGTTTAAATCTGGAGGCTGAAGCTCTAGAACTAATCGTATGTGATACGGATACAATTTCAATTTTTTAGCAGCTTTCTGAGCACTCGAACATGACAATTCAACATGCGAGGAAAGTTTTTGTAAACTTTTCCATAGAGAATTGAGCAATCTTGTTTTCACATTCTCTTAACGTCATCTGTCAAGAGAGTTGGTCGACCACTACGTTTTCTGCTGCAAACAATACCTGCCTCTAAAAATCAGTTAGTTAGCCTAGAAATTGACTAGAATAGAGTGGAGGAACACCAAAAAATTTAATTTGAAATGATTCTTTTACACTCGCATACGATTTTGTAGCAAAATATTGTTCAAGAATGAAAACCCGTTGTTCTAGGGTAAAAGACATTCTGTTCGTAACACAACTGGAAACAGCACAAAATTTTACGCAACTGAAGGAGAATCAATTCAAACTGTCGTATCTATACCGGTTGAGTAGGGCTACCAACTTTGTGTCACAAAACAAAATATCCCTTTCTTAGAAAAAAATTACCAGACATTAACAATTGGGTAACAGGACTAAAAAATTACCCGGTAGTATCTACCGTAAGTTTTATGTTTCAAGTTCGTACGATGTTCCCTTCTTGAGATATTCCGTTAACACACTCACACACAGACATACACATACACACTGGTTCAGGGGGTCTGAAAACGTGTAGATCCGGTGAAAACTCGATTTCGAAAAATCTACATGAAAACAATACTTTCCTTCCTATATATTTATGTAGGCAAGAGAAAAAAAAGTCCGTGTCCCAGGATGTGTAAAAATAATATTAAATTATTTACTACAAACATTGGTAAGTGAGCTCACAGTTAACTCGTGTTTTATTTACCGTCACTTCCATGTTGTCCCTTCCGACATTTCTGAATTTTCGTTCATAAATTTCATTTCATTCTGTTCAGTTATAATATGTTTAGGTAGCATGTTATAAAATTTGGGGGCCAAGTGAGAGAAATAAACTCTCAGTAAAATAAACCCTAGAGAAATAAACCCTGTAGTAAATAAACTCTGCAAATGAAAAGTCTAAGGATCGGCTGCTGGAACATAAACGGCTTGTTGCTTCGTGCACAAGAAATCGAACTTTTACTTAACTTGAATAAATTAAATGTGCTCTTAATTTCTGAAACCCATTTTACAAATTTAAACTATTTCAAGCTAAACGGATATTCTTTTTACTACACAAACCATCCTGATGGAACTGCTCATGGTGGTACGGCAATTCTAATTCGAAATTCAATTAAACATTGCGAACATTCGGGATATAAAACTTGCCACTTACAGGCAACTACAATTAAAGTTAAAGATTGGTTTGGAGATTTAGTAATTTCTTCTGTGTACTGCCCACCAAGACACAGAATCGCTCAGCATATGTTTTTAGATTTTTTTGAAACTTTAGGACAGAGATTTATAGCAGGTGGAGACTGGAACTCGAAGCATGTTCATTGGGGTTCCCGTCTGATAAATCCTCGTGGACGAGAATTAAAATTATGTACCGATGCCCATAATTTTGGCACCATGTCTACGGGACAACCGACATACTGGCCAACAGATAGGACTAAAATACCAGATCTGTTGGATTTCTTCATTACTAAAGGCGTATCAAAATTTTATGTAAATTGTGAGAGCTCTTTTGACGGTTCTTCAGACCACAGTCCCATTATTGCTACAGTCAGTACTGATGTAATTTTAAAGAAATCAAACCCATCATTACATAACAGTCGTACTGATTGGAATGCTTTTCAGTTATGGCTTGAAGAAAATATAAATTTAGATTTGCAGTTAGAAACATCAGATGATATAGATGAAGCCACTGAATACTTTACAAAAGTTTTGCATAAGGCTGCACGACTATCTACGCCTGAAAATAAATTAACAGAACAATACAGCACAAATGACCCTAGGGAAGTAAGAGAAAAAATTTTGGAGAAAAGAAGACTCAGGAGAGTTTGGCATAATACAAGAAATCCAAACGACAAAAGAATTTTTAACAGGGCGACACAAGAACTTAAAGCACTTTTACGTCAAATTAAAAATGATACTTTTCAGGAGCAGTTACAGAGTTTGACTGCAACTAATACTGATGAATACTCTCTTTGGAAAGTAACTAAAAATTTTAAACGCCCGATCCAGTCTATTCCACCTATCAGAAACCGAAATGGTGACTGGGCAAAAACCAATAAAGAAAAAGCAGAAGTATTTGCCGAACATCTCTTCGCTGTTTTTAAACCATATCAGGCTGATCCTAATGTAGATGAAACTGAAATCAATGAATTTTTAGACAGTCCTCTTCCAATGAGCATGCCGATTAAACCATTTAGAGTGAGAGAAGTTATGACAATTATTAAGAGTTTAAAATTAAGAAAGGCATCCGGTTATGACATGATAACACCCAAACTCTTAAAAAATCTCCCAAGAAAAGGAATAGTATTTATAACTTCCTTGTTTAACAGTGTACTCAGGATTACCCATTATCCATCACAGTGGAAGTTTTCCACCATAATAATGATTTTGAAACCTAATAAACCACCAGATTTAGCTTCATCATACAGACCGATTAGTTTATTGCCAGTATTATCTAAAGTTTTTGAAAAGCTTTTTTTAAAAAGACTGCAACCAGTTTTGACTGAATGTAAATTGATACCAGACCATCAGTTTGGATTTCGGAAGGGTCATTCAACGATTGAACAAATACATAGAGTAGTAAAAGTGGTTACAGACAGTTTGGAGGGAGGAATGTATTGTTCTGCTGGTTTTTTAGATGCTGAACAGGCTTTTGACAAAATTTGGCATGTCGGCCTATTATACAAAGTTAAAAGAACGTTAAGACAACCTTTCTTTTTGATTTTACGATCTTATCTGGAAAATCGGTTTTTTCAAGTGAAATACCAAGACGAGCTGTCATCTTCCAGGTACATTACCTCTGGTGTACCTCAGGGTTCAGTTCTAGGCCCGTATTTGTATTCATTGTATGAAGCAGACTTACCAACAACTGAAGGGGTAGTTCAAGCTACATTTGCTGACCATAAGGCATTGCTTGCTAAAAGTGGAGATCCTATAGTTGCTTCAAACAAACTTCGGGAATGTTTAGACCAAATCCAACCATGGCTTCAAAAATGGAGAGTGAAGATCAATACTGCAAAATTGCAGCATGTTACATTTACAATGCGGAGGAATACTTGTCCACCAGTAAAACTTGGAGGTGTTGATTTACCACAAATTTAAGTTGTAAAGTACCTGGGTATGCATCTTGACAGGTGGTTAACTTGGAAAACCCATGTGAGAATGGAGAGGAACGAATTAAATCTGAAATACAAAAGGATGTACTGGCTGATTGGTGGGAACTCTTCACTCTCTCTTGAGAATAAGTTGCTGCTTTACAAAATGTTACTAAAACCAGTTTGGTTGTATGGCGTTCAACTTTGGGGAACTGCCAGCAGAAGTAACATAGAGATAATTCAAAGGTTCCAAAATAAGGTTCTTCAGGGTATAACAAGGGCACCATGGTTTGCAAGGAATGCAGAAATACAACATTATTGCAACCTTCCTGATGTAATGGACGAGGTCAGGCGGTTTAATAGAAAATATCAGGCAAGACTTGAAAGCCACGAAAACGAATTAGCCTTAAATCTTCTAAATAATCCAGAAGAAGTTAGGTGCCTGAAACGTTACCATGTTTTGTACTTGTCTGAAAGAGTTTAAATGTATATAAAATTTTAGTGAAAAGTATTCTGTATTGTAAAATGTAAAAATCTTTGTACATAGTAATTTTCTCTTTGAACACATGAATAATTGATATAATGAGAGGTACTCAGGGTACGAGGCCTCAACTAGTGATTTGTAAATTCAAAAGATTTGCTTATAGTTTATTTTAAAAAAAAACTGATTGCAAATAATGTTATTTTGAAAAAAAAAGTGAGAGAAGTGTCGCTCATACACAGCATTTCTCACTTTATCTGGAAAAATTAGGTAGGTGTTTGTTCCTTGTGTCGTACATATGGCATATATTTTCAACGTTCTCGAAATCTCCATTACAAAGACATTTATCACTTGAAATTTTTCAAAAAGTTGATCTGATGGAAAGCGAGGCGGTTTTCTCGTTATAACTTTCAAAATTGTTTTTGTAGTTATAACAGGGGACTCAAACAGCAATACGAAGCACCACTCCCCATCCCTATATCAAGCCCTATATCAAGTAGCCTATATCAAGAAGGACTGCACCAGAAAAGTAAACAGTTTACAAGCTTTTAATTTCAATAACACTTATAAGTTTCTTAAATAAGTATATAGTTTCCTCAGACACTGATATAATCGATTAATGTGTTCCTCCCTTGAATACTAGTTATGCACCCTTGTACATTATAGTTTCAGAGGAGTTAAAAATTTGGTGTGAAACACTCACAAACATTTCTCTTGCCAATGCAAATAATTAACAACATAACCTAACATTAGCAATAAAACATTAGAAATAAACAAAAAAACTAACCTCAAAAACATAATCTTATTTTAATCATGAGTGAAAGACAAAGTGAAAATCAACCTCAGTTTAGCTTAAAAATACGGAAAATCACTCTTTCACGCTAAACTAGGCTCTGTAGAGAAAAATGCTCTAAATAAAACTTGTAGATCTTTTAATATCCAATAAATTTAATATTCCTTTTTTGTCGTAAAATGCATAATAAGGCTAAAATCTATAAAAAAATCGATGTTTTTTCCACGATTTCGTGAAAATAAAAACAGAAAATCGCTAATTACCGCTAAACTAAGCGTTATACCAAAAATATGTTTGAAATAAAAGTTGTAGGATTTTAAATTTTCTACAACTTTTACTAGATACATTTTTGCGCTAAAATGCATATTAAAGTCGCAATCGTAAAACAATAATTTTTTTACGAGAAAACAGCCTCACCAAGAATTTCAGCAGACATGGCGCCTACCCTATCTTATAGTGTATGAAAAATTTAGTTAATGAGAAGATTTTTTAAAAATCGTAGGAGCCGTTTTTGAAAAACTCGCAAAAAAGTGAAAAATGACACGAATAAACTACTACTTCCGGTTGACCGATTTTGATGAAAATATTCGTGTTTGGTCCTCTAGTGGTATCTAACTTAAGTTTCAAGTTCGTACGATGTTTTGTTCTGGAGATATTCTTTTCACACATACACACACACACACAGACCAATAGCTAAAAACACGTTTTTTGGGTTGAGGGGGTCTGAAAACGTGCAGATCCGGTGAAAACTCGATTTCGAAAAATCGACATGATAAGAATACTTTCCTTCTTCTATATTCATATAGGTAAGAGAAAGTAAAAACGTACAATTTTATTTCAAGAATTTTTTTCTACCGATTTCAGCGTTAGTGATTTTCCGTATTTTTAAGTTTTGGAGAGGTTGATTTTCATTTAACGTCATTCACTCATAAATGTTATGTTTTTCATATTACATTGTTTACTAATGATTAAACATAGGTTACCTGATACGTTTTATTATTTACGTCGGCAAGAGAAAGTCGTATGATTGTTTAACCCCAAATTTGTCTATAACATAGTTAACCAGCACACTCTCATTGTGAAATTTACCCCTCTACTTACTTTTTTTATTTTTTCAAACGAGTGTCAACAACTCGTACATTATAATTATTGCTTATTAATTTTTTAAGCGAATCCTTGGATACATGTTGGATAAATTCAATTCCGATCATAACTTCTGAATTCAATTGATCTAGTTAAATAAATTAATCATAATTAATATTTTATTTAAATTATTTCTCTCAATAATAATAATAAAAATAGTAAGAAGAAATAAAAAGTAAACTATAATAGGTCTGTTGGAACCATGTAGACCTACTTCATGATAATACGGTGTGTGTGCTGAATAAGATTATTTTAATTATTAATTTTTATTTTCACTTGTCTATATTCTTTTTTTATATTTTTAAATTTATTGTAGTTAGTCTAAGACTAACTAAATATTTTGTTCTAACTTAATTGATCTAAGTACTTAATCTAAGAATTTACCAACGAATAGTTCTTAGTTTATGTTCAACTTTCTAATACACTATTTATAAAATTGACTACTCATTGATATTTACCAAACACTTCAAAATATATACAAGTAACTATTAAGTTTATCTTCATGACTCCTGGCAAATTTCCGAATTACTTCGTTTATGGAATCCCAATTCCCCGGTGCAGGTCGTCGTTCCTAACATACTAGGGAGCGTTGAAAATGCTTCTGAGAACTTTTTTATAGATTTCTTGCGTATATGAATGTAGAGGAAGGAGAGTATTGTTTTATGTCGATTTTTCGAAATTGAGTTTTCACCGGATCTACACGTTTTCAGAACTCCTGAACAAAACAAAAACCACGTTTTTAGCGATTGGTCTGTGTGTGTGTGTGTGTGTGTGTGTGTGTGTGCGCGCGCGCGCGCGTGTGTGAACAGAATACCTCAAAAACGAACATCGTAAGCTTGAAACTTAAAACTTAAGTTAGACACCACTACCGGACCCGACACGAACATTTTCATCAAAATCGGTCAACCGGAAATAGTAGTTTATTCGCGTAATTTTTCACTCTTGCGATTTTTTTCAAATAACGGCTCCTATGATTTTTTTTAAATAGATTCATTTTAAAATTGCTAATTAAAGTTATAAATAATTAAAGCAGTAATTGAAATTACCGCTAAACTAAGCCTGATACAAAAAAAAAACTTTTGAATTAATGATGTAGGATTTTTAATTCTCTACAACTTTTATAATATACACATACATTATTGCGCTAAAATGCATATTGGTCGCAATCTTATAAAAACAATTTTTTTTTACGTGAAAACAGCCTCTCCAAGAACTTCAGCAGACATGCTTACCCTATATTGTAAAGCATAAAAAATTCAGTAAACGAGGCGATTTTAAAAAAAATCGTAGGACCCGTTTTTGTAAAAATCGCAAAAAAATTGAACCATTACACGAATAAACGACTACTTCCGGTTGACCGATTTTGATGAAAATGTTCGTCTCGGGTCCTCTAGTTGTGTCTAACGTAAGTTATAAGTGTTAAGTTCGTACAAAGTTCCGTTCTTGAGATATTCGGTTCACACACAAACAAACAGACCAATCGCTAAAAACATAATTTTTGTATGATTGTAACATGATTTTCAAAAAACTGAAAGTCTTTAATTACCGCTAAAGTAAGCGTTTACAAAAACATGTTTGAAATAAAAGTTGTAGGTGTTTAGGTTTTCTACAACTTCTATTATTTATACATTTTGTGCTAAAATGCATAAGGCCGCAATTTTAAACAAAACATATTTTCTACTAGAGAATAGACTTCCCAAGAATTTAAGCAGACATGACTACTACTCTATATTGTAGAGCATAAAAAATAAATAGTAAAGAAGGCGATGATTTTTAAAAAAATCGTAGGAGCCGTTTTTGACAAAATCGCCCAAAATGAAAATAACACGAATAAACTACTACTTCCGGTTAACCGATTTTGATGAAAATATTCGTGTCGGATTTTCTAGTAGTACCTAACTTAAGAACTTCGTACGATGTTCCGTTCTTGAGTATTAATATTTTTTTCTCACACACACACACACACACACACACACACACATACCAGTTATTAAAACCATGCTTTTTGGGTTCAAGGGGTCTGAAAACGTGTAGGCTACATCCGGTGAAAACTCGATTTCGAAAAATCGACATGAAAACAATACTTTTCTATTTATATATTCATATAGGCAAGAGAAAGTAAAAACGTACACAATGTTCAATAAACAAAATATAATTTATGAAAAGTTTTAAAAAAATTTCAACTTTTCTTTTATGTAAAATTATTATAGTAGTAGAGGAATGTATCAAAAATGTAGTTGGAAAATGGAAAGTTACAAATGTCACTTTCCCATGGAAAATAATCAAAGAAGGGGGGGAAGGTTCATGTAGAAAAGTTATCAGTTTTCAAACGCACGCTATATTCTTATTAATGTTTCTGTAGATACATATTTACTTGTCTACTGTAGATTAGAACACTGTAAGATTGTTGTCTGTAGTAGTAGATTACAAGAAAAAGTATAAACACATTTGTTCAAGGCAGGCCTGGATGACAGACTGACAGTCATATTTTTATTTTCTCTTTCCCTAAACGAATATGATACGGCAGGAATGTATTGTTTTCATGTTGTTTTTTACAAATCAATTTTTCATCAGAAATTCACGTTCTCAGGTACCCTGAATCCAAAAAAAACATATTTTTTACTGATTAGTGTGTGTGCAAGTGCTAAATATTTCATGAATGGAGTCGTACGAGGTTGAAACTTGGAACGAATTAGTGATGTTCTGTGTTTTTACGATTACAGAGGTTGATTTTCTTTCCCATGTTTTAAATAAACAGGTTAAATTTGTATTATTTAGGATGAAATTAACTCTATAGCCGGTAATAACATTTTTCTAGACCGGCAGAAAATTTCTAGAATATGGGTCACCGAACCGTAAAGAAATCATTAAAAATTTGCTCAAAATCACAAACATTATCACGTGACGTATCAAAATTGCAAGAAAACTTCGGAAAATAGAATAAATATATCATTAAAATTTGAATTTGAAGTTCGGGATGCTGAAGCTATTTTAAAATAATTTGACAAATATTTTCCTAAACTTACTGTTTAAAACTTTCTTATGCTCTACTTTCAAAATTCATTACATACGAATTGTTACTTATAATGTTTATTTAAAAAAAAAACAAAAAAAAACGATTGTATGTTCAAAATAAAGAAAATATATACAAAAACACATCATGTAAACCAAAAAATGACCAAATTTAGCGTTAGGATAGCGTGTTTTCAAAAGAGAAACAAAGGCAGAATATGCAACTAAAACTATTGCATTATACGTAAAAATTTACTTTATAATAATAGGCCTATACATTACTAAACTATTGTACAGAACAGCAACGCCGTCAGTAGATGAATTTTAAACTAAAACGACAACATTGCAATGCTATGAAGCTAATCCGATTTTTCGACCGGTTCTACTACTAAACTTTTACTATTACTACGGTTCTGACTACTACTTCCGGTTGACCGATTGTGATGAAAATGTTCGTGTCGGGTCCTCTAGTGGTACCTAACTTAAATTTCAAGTTCGTACGATGTTCCGTTTTTGAGATATTCTGATTACACACGCGCGCGCGCGGACACATACGCACACACACACACACACATTTGGACCAATCGCTAAAAACATGTTTTTTGGGTTCAGGGGGTCTGAAAACGTATAAATCCGGTGAAAACTCTATATCGAAAAATCGACATGAAAACAATACTTTCCTTCCTATTTATTTATACAGGCAAGAGAAAGTAAAAAGAGGTAAAAAAAGTAGTAGAGAGTAAACATTTTAGTAAAAAGAAAACATTTTCTCCACAGATGTAAGGAATGGGATAGTACAATTAACGAAAGTTCTAACTTACATATTGGAATTAAATAATTTCAAATTAAAATTTCAAAATAAACTTCAAACAAATTTTTCTTGAGTAAAAAGTCGCTACAAAAAATTCTCACTCTGTAAAAAAAATTAAAATATATATTTTTTAGTTTGATTATACTTTTTCTTTTAGGTGATTTTTTTATTGCGTTACCCTGCTTTACGAAAATATTTTAATATCCCTGAGGAAAATACACGGTTCAGTTTTCAGAGAAAACTTCTGGCAAAAAAGACCCACAGAAGAACTATACAGGCATACTGAAACCATCACGACATTCATCAGAAAACGCAGAGTGAGGTTTTTTACACATATAGCCAGAATGAGTGACACCAGACTGACAAAAAGAATATTAAACATAATTTCCACTTCAAAGTTGGCCACCTCTTGGTACAAAGAAATGGAAGACCTGCAAGAATTATGCATCACAATGGAAGACATTCACGACCGCAAAATTTGTAGAGAAAAAATCAGAAACCAGGAAATTCAGTTCAGCCAAAAGAAGTGGGCGAAAATGGACAGACGAAGAGAAAAAGGCGCAAAGTGAGAGGATGAAAGGTTTTTGGGAAGCTAAAAGGAGGAACAGGGCCACCACCAAGAGCTAGGCTTTTGTGTTTTTAGCGCTCTCCTTAAGGGGAATATACGCAATAATAATTGCCATAATGAGGTTGGAAGACAAAAAGACCCGTTTTGTTTGCTACTGCAACAAATTTCATGTCATTTCACTAAAAGACAGTCCATTTAAAAATGCCAGCCATTTTTTTTTTTAAGTGTATTTTGGCTTCACGTAAAGAAAGGGAAATGATTTTTGTCCTGAACCATGCATTTTTACAGCAATATTGTGCCATGTATCGTATTTGCATTTGTAATTAGAATACATAAAATGTGGTGTTATAGAAAATTCTATTAGCCACTAAACTTCTTGGGAGGAAACTGAGCTCTATAGCGGTATCCCCTCCGAGTATAATCGTTTAGAAATACAAACTTCTGTGTTTTTCCTGCTGCAACTCATTCCGTAGCTCATTTTGAATTATTTAACGATGGTTTTATTAAAAAAAAATAAACGCTTTGCTTGACATAATACTGTCGTGAAAATGCATGGTTCAGGCCACAATTCATTTCCCTACCTTTACGTGGAGCCAAAACAACACTTTTTTAAAAGTGGGCGGCATATTAAAACGGAACATGAGATTTAGCTTTTAAAATATTCATATTATAGAAAAATCTCTGACCTTTGACGTACTTAAACGTCGATTTTTATGAAAAGCCTGGACGGAGTAACGGACGTTTAAAAACCACATTAACGGAAAACCGGCTAAAATCTGAGTACGTTTTTGCGTAAATTGCTGGAGTTATCTTCGATTAATTTCTAAATAAAACAATCTAAATCAACCCAATCAATTCAAACGAGTGCAGGAAAGTGGTGTGCCTCTAAGCTCATGCGATGTAGCATCATGCTACATCGCAAGTTGAAAAAGAAAGCGCACGAGTGCGGACATACCTAATGACCTTAATAACAATAAACATAATTATACATCCTTAATTCTAAATCGTCACTCATCTGCATTTTAACCAAGTAACAGGCAGAAAATTGTGATCCACATTTTATAAAACATTTGTCTAAACAATAATCGACGCCATCTTGTTTTATTCTTTCTCTTGTTTGAACTGAATTAATATTGCTTCTAGATTAACATAGTATAGATGCTTCGTTACCTACATACTCGCGCACACGCGCTCGCACCCACGAATCATCAAAGCCTGTACTTGTTTTTAACACCTGTACTAACATCACTACGACGTTTCTACATTACATATATTCTATTTAATTTACACATAAAACCAACTACATTTTTTTTTAAATTTCAAAACTTGCATCAATTTTTTTCAATAGTGTAATTTATTTTTATGACTCAGTAGAGACGTCACAAATTTTCAACGGGTTTTCATCTTCTCCTCCTCCTCCTTCTTTTTTTTACTTTTGAGACCGCAAAGGATCACTTCAGTCAGCTATTTAGAAGCTCTCTGCATTTTTTTTCTCTGATTTTTCTCCAATGTTCGGTCATTCTGACCGATCTGACCTGTCTCTCTGCATCTGAAACAACCGTTTTAGTACCTCTGTTGTCGGTTTTGGTTTTAAAGCTAAAGTTTTTGTCTTTAAGTATGTCTCTGTAAACTCTCTTCAGCTCCAAATCCCTAAAGGTTAAACCTAGTTCTTCCATATCCTCTTTGATCTCCTTGATTCAGGTTGGTGCGTTTTTTTGGCAAACAATTTCCTTATAATACTGTGGATAATTTTGTCTTTTGGTGTTCTAATTAAATGGCCAAAGAAAGATATCCTTTCCTTTTTCACGGAGTCTACTATTGGCTAATTATCTTGGTAGATAATTTTGTTGGGTAAGAGTCTGACTCCATTCCCTATTTTCTTTGTGTTTTTTGCCTGTAAAGTTTTAAGAATCCTTCGTTCAAGTTTTTGGATCTTGTCCGTTCTATTTTTCTGGTTAAGTTTAAATAAAGTTACATAATTTTTGGTTTGACAACAGCTGTATTATAATGTCTGAGCTTAGTTTAGATTGATAGACATTTTTTGTTACAAGTGTCTTCAGTTGTTTGTTGGGACCTAATAAATTTTTTGGTCCTCTCATCCCAAGTTTTTTTTATTATTATCGTATGTTATGATTTCTTCCAGATAATTCAAAAATTTTACTAGTTCTATCCGTTCGTTGTTAAGATCCACTTTGTCTATGTGCATTTGATCCATTGCAATCATTTTGGTTTTTTTCATAGGATATTTTTAAACCAATTTTTCCGGCTATTTGTTCTAGAGTTGTTACTTGTTTTTTAGCCTCTTCTAAATACTTAGTTAAAAATGGTAGATCATCAGCGAAACCCAGACAATTTAGTTTAATATTTTCTCTTTCTCGTCTAATTTTGATGTTTTTAGGATTTTTACTGTCTCAAAATGTCTCAAAATGAATCCTAAAGCTCAAATGAAAAGTAATGGAGATAATCAATTCCCTTGTCTTAATTTCAAAATTTTCTGATAATTCCCCTTTAAATTTTAGAACGAGTATTTGTTAGAGTTAGGCCAATTAAATTAGCTAATTTTTGATGGAGTCCTACATTTTTTAAGATTCTGAGCATAAATAGTCTATGGATACAATCGTAAGCTTTTTTAGAGTCAATAAAAGATATAATCATCTGTTTACAACTGTATTGTGACATGATTAATTTTAATATTATTATTTGATATGGACAACTTCTCCATGGTCTAAAACCTTTTTGATAATCTCAAAATTATTGATCAAGTTGTTCTTTGATTCTGTTGTATAAAATTCTCGAGAACATTTTGAAAGTGCAATCCAATAATGAAATTCCTCTGTAGTTATCAGGATTGGATTTATTTCCTTTCTTATGTAAAGGGTGAATAATCGCATTAGTCCAATGTTCTGGTAATTCCTCTTTATCCCAAATTTCTACAAGATTCTTATGCAGAGTTTGTAAAGTGTTTGAAGAAGAGTTTTTCCATATTTCAGCTTTTGTGTGTTCCTCACCACTTGCTTTATTATTTTTCATTTCTTTGATTGCAACTAAAAATTATGACCAAGATGGTGGGAGTATATTAGATTTCTCCTTTTTATTATTATTATTTTAATTCTCCTCCTCCTTCTTCTTCTTCTTAATAATAATATTATTATTATTATTATTATTATCCTTTTTCTTCGACTTCTTATCCTTCTCCCCTCCTTCTTTTTCTCCTTCTCCTCCTCCTCCTTCTTCTTCTCCTTCTCCGTCTCCTCGACCGGCCCGTTGGCGTAGTGATTAGCGCAACTGGCTTCTATCCCGGGGCCCCGGGTTCACTTCCCAGTCAGGTCTGCCATTTTTTTATCACTCATTTTCATTATCATCATTCTCCACCGTCTGCATTAGCAGAAATTGTAAAACAGTCAGACGTAAAACCAAAAAAAAATCTAATTCCTAATTCCATGGTCTCCTTCACTGTCTCCTTTTCCTTCTCCTTCTCCTTCTTGTTCTTCGAATGTTGGCGACTATCATAGCAATTCTCATTTTGTTCGTTGCACTGCAAAATAGGTCTTCTGAGCTCTTTCCAAACTACTTTCTCTGATTTCGATGCCATGACATCCTTCTTCTGCCAGGTTTCGTTTTCCATTTATTTTTCCCTGCGGAATAGCATGTAGTAACAAATATCGTTAGTTGTTCCGCATGATTTGTCCAAAATATTGGAGCTTTCTACATTTGATGGGGAAAATGATCTCCATGTCTTTCTTCATTCTCCTGAGAACGTCTATATTTGGTATTCGAGCAGTCCATGGGACCGTTAACATTCGTTTGTACAGCCACACCTCAAGTGCCTCCACCTTCCTTGAGATGGTTTTATCAGAGATTTAGGATTCTACACCGTATAGAAGCACAAAAAACCTCATTTTTGTTGCAAGAGTAAATGTGTGGCTCTTGAAAATAAGACCCATATTATTAAATACTGCTCTTGCCTTGCGAATACGACATTTTATTTCGTGTGTATTGTCCCACTGTTCGTTTGTCATGGTTCTCAGGTAACAATACTGTTGTACTCTCTCTTTCTGGGTCTAGTTAATATAAAGGTGGGCTCCATTCACCGCCTGTCCGCTAATTATTGCAGGTACTGAAGTCACGAGATTGCCTTTTGCGTATGGATGGGCTGTGAGGAAGGGAAGTGAAAATTTACTGTGCTGCCAACCTCAACAGTGGGACACTACTCGTACATTTCAATACCGTGCAGTTTCTACGTACATTTTGTAAGCTTAAGTTCCGGGATATACTGTATATGCTCGGGGTATAGTATATGTTTTGTGTTTGTTACACTGAAATTAAAGCAGTCGCGCATGTGCACTGATGCTTTCCCCTCTTTACCCCTCGTTGCAAACAAGGGTAAACTCGTCACTCAAGTAACTTTATCATGAAGTTTGTTTTTAGAACGTTGAACCAAAATCCGAATCTCTGAACGGGTTTTAGGAGAAATTAATTATAATAATTTTATTACAAAACATAAAATCTGGTGTGAAACACTCACATGGCTTTCTCTTTCCAGTGTAATTAAATAATAAAACGTATCCTATGTTTAATCATTAGTAAACAATGTAATATAAAAAAATTTGATCTAATTTTAATCTTGGCTGAATGACGCAAAATAAAAATCAACTTCTGTAAAACTTAAAATAAAATAAAATTAGTATTTGCCTCTAAAGTACGCCCTGTAAAGAAAAATCCTTAAAATAAAAGTTGTAGGTTTTTAATTTCCTATAACTTTGATTATGATTAACCTTTTGTCGTAAAATGCACACGGAGACCGCAATATTTTAAAAAATCCATTATTTTTCCTATTTTAATGAAAAAATACAGAAATCACTTGTAGTCGCTAAACTAAGCGCTGCATAAACAAATGTTCAAAATAGAAGTTGTACGTTTTTAAATTTTCTATGACTTTGACTATAATAGGGTAGGCCTACACCTTTGCTCTAAAATGCATGTTAAGGCCGCCGCCGTCCTAAAAACCAATTTTATCTATGAGAACACATTAATCATGCCTTCCCAATGAATTTCAGCTGCCGTCGCGCTTACCCTATTTTGTACAACATAAAAAACGTAGTAAATGAGACGATTTTTAAAACACCGTAGGTTTTTGAGGTAATCGCAAAAACGTTAAAAATTACACGAATAAACTACCACTTCCGGTCGACCGATTTTGCTGAAAATATTCGCATCCGGTCCTCTAGTAACCTAACTTAAGTTTCAACTTAGTACAATGTTTCGTTCTTGAGATATTTTGTTCACACACACACACACACACACACACACACACACACACACACACACACGATCGCTAAAAATATGTTTTTTTGGGTTCAGGGGTCTGAAAACTTGTAGATCCGGTAAAACTCGATTTCGAAAAATCGATATGAAAACAATACTTTCCTTCCTAAATATTCATACAGGCAAAAAGTAAATATTTAGTAAACGAGGCGATTTTTAAAACATTGTAGGTTTTTGAGATAATCGTAAAAAATTTAAAAACTACACGAATAAACTACCACTTCCGGTTGACCGATTTTCATGAAAATATTTGCGTACGGTCCTCTAGTAACCTAACTTAAGTTTTAAGTTTCAACTTCGTACAATGCTTCGTTCTTGGGATATTTTGTTCACACACGCATACACCAATCGCTAAAACATGTTTTTTGGGTTCAGGGGATCTGAAAAGGTGTATATCCGGTGAAACCTCGATTTCAAATAATCTACATGAAAACAATACTTTCCTTCCCTATTTATATTCATGTAAGGCAGGAGTAAGTAAAAAAAAAATCTGGTGTAAAACACTCACACGACTTTCTCTTGCCAATGTAAATAATAAACAATATAACCTAACATTAGACTTAAATAAAAAAACTAACCTCAATAAACATAACCTTTTTTTAATCATGAGTTAAAGACGCAAAATAAAAATAAACCTCAGTTTAGCTTAAAAATACGGAAAATCACTCTTTCACGCTAAATTTCTCTGTAGAGAAAAATGCGCTAAATAAAAGTTGTAGATCTTTTAATTTCCAATAAATTTAATTATATACACTTTTGTCGTAAAATGCATACTAAGGCTGAAATCTTTAAAAAATCAATTTTACACGTTTTTGTGAGTAAAAAACAGAAAATCGCCAATTACCCCTAAACGAAGCGTTGCACAAAATAATTTTTGGACTAAAAGTTGTAGGTTTTTAAATTCTCTACAATTTTTATTATATACATGTTTGCGCTAAAATGTATAATAAAGCCGCAATCGTAAAAAAACCAATTCTTTACGTGTAAACAGCCTTCCCAAGAATTTCAGCAGACATGGCGCCAACGCTATCATGTAGAACATAAAAGTTTTAGTAAATGAGGCAATTTTTAAAAAAAATCTTAGGACCAGTTTTTGAGAAAATTGCAAAAAAGTGAAAAATTACACGGAATAAACTACTACTTTCGGTTGACTGATTTTGATGAAAATGTTCGTGTTGGGTCCGGTAGTGGTGTCTAACTTTAGTTTCAAGTTCGTACGATGTTCCGTTCTGGAGATATTCTGTTCACACACACACACATACAAAATACATACACACACATATACACAGACCAACCGCTAAAAACATATTTTTTGGGTTCAGAGGGTCTGAAAACGTGTATATCCGGTGAAACCTCGATTTCGAATAATCGACATGAAAACAATACTTTCCTCCCTATATATTCATATAGGCAAGAGAAAGTAAAAAGGCCCGTACACTTTGTTATGAGTGTTAGCATAAAACAAATTAACTTTTCGGAGAATCACGTACGTGCTCAATATAGGCGTGTGGGTTTTCCAACCCTTATTCTCATATTCAATTTACAACACAGAGGAAATGTGGCTTTGTCGGAAAACACTGAATAATTTACTAAGTTTTCATTTTCCATCAACACCTCCATATTTTACAAAAAAAAGTCTTAGCGCTTCGTTATTTCTTTTTAAAACTTGAAGAAGCTGAAGTTTGTAATGGTTGAATTTTATTCGTTTACCGGTATATAAAACATTCCAAACTGTTTTCTGTGATATTTCAAGCTCTTCCCTCCATTTAGCAGTAGACTTTAGTGGACTACATTTAAAACTTTCCCTTCCTAAACTCAAATCTCCAAAACTTCAGTGCTTACTACGGTTACGTTTTTCATTTTTACTTTCTCTTACTTTCTACAAATATATAGGGAAGGAAAGTATTGTTTTCATGTCAATTTTTTGAAATCGACGTTTTGCCGGATATACTTACACGTTTTCAGGCCCCCATGAACTTAAAAAAATTTTTTTAGCGTTTGGTCTGTGAGTGTGTAAAATATATCTCAAGAACGGAACTTCGTACGAAGTTGAAACTTCAAAATTAAGTGAGATACCAGAAGAAAACCCGACACGAACAGTTTCATTAAAATCTGTCAACTGGAAGTAATAATTAATTCGTGTAATTTTTCACGTTATTGCAATTTTTCTCAAAAAAGGCTCCAAGATTTTTTCGAAATTGCCTCATTTACTAGATTTTTATACTCTACCAGGTAGGGTAACCACATACCTGCTGAAATTCTTGGGGAGGCGGTATTCTCTTTAAAAAAAAAATGATTTTTTTTTAGATTGCAGCCTTAATATACATTTTACGATAAAAATGTTTATAACATTAGTTGTAGATCATTAAAAAACCTACAACTTTTATTTCAAACATTAGTTTTTGTACAATGCTTATAGCTTAGCAGCAATCAGCATTTTCTGTTTTTTTTTTCATGAGAATTTATAAAAAATGGGATTTTTTTAAGATTCCGGCCTTAGTGTAGCCGCTATTTTACAACATATTATAATCGTATTTTACGACAAAAGCGTACAAAAAAATGTTAAAAACCTACAATTGTTATTAATAGCGTTTCTTGTACAACGTTTAGTTCTGTAGCAATTGGATTTTTGAAGATTGCGCCTTTAGTATCCATTTTACGTCAAAAGTGACTTATGAAAGTTGTACAAGAAAATTAAAAAACCTACATTTTTTATTTTAAGCATTTTTCTCTACAGCGCCTAGTTTAGAGCCAATTAGTGATTTTCTGTATTTTTATGTTTTACCGAGGTTGATTTTCATTTTACGTCATTCACTCCTGTTTAAAATTAGGTTATATTTTTGATTTTACAATTTTTACGCATGATTAAACTTAGGGTATGTTTTATTATGTAAATTGGCAAGAGGAAGTCATGTGAGTGTATCACACCGGGTATTTTACTTATGAGTAAACGTAGGTTATAAGTATAATTATTTATTAAAATTGGCTTGAGAAGATATTATTGTTTTACAACGGATTTTTATAGTAAGAAACTTTTTGAATAATTTGTAAGGGGTTTAAGGATTTTTTTTAACTGCGTTAACTAAATGTTTGGAAGCATAATTTAATTTGAAATGAAATTAAGGTATTCGTAGAAATGATAAACGTGAAAATTAGTATAGTTCTTCACAGTACGATTACTTAGTCACTTTTAGTACAGTGGTAGCTGCAGAAGCAATACAAATATTCAGTCAGTTGGAAGAATAACAACGCACACCTTTCAATTTTAATTAAAAAAAAACAGCTTGTTTTATGCAACATCACGCCTGCCTTTATATTCAGGTTACAATGTTCAACGTACTAGCACATTAAATTCTACTGCAGTTATAATTCTTAAACTGTAATTTTTAATATTGACAAATAATTATATCGTATGGCAAACCGCAGGAACCTTCCTGCATTCTATCGAATATTAATTTCTTCTTCTACCGCTTACGGATTAGGCACTACGCCTGTTCCAGCCTCAAACACTTTTTCCTTGGTCTACCCAAGCTTCTTCTTCCAATTGGGTAATATTGTAATGCTTGGACTGTAACCCTTCCACTTGTCATTCTTGTGATATGATTTTTCCATCAAGTTCTGTATCTGTTTATTTTCTCTAGGATGGTTTCGTCTCTACCCAGTTCTCTCCTGTTTGTCTATAACTTGGTGGCCTCCGGCAGAGGAGAGCAATATGCGGATTGTAAAACCATTTCAGAAAACATTTCTAATTTTTTTAAGTAACCAAAACTTGTCGGAAATGACGTATTTTTATAAAACAAAGTATTTCGCATGTTTTTCTTCTGTAAAATTATTTCGAAAAACACGCTTTATGAGAAAAAGTATAATGTTGTAAACGTTTTGTTTTGAAGAAAATATTTTTCTCGTAACTGAAAAAGTAATTATTTTCTGTTAAATTTTATTGCATCATCGTTTTCCACAATTATTACAGAACAAACCTGCCAAGTATTATGTTAATCCGTGAAATAGTGGTGGAACAATGACGATGTATTTGAAAATACGGTTTTTTCTTCAAAAACAAAAGTATTACTAAATTATACATTTACTCATTAAGCGTGTGTTTTGAAAAATAATTTTATAGAACAAAAAATATGCGAAATACTTTTTTTTACAGAAATACGTCATTTCCGACTAGTTTCAGTTACTTAAAAAAAATTAGATGAATGTTTTTTGAAATGGTTTTACAATCCGTATATTGGCCCCTCTGCCGGAGGCCATCAAGTAACAGACAGACAGTAGGGGGCATCCCTTCACAGATCTCATGAATCTAATTTCAGCTGCTTCTACTTTCCTTAATATATTAGGCCTATACCAGACAGCTGACAGTTAAGACGTCCACCATCGGCACACGGCTACCGGACTCCAACGAAGACTCATCGACGACCCCGCAAGAGAGAAGATAATGCTTCCGCTCGCCGACCCAACAGCGGTCCTTCGACCGAGTCTTACGCCCACCGGATCCGACGAAGCAGCCATCGACGCATTACTCCGAGGGAAAAAGATGACGTCTCCGCTGGATGACGACACGCCGTGTCGCCCAGCTCCTCGACCGCCACGACGACTACTACCGACGCCTCTCCAAGACGACCGCCGCTTAAACGGCCCTTTTCAGGGCCACCAAAATTAAAGGTTTTAACTCGCCACTTAATGTCGCAATCCGATGACAATTTACATGTTACATAATGTTCGTGAGCTGTAAGAATATGATTGTCTATATTTTGGTAAAATTGCAAACTTTTCGGTTAATTAGTTATCGAGGTACACGCCTCTAAACGCATGAAATTTGTTGCGGTAGCAAAAACACCGGGTATCCCCGGTGTAAACATCAAAAATCCCACAACTTTTTCTGGGAATATATTCAGAAATAATTATTCTTAAATTTAGTAATTCCTTGACATTCGCGGTCTTAATAATAATTATCTTAATTATCTGGTTTCAATCCCTCACACAAGTTTCTCCTGCCAATGTAAAACATAAAATCATAATCTTTGTTACTCAATAGTAAAAAATTAAAAATTAAAAACATAACCTAATTTTAATCATGTGTGAATGACGCAGAATGTAAATTTCTGTTTACCATAAAAATGCTGGAAATCACTCATTTTCTTTGTAGAGAAAAATGTTTAAAGTAAAAGTTTTAGATTTTTTTTTATTTCCTATAACTTTACGTACAATTTCGTCGTAAAATTTACACTAAGGCCACAATGTTAAAAAAATCCACTACCGGAAACTTGGAACTTTTGTTAGGTACCATAAGAGGACCAAACAAGAACATTGTCATCAAAATCCGTAAACCGGAAGTAGTAATTTATTCGTGGGCTTTTTCACTTTTTTGACAATATTTTCAATAACGATCCTACGGTATTCTTAAATCCCCTCATTTACTTCACTTTTTATGTTCTACAAGATAGTGTAAGATTTCAGCTTTAATATGCATTGTAAGACAAAATAAAGTTGCTAGACATTTACAAAAACTACTACTTTTATTTCTAACATTTCTTTGCACGTCGCTTAGTTTAGCGGCAATTAATAATTGGTTATTTTTCTATCAAAATCTGTAAAAAATGGGATTTTTTAATTCCATTTTAAGTGTAACAATTAAAGTTATAGAAAATTAATAAACTTAACAACTATTTTTTAAGAATTTTTCTCTATAGAAGCAATTACTGACTTTTCTTTTTACTTTCTGTTTTTAGCTATTGGTGTGTGTGTGTGTGTGTGTGTGTGTGTAAAAAAATATCTCAAAGACGGAATATTGTAAGCTGAAACTTGGAATTTAAGGTAGGCACCACTAGAAAACCGGACCCGAACATTTTCATCAAAATCGGTCAACCGGAAGTAGTTTTTCTTCTTTTTTGTTTTACGTCTGACTGTTTTGCGATTTCTGCTAATGTAGACGGTGGAGGATGATGATATATGAAAATGAGTGATGAAAAAATGCCAGACCTGACCGGGATTCGAACCCGGAACCCCGGCGTAGAAGCCAGTTGCGCTAACCACTACGCCAACGGGCTTTTCACCGGAAGTAGTAGTTTATTCGTGTAATTTTTCATTTTCTTGCGGTTTTCTCAAAACAGTGTTCTACGATTTTTTTAAAAACCGCCCCATTTACTACATTTTTTATGCCCTACAAGATAGATTAAGCGCCATGTCTGCTGAAATTCTTGGGGAGGCTGTGCTCTCGTAGAAAAAAATGTTTTTTTTTTTAAGATTGCGATCTTAATATACATTTTAGGGCAAATATAAAAGTTGTAGACAATTAAACAACCTACAACTTTTATTTTAAATATTTCTTTGTATAATACTTAGTTAAGCGGTAATTAATGATTTTCAGATTGTTTTTCATGAAAATCTGTAAAAAAGCATTTTTTAATAATCCTTAGAAACATGTTTTCTTAGAATTGATGTAGGTCTATGCATTTAACGAATGCGTACTTTAATTTAATTTACTTTACTTTAATTTAATTTAATTTATAGAAAATTAAAAACCCTACGACTTTTATTAAAGCATTTTTTTCTAGAATCTAGTTTAGCGTCGAAGAGTGATATTCCGAATTATTAAGTCAAACTCAGGTTGGTTTTCATTTTGCATCATTCACTCATGATTAAAATTGGGTTATATTTTTTATGGTTATTTCTTTATTTATTTCTAATGTTTTAATACTAATATTAGGTTATATTGTTAACTAGCTAAAATCCCCGTTCTTCGAACGGTTTTCTTAGTGCTGTGTACAGTCTGTTGGTGTACCGAGTTCGATCCCTGTCAGGTCTGGTATTCTTTAATCGTTCATTGTTATGCATTCGTACCTCCTTTCAACATCAGCATTATTATTAATGACAAAACAAAATAGTTGGACGTAAAATAAAAGCGAGATCTCTGTGTTTTTTAATCAAGATACGCAGCACTTTATTATTTTCAGAAGCGTAGTTAATTATTTTACATAAATAAATAAATAAATTTACTATCTTTTTAGAGCAATGAAAATTGATGTTCAGAAGTTTAACTCACACAAATCTGTGTGTAATGTAACTGTAGGTAATTTAATTATTCGCTACAGAGCAATAAAAATTGAAATGAAAGGTATATAACAATTGGAACACTCCACGATGGTTAACTACTAAGGTGACTGTCATTCGTTTTTGACAATGTGACCGAGAACGGGTGTGTCGTGTAAGGTTGGGTAGTGGTGAAAGGGGTACGGTACAGAGCTTTGGAATGGGAGTTGCACGTTGGACCCACATTACCGAATTCCCCACTAAAAGGGTCAGTAATCCTTTCTTTGTACCTTGGCATGTTGTGACAGAGCTTCTATTGTGATACTTCGAAGGCGGTCACTCTTTGATTTTTTCCCCACAGTGTTCTCTCTCACTCTTTCTTCTGTACTACCTGCTACTTGCTTAAGTCATCAACCCTCAACACATTTTCTATTTATTCCATATTTTTTCCCCACAGTGTTCCCTCTCGCTCTCTCTCCGTAACTCGGTACTACCTGCTATATTTTTTCTATAATAATAATCAAACTATGTTTGTGAACTGCTGTTCATACATTAACTAATAATTTGATATTATTAAAAACTGTAATATTTATTTAGCCCCATTATATAGTGGGGCTAAAGTCTGGTGGCGAAATTGTATACCATCCTTTGGAATGAATACCTGCGGCGCATAGACCTATGTTTATTGTTCTGTTTATTTTGTTTTCTAAAATATTGCTGTTTATTTTTATAAAATTGGTAATATCTCCGTTATTATGCACAAAAATGAAAAACTTTACATAATCAAACTTATTTGTCTTTAAACGTTTCATAATTTTGATTATACGTATAACATTTTTTGATAGGTTGACTTTTAACGGAGATATTCGCAGTTTTTTGTTTACTCCTCCCTCTGAACTCCCCCATCCCTTTGTGATATTAAAAAAATTTATAGCCTATTTCATTTCGATAATGTCCAGAACCTATATATCGAAATTCCTTGAATTTGGTTAAGCGGTTCTTGCGTGATGCCGTAACATACAAACATACAAACAGATAAACAGACAGACAATAATTCGTCTGAACTTATTTTCGGTGATTACTTAGTAGATTTGGCGTAGAAACAAAATTTGAGGCATTTTGAAAAATTGTACAGACAAAATCGCAATTTAATTATACATATATATTATTTTCATTGGCATGAGAAAGTCGATTGAGTGTTTCACTTTTTCCTTTTTTTAAGTTCTACCAAGGTTGATTTTCATTTACCGTCAAAAATTAGGTGATGTTTTTCAGTTTACTTTGTTTACCAAGGTTAAACATAGGTTATAAATTATGTTTCATTGTATACATTAGCAAGGGAAAGTCGTGTAAATGTTTCACACCAGACTTTTTGAACTTATTTAGCGTAACAAGGTCTTTTCACGTATATGAAATTGGCTAAGCCCTTTTTATTTCGGATATAAAGGGCCATGCTGTACCATGAAACGTCATCAAACGCTCAGTAGGGGGTATCACAACGTTATATTATATACTGGTTCTTGAACAACAAAACGTTTCAAGCTTTGAAGGTTATGGGTAACTACGTCAACACTGCAAAATACAATCTTTATCCTTAATTTTCTATTCATACAAAATCCATCCCCCCAAAAAATCAATACATTTTCATTGTACACAAAACATTCATCAAAAGACACCTTCAATTGTTACCGTTTTTACACTAAATAAACATCATTCCAAAGGATTTATATACAAAGGTTTTAAATACCTGGTGTCCACAAAACTTAACGCGGTAGTTCCTATTTTTACTTTCTCTTGCTATAAGATATAAATATCCTCGTATATACAAAAGGAAAATATCTTTTACATGTCGATTTTTCGAAATCGAGTTTTCACGGGCTATAGGCTTACTCGTTTTCAGACTCCCTGAACCCAAAAAACATATTTTTAGCGATTGGTGTTTGTGTGTGAACAAAATATCAGTACCAAGAACGGAATATTTTACGAAGTTGAAACTTAAAACGTAAGTTAGGTACCACTAGAGGACCCGACACGAACGTTTTCATGAAAATCGGTCAACCGGAAGTAGTAGCTTATTCGTGCAATCTTTCAGTTTATTGCAATTTTCTCAAAAGCGGCTCCTACGATTTTGTTTTTAAATCACCTCATTTACTACGATTTTAATCCTCTACAAGATACGGTAAGCGCCATTTCTCTGAAATTCTTGGAAAGGCTGTGCTCTCGTAAAACAAAGTTTTTTTATGATTGCGGCCTTAATATTCATTTTAGGGCAAAAGTGTGTGTATTCAAAGTTGTAGAACATTTAAAAACCTACAATTTTTATTACAAACATTTTTTTGTATAACGCTTACGTCAGCGGTAATTAGTGATTTTCTGTTTTCTCACGAAAATCTGTAAAAAATGTACTTTTTAAGATTTCGGCCTTAATATGAATTTTACGACAAAGTGTACTAATTAAATTTACATGAAATTAAAAACCCTACAACTTTTATTTAAGTATTTTTTATACAGAGCCTAGTTTAGCGTTAAAGCGTGATTTTCCGTATTATTAAGCCAAACTTAAGGTTGGTTTTCATTTTGCATCATTCACTTATGGTCAAAATAAGCTTATTTTTTGAGGTTAGTTTTTTGTTTATTTAAAGTCGCATCAACAGCTTGATCATTAACCACTAAGGTGGGTTAAAAAACTGTAATGATTAGTTTTGGCTCGTAATAATTTCCAGGCCCTAGCCGCGAATCGAACCCGGGATCTCAGCTTAGTAGGCTAGCGCGCTATCCACTACAGCACAGAGGTGGCCATTTTTCCATTTCTTTACGTTGTTTAATAGTGTTAGGTTATATTGTTCATTATTTTCATTGGCAAGAGAAAGTTGTGTCAGTTTTTTACGCAAGATTTTTTGCTCTAGAATGCGTATTAAGGCCAAAATCTTTAAAAACATTTTTCACGTCGGGAGCACTGGCCTCCTCCAAAGAAGTTCAGGAGACTCTTACACTATCTTGTAGAGCATAATAAATGAAGAGAATGAGGCGACTTTAAAAAATCTAGTGTGAAACACTCACACAACTTTCTCTTGCCAATGCAAATAATTAACAATAAACCTAATATTAGAAATAAACAAAAAACTAACCTCAATAAACATAACCTTATTTTAATCATGAGTGAAAGACGCAAAATGAAAATCAACCTCAGTTTAGCTTTAAAATACGAAAAATCACTCCTTCACGCTAAACTAGGCTCTGTAGAGAAAAATGCTCAAAATAAAAGTTGCAGATATTTTAATTTCCTATAAATTTAATCATATACACTTTTGTCGTAAAATGCATACTAAGGCCAAAATCTTAAGAAACTCGATTTTTCACACGATTTCGTGAGAAAAAATTCGCTAATTACCGCTAAACTAAGGGTTATACTAAAAATGTTTGAAATAAAAGAGGATTTTGAATTCTCTACATTTTTTTATATACATTTTTGCGCTCAAATGCGTACTTAAGCCGTAATCTTAAAAAAATATATTTTTTACGTGAAAACAGCCTCACCAAATTTCAGCAAACATGACGGTTATCCTATCTTGTAGAGCATAAAAAGTTTAGTAAAGCAGGCGATTTTTTAAAAAAACGTAGGACCAGTTTTTGAAAAAATCGCAAAAAGTGTAAAATTACACGAATAAACTACTACTTCCGGTTGACCGATTTTGATGAAAATGTTCGTGTCGGGTCCGGTAGTGGTGTCTAACTTAAGTTTCAAGTTCGTACGATGTTCCGTTCTTGAGATATTCTGTTCTTACACACACATACACACACACAGATCAATAGCTAAAAACATCTTTTTGGATTCAGGGGGTCTGAAAACGTGTAGATCCGGTGAAAACTCGATTTCGAAAAATCGACGTGAAAACAATACTTTCCTTCCTATATATTCATATAGGCAAGAGAAAGTAAATATTATAGGGGCCGTTTTTGAGAAAATCGCTCGAATAAACTACTACTTTCTGTTAACTTTGATGAAAATGTTCGTTTCGGGTCCTCTAATGGTAGGTAGTCCTACCAAACTTAATTTCATGTTTAAACTTTGTACGATATTTCGTTCTTGTGTTATTTTATTTTCACACTCACAGATCAATGGCTAAAGACATGTTTTTTTCGGGTTCAAGGGTCCTGAAAAAGTGTATAGCCGGTGAAAATTCGTTTTCAAAAAACCGACATAAAACAATATCTCATTTTCTTGCTTGTATATTCAAACAGAGCAAGAGAAAGTAAAATGTAGCGTACTGTTGTCTCCACGGTAAATAGAAGAGGCGGTAGGATGCGCAGTAGCCGTTGACGTCATCGGTGCTTAATTACACAGCCAGCTATCATTATTACTATTTCGGTATTTGTGAATGTTGTCAGTCCGTCTAATTAGCGACTAACGTTATTATGTGAATTCTTTGTGCAGTTAGTTTAATCTAATATATTAATATTATTGAACATAACAAAAAATAGTGAATATTTAGGCCAACTAATAGTTATGTCTGCCCATAACAGACAGGTGGAGTGTTAAATTATTTACACTCAATCTGTTAGTTGCATAGCTAAAATAAATAGTTATGTTTCTTATCACATGGTCAGTCAATTAAGTGACTGAATCATTTAAGAACAGAAGAGGCAGAAGTATAAAAGACACTAATTAGAGTTATCACCTCTGAGAGTAATGAATTTCGTTATACAGCCAGACCCTGTGGTGAATGAAGTGAAAGTGTCATTTGCAGAGTGGAAAATATGTGCTTTTCAGAGCCTGGCATGCTGATAAGCATACTTTTCCATTCAGTGAGTTGTGGCAATGGTAAACAACCTCACTCCTCGTTGTACTTAGTAAAACCTCTACAGGTTCAAACCTGCCTTTTGGCTGATGACCTAAACAACAATAGTTATGTATTTAATTTTTTGTTTTTTTGTTAGGTACTTCTAATATTTAGTACGTGTTTATCATATGTCTAGTGAGTTCTAATATAATTAAATTGAAAAATTTTGCGGGTTGTGCTAACAATGAAAAAATATACATGAAAGATTTTCATTTCACCGTTTTCTGAAAGATTGTTCAAATTCTTAAGAAAGCTTGTCGACGTGCAGATAATTGTCCGGTTGATTCTGCACGAGTTTGTGGTGAAGGCTGTTGAAGGCTGTGACGCGAACGCCATTTAAAATCGCAACTTTTTTAACTTTAAAGCTACCTACAAGAAAATTAAAATCGTCTGCAGTTCCACATCATAAGATACCAACTCGTGGAACTGTTTAACATTTTAGTGACTCCGAAAGAAATTTGAGACATGAGAAAAGAGAAAAATAGTAGAATTTCTTGTTTCGCAAGGAGAAAATTATGGTTGTTACGAACCTTGTATTGCTAATGAAAATAATCCTTCTATTTTACACACAACCTATAATGCAAAAGAATCTGAAGAGATTACAGCGTTGAGAAACGAAAATGTGGTCTGCGAGAAAAAATTACTGAACTTTTGCGGGAAATAACTTGTATTAAAGCGGAAAACACAGATTTAAAAAAAACCTCACTGATGCGAGCTTAAAACATCCTCTTGCGGAAAATAGCACAGAACATATAAAATTAGGCCTAAGTGTTATTAATTTGCAACCATTTTATTTTCCTACAAGTAGGCTAACGAATATCATGTATATATTTATATTACAATTATAGACTTGTTAAAAAAATTTCATTTAATAATGGAATTTCTAAAGACAATCTGTTTAGTTAAATCTTTAACGAAAAATGGCAGGTAATTATTTTGTATTTTACTAACATTTCATTACAATACTTTTATATCATTACTATTCTCGTTGTTATTATTATAGTAGATAAACATTATTATTATAACCCAATATTAATTAGTCTTTAATGTAGAAGAACGAAGTTACAAAACCTGGTGCTTTCCGCACCGGTGACGTCATTTGCTAGTGACGGTATGTAGCCTACTCAAAACGGCCGGTCATGCGCATGACCCCTATCGTCTGTTCTATTTACCGTGCTAGTCTCTATAGATAGTTATACCAAGAAAGGTTAAAATTTGGAGTGTTCAACTTTTGATACTTCCTATACTGTATCTTATACATTGATAATAAACCCATTTCCTTATTTAGGGTATAATAGCTTTGTTACAAAATAAACAACATTATGTTTGAACAGAATAGAAAATTTTCAGCACATAAAGATTTATGAAAATATTAATCCAAAGAGATATCACATACCTACTAGCCTATATTTTAAAAAGCAATTAATCTCTTTGAAAAGATATATTAACCTTTTAATACACTACAAAGAAGTTGCGATTGTTGGTGGACATTTTTAAAATTATCATCTATCATTTTGCTATGTCCGTCCGACGTTTTGTGACATCCACATGTCACAAACTACAAGAGATAGCAACAAACTGCAAAATACGATACATGGCACAATACTGCTCTAAAAATGCATGGTTCAGTCAAAAAATCATTTCCCTATCTTTACGTGAAGCCAAAATACACTTTTTTTAAAAAAAATGGCCGGCATTTTAAAATGGAACATCAGACTACTATTTTAAAATGTTCATATAGAGAAAACTCTGATCTTCACGTACTTAAACGTCGTTCTTTTATAAAAAGCCTGGACGGAGTAACGGACCGTTAAAAACCACATTAACGGAAAATCGGCTAAAACCTGAGTACTCTTTATGCGTAAATTGCTGCATCTCCGACTAGTTTCAAAATAAAATAATCTCAGTCAAACCAATCAATGCAGGAAAGAACAGGATTTAATTTAGTGTAGTGTTCAAAAATATTTGTCATGTTTTTTTGAGATAAAGCTCCTCAAACGAGTGCGGACAGGTGAAATGGCATGCCTCTAAGCACGAGTGTGGACATAACGATTGGGTTTGAAGTTTCGGTTTCGACCGAAAGTGGCCCAAAACCGGAAGTCAAGAAATCGTTTTCGGAATTTGGAAACAAAAAGAGTGTAATTTGATTCCTCTTAAGGAATAGATACTGAAATCATTGGGCTTTAAGTTCCGGTTTTGACCGGAATAGACCGGAGTAGCCCAAATACGGAAGTCAAGAATTTAAAGTGGGAATTTGGAAACAAAAATACTGTTATTCGATTCCTCTTTGGGAGTAGATACAGAAATCACTAATGATTTTTAGCATAAGTCAAATGTAAGCCTTGTTAAGAATTCCTACCATCCGTGAGACGCGTTGTCTCATGAAAGGTATTTTTACTTTCTCTTGCCAATATGAATATATTGGAAGGAAAGTATTGTTTTCATGTCGATTTTTTGAAATCGAGTTTTCACCGAATCTACACGTTTTCAGACCCCCTGAACCCAAAGATCATGTTTTTAGCGGTTGGTCTGTGCGTGCGCGCGGGTGTGTGTGAGTGAGTGAACAGAATATCTCAAGAACGGAACATCATACGAACTTGAAACTTGAAACTTAAGTTAGGTACCTCAAGAGGACCCGACCTAACATTTTCATCAAAATCGGTCAACCGGAAGTAGTAGTTTATTCGTGTCATTTTTAACTTTTTGCAACTTTCTCAAAAACGGCTCCTACGATTTTTTGAAAACTCGCCTCATTCACTACATTTTTTATGTTCTACAAGATAGGATAGGCGCCATGTCTGCTGAAATTCTTGGCGAGGCTGTTTTCTCGTGAAATAATTGTTTTTTAAGATTGCGACTTTAATATGTATTGTAGCGCAAAAATGTATCTAGTAAAAGTTGTAGAGAATTTAAGAACCTACAACTTGTATTTCAAACATTTTTTTTGTTTAACGCTTAGCGGAGCAGTAATCAGCGATTTTCTGTTTTTATCCTCACGAGATCGTGAAAAAAATCGATTTTTTAACGATTTCAGCCTTAGTATGCATTTTACGACAAAAGTGTATAATCAAATTTATAGGAAATTAAAAGATCTAAAACTTTTATTTCAAGCATTTTTCTCTACAGAGCCTAGTTTAGCGTGAAAGAGTGATTTTCCGTATTTTTAAGCCAAACATTTTTAAGAGTTTGATCTTCATTTTGCGTCTTTCACTCATGATTAAAATTAGGTTATGTTTATTGGAGTTAGTTTTTTGTTTATTTCTATTGTTAGGTTATATTGTTAATTATTTGCATTGGCAAGAGAAAGTCGTGTGTTTCACCCCAGAATTTTGTGTTTGTGTCAAAAAGCCCAGCTCACACAATTTTTTTTTTGTGGTTTAACGTCCGACTGTTGAGCAATTACTGCTAATGCAGACGGTGAAGGATGAAATGATTTTTTTGTAAGTATGAAAATATGCCGTGCCTGAATGGGATGCGAACCCAAGACCACATGATGAGAGTCGAGCACGTTACCAACTACGCCAATGCGACCGGTCACACTTAAGTTGTGGTTGAAAAATTAACAGGGTATTACTTGCTTCCATTGTAATTACTTTGAAGTCTTTCTTTGAAACTCGTACGTTAGAGTGCCGCGGCAATTCTCTACAAGGATAGTGTGCCGTGACTTGAAAAGGTTGAGAACAAAATTCTCTAGAGGCTTAAACCAGCCTTTCAGCTGATGACGTAAACAACTACAACAGTCGAGAAACAAACCCAGGACTTCCCGCTTTACAATGTAGCATGATAACCACTTGGCCAATTAACATTACTTAATGTCCGATCGTAGGTTCGTATTGTTAAGAAATAGCACCTGGTATTTCCTCGTTGTTATGGTAACCATTATTGATTATTTTTGTTTACATTCACGATATATACAACACGTTAGTTACTTTGTTTAAAAGAATATATCCAACGTTTTTGTTTTCAATTTTACGATTTTTATTTTTATGTCTCTTTTGATTTAATTACCAAAAATTATTTTAATTTTGCCTTTTCTTTATGTTTCTTTTAATTTTTTGTGTTTTATAAAATTATTTTTAATAATATTATTATTTTTTAAGATTTTTTTAGGTTAGATGAAATTCTAACCTTTCTTGTACTACTGTTGATATTTTTATATTGAAAAGTTTTGAAGTGTTTTTCTAATAAGTGTTTGTACTTAAATTTTATACTTAATGGCTTCAAACGAAGTTATACATTCTGTACTACAGAAATATTTGAAGGAAGAAGCTGAAATTGAAGTTAAATTACATTCTGTGTAAGTTTCTTTTATTTATTTTAATTTATTTTTAACTGATTTTCTTTTTTAAACATTCCACAAAAGTATAGACCGGTCTGTGGTGTGTTATTGTATACCTGGTTTCTACACGTCTATTCCAAGCGTCGAAGCTATCATAAATAGGCCTATACAGGGAAGAAAATGATAGTTTTCATGTTGATTTTTAAAAATCGAGTTTTCACCAGATCTACACGTTTTTAGATCCCTGAACCCAAAAAAATGTTTATAGCCATTTGTGGGTGTGTGTGTGTGTGTGTGTGTGTGTGTGTGTGTGTGTGTGTGTGTGTGTGTGTGTGTGTGTGTGTGTGTGTGTGTGTGTGTGTGTGTGTGTGTGGTGTGCGCGCGCGCTTGCTTGCAAACAAATACACAAAATATCAAAAGAGCAAAAATAAAAAACTATAAATAAAAAAATCAAATGAACAAAATATCTCAAGAACGGAATACCGTACAAAGTTGAAACTTGAAACTTAAAATTGAACTTAAAATCTCAATATTGAATTAGGTACCACTATGGGACCCGACACGAACATTTTTATCAAAATCAGTCAACCGGAAGGAGTATAGTTTTTTTTAAATTTTACGACATCGTAGGGATCATTTTAGTCCAATTTCTGGGCCAGTCCATTCTGTAGTCGGTTCTTCTTTTCCTCAAAGCGTGTAAGTTGTTTTATTCTTGCTTCTTTCCTTTACGTCACATCTTCTTGAGACGTTCCGACCTTTGGCGCCTGTTCTCGTCCGAATACATCCTGTTGGACTCCTTTCTAGTTTTAGGCTCAAATAACGGGCGTTTTATTTAAGACGCAACCCTGATTATAAGAAGATAGAAGTAATAAATCGGTAAATTTTCTGTCCCCCAATCGGTATGTAGGCAACAGTGTACCCAAGGCCAACTACCTAAGACAAATAAAATGTTCCAGTCAAGCATTAGTGAGGTGACAGCAGTCGTTTCGTTATATTGTGTCAGGAATAGTTTTTTCCAAGGAAAAGATTGTGGCTTTTAACATAGGGTTGCGTTCTTCATAAAACACCCTATGTTAAAGGCCACAATCTACGGCATATTTTTATTTTCCGTACTTTAAAAATTATTAATTATCTAAATTATTATTAAAACGGGTGTTTTATTAAGAACGCAACCCTATGGTAAAAGCCACAATCTTTTTCTTGGAAAAAACCATTGCTGACTCAATATAACGAAACGACTGCTGTCACCACACTAATGCTTGACTGGAACATTTTATTTGTCTTAGGTAGTTGGCCTTGAGTAAACTGTTCCCAACATATCGATTGGGGGACAGAAAATTAACCGATGTATTACTTCTTATAATCATGGTTGCGTCCTTAATAAAACACCCGTTACTATCATATTAGTTTTAATTAGCTCGTCGTATTTTTCAGATATTTTAGTCAGATCCTTCCTTGAAATTCTCAACTTTTTTATGTACTGTTGGACTTCCCTTATCCATTTCGGTTTTGTTTTTCTTTTCAAGTAAAGTTGATTATTTGGTTAGTAAGTCTGGTGTTTTCTGCTCTGAGTAGGTGCCCCAAAAATGAAATTCTTTTTTTCCTGAAGAAATTCTTTACCGGGGTTATTA
This sequence comes from Catonia carolina, assembly GCA_035578175.1. Classification (NCBI taxonomy): domain Eukaryota; kingdom Metazoa; phylum Arthropoda; class Insecta; order Hemiptera; family Achilidae; genus Catonia; species Catonia carolina. The sequence continues at coordinate 6,189,546 of JAQMRL010000012.1, forward strand.
TCTTGTATAGGCTACTTCTTCATTTGAGATTATCCTCCACAGTCCTTCAAAAGTAATAGAAGTAGTAGGCCTAGTTTGTTAGAGCAATTTTTCACTTTTTTGCGGTTTTCTCATAAACGGTTCATACGATTTGCTTTGAATAGCCTCAGTTACTACTTTTTTATGCTCTACGAGGTAGTGTAAGCGCCTTGTCTCCTGAAATTCTTGGAAGGTCTGTGTTCTCGTAGGAACAAAAGGTGTTTAAAAAATTGCGGCCTTAATATCCATTTTAGGGAAAATCTGTATATAATTAAATTAAAAGAAATAAAAAAATCTACAACTTTTTATTTCAAACATTATTTTGTACCTCGCTAGTTTAGAGTCAATTAGTGATTTTCTGTATTTTCTCCATCAAAATCTGTAAAAAATGGTAATTTTTTATATGACGGCATTAAAAACAGCATGAATTTTACGACAAAAGTGTATATTAATTAAAGTACTATAGGTAAATAACAATGCCCATAACAGATAGGTGGGTGTCAATATATTTACACTCAATCTGTTTGTTTCAGGGCTAAAATAAATAGTTCTGTTTCTTAACACATGGTCAGCCAATTAAATGACTGAATCATTTAAGAACAGAAGAGGTAGAAGTGTAAAAGACACCAATCAGAGTTTTATCCTCTGAAAGTAATGAATTTCATTATACAGCCAGACCCTGTGGTGAATGAAGTGAAGGTGTCATTTGCAGTGTGGAAAATATATGCTTTTCAGAGGGCCCGGCATGCTGATAAGTGTACTTTAACACTCAGTGAGGAAGGAAATGGTAAACCACCTCTCTCCTCGTTTTTACTTAGTAAAACCTCTACAAGTTCAAACCAGCCTTTCGGCTGATGACCTAAGCAACACAGGTAAATAACAAACCTACAACTTTCTTTTCATGCATTTTCTTACACAGAGACTATTTTAGCGCCAGTTTATGGTTTTCCGTATTTTAAAAATACGGCTTAAAAATATGGAAAATCACTCTTTAACGCTGAACTAGGCTCTGTTGAGAAAAATTCTCTAAATAAAAGTTGTAGATCTTTTAATTTTCTATAAATTCGATTATATACACTTTTGTCATGAAATGCATACTAAGGCCGAAATTTTTAAAAAAAATCGATTTTTCACACGTTTTCGTGAGAAAAAACAGAAAATCGCTAATTACCGCTGAACTAAGCGTTATACAAAAAAAATGTTTAAAATAAAAGTTGTAGAATTTTAAATTCTCTACATTTTTTTATATAAATTTTTGCGCTATAATACATATTAAAGTCGTAATCATAAAAAAACACTTTTTTTACGTAAAAACAGCCTCACCAAGAATTTCAGCAAACATGGTGCATACCCTATCTTGTAGAGAATAAAAAATTGAGTAAACCAGGCGATTTAAAAAAAATCGTAGGACCAGTTTTTGAGAAAATCGCAAAAAAGTGAAAAATTGCACGAATAAACTACTACTTCCGGTTGACCTATTTTGATGAAAATGTTCGTGTCGGGTCCGGTAGTAGTATGTAATTTAAGTTTCAAGTTCGTACGATGTTCCGTTCTTGAGATATTTTGTATACACACACTCACACACACACACACACACACACACACACACACACACACACACACACACACACACACACACACACACACACACACACACACACACACACAGGCGCACACACAGACCAATCGTTAAAAACATGTTTTTTGGGTTCAGGGGGTCTGAAAACGTATAGATCCGGTGAAAACATGATTTCGAAAAATCGACATGAAAACTATACTTTCCTTCCTAAAAATATTTATATAGGCAAGAGAAAGTAAAAACTGTTTTATTTTTAAATTTGTTGATTTAAGAAACCCGTATCAATATTCCGGTTAATTATGAATCTAACTGAGAATTGAATACGAGATTGTGATGGAAAATTCTTATACCAAATAAATAGTAACTGACGTGGTCAGTTTCTCCGTATCCAATCACACGTTTATTATGTAACAGCTGCTATCCTGCGCATGCGTAACTTGTGTAGGAATCCTAAGGATAGCTTTTGAAGTCCGTCAACAGTGCCGGAAAAGTTAGACAAGTCGCTACTACATGAACAAGTTTTGGTAACTTCTCGAAAATATCTATCGACACAACTTTTTTGTACCCTGTTTATTAATAAAAATATTTTTGTAGAAAATCTGTAGTTTTTAATGTGATTTTTATAATCAGGTATGTTGTTAATAAATAATAATAAAGTATTTTTAAATTTCACGTTTTTCAATAACAATAAAAGTTGTAAAACATTTCAAATCTAACATCTTTTATTTTAAAATAAGATATTTCTTTTTACAACGCTTATTTAGCAGCAATGAATGATTTTCTGTTTTCTTTCATAAAAATCGGTAAAAAATGTGATTTTTTTAAAGACTGCGGCCATAGTACCGCATTTGATGACAAGAGTGTGTGTATTTAAAATTTTAGAAAATTAAAAATTACAATTTTTACTCCATTCATTTTTTCCTACAGCCCCTAGTATAATCACTACCCTCATTTTAAAATTCTACAGGGGTTGATTTGTATTTAGTGAAACCCACTCATGATTAAAATTTGGTTATGTTTTTAATTTTACATCGCAGTGATTAAACATAGGTTAGAAATATATATTTTTTACATTGGCAAGATAAGGTCTTGTGATTGTTTCTCACCAGCTTTTTTTTTAATTTTATCTTGCAATGTTTTAATATAAACCCCAGATGATATTTTACCAAAAATTTTGTCTTAATAAAAATTCCAAGATAAATATTTTTCTAGTAAAACGTTACATAAAATAAACTGTTGGCCGCCTCCGTAGCGTAGTGACTAGTGCGCTAGCCTACAAAGTAGAAGGGCACGGGTACGATTCCCGGCTTGCGTCCGGAAATTTTAAATCGTTAAAACCCACCGTTAAAGTACAAAAACCCACAGAAGTCGGTATTGACCAAGCTGTCAATACGAACTAAACATTTTATTTATTTGTTCTAAACATTTTGCGCATTACAACGATTGCCGTATAAATTGAAGGAAATTTTAATAAATCGAAAATTGAAATTGTTTTTAAAATACAAATTCGAACGGCCTTCGATCAATTTATTTATAAATTAAATTGTACTTAATTATTCAACGATTTTTATCTGGAACAAAACATGTTTTGCTTTAGTTTTGTTAAATAAACACACAAGTGTACAAATTGAGCTAACAAACGCAAGCGCAGGTGTGGTTCTAAATTGAAACCAGCTAACGTAATGTGACCTAATTCAGTATATGCGTTTGTATAGGTACCACATTAAATTAAGTAAACAATTCTAAATTACAAATTTCGGGTGAAACACTTACACGACTTTCTTCTGCCAGTGTAAATAACAGCGGCTATTCAGGTGATGGAGGTGAATAGTTTCTTCACTATTTTCTGAATAGTATCAACATTTATTTCTCTCGCAATTTCTGTTTTACAATAAATGAAGAAAAGTTGTGTAAAAACGTACATAAAGTTATTGTATCTGTTATAAGCGCTTTCTGTTTTTTTTTTGAAAGTCGCATCAACAGCTTAAGAAACTGTAATACCGGCCACATTGGCGTAGTTGGTAACGTGCTCGCCTTTCATCAAGCGGTCGGGGATCCGAATCCCGTTCAGGCACGGCATATTTTCATACGTTACAAAAAATCCTTCATACAGAGAAAGGTACAACCCAACGTTGTCGCTAATAACCATTGTAGTTGATAGGACGTAAAATAAATAAATAAAATAAAATAAGAAACTGTAATGATGGGTTTTCGGCACGTAATAATTTCCAAACCCTAGCCGGGAATCGAACTCTCGACCTCTGCTCAATGCTAACCACTACGTCACGGAGGCGGCCTCGTTGTGTTTTAAATAACTCTTGTAATTCCCCAAAAATATTTTGATCAGTTGCAGTGATATCTAACTGATTATTTTTCTTAAATGAAAGAGAAATGTTTATTGCATGATCGATGTAGTATTTTTAGTTTTCTTTAACTTAAATTTTAACTTGAAAAATATAAAAAAATTAAGCTTTTATGTATACAAAACAAAATTGGTCTGCCCATAACAGACAGGTGAAGTGTCAAATTATTTACACTTAATATGTTCGTTGCAGGGCTAAAATAAATAGTTCTGTTTCTTATCACATGGTCAGCCAATTAAATGACAATCATTTAAGAACAGAAGAGGTAGAGGCGTACAAGACACTAATCAGAGTTATCTCCTCTGAAAGTAATAAATTTCATTATACAGCTAGACCCTGTGGTGAATGAAGTGAAGGTGTCATTTGCAGAGTGGAAAATATGTGCTTTTCAGAGGGCTCGGCATGCTGATAAGCGTACTTTTCCACTCAGTGAGGAAGGCAATTGTAAACAACCTTACTCCTCGTTGTACTTAGTAAAACCTCTAAGCTTCAAACCAGCCTTCGGGCTGATGACCTAAACAACATATAAAAAAATTATAGTTTTAAAATTTATTTATTTTTAATAAATTTGGTTTTTGCAGAAAACTAAATACTCCAGATCATATATGTGAAAATACTCAGTATGTTTAAAAAAGGATTGTTTTATGTCAATTTGAACTAAATTTATTTACTTTCTAACGCTAGCACATTTAAAAAAATTAAATTTACGGAAAACTCGTTTTTTTTTGTCATCAGTCTCTCGACTGGTTTGATGCAGTTATCCAAGCTGTTCTATCTTGCGCAAGTCGTTTCATATCTACATACCTGTAACACCCTACTTTTTTTTTTAATTTGCTTTATATATTCTAATCTTTGCCTCCCTCTACAATTTACTCCCTCAATGTTACCCTCCATTATTGATAGCCCAATACCTGGATGTCTTAGGATATGCCCCACTAGCCTATCCCTTCTTTTGGTAAGATGCTTCCATATACTTCTTTTTTCATCCACTCGCCTAAGAACCTCTAAATTACTTATTTTGTCCACCCACCTAATCTTTAACATTTTCCTATAACACCACATTTCAAAAGCTTCTATCCTCTTCCGTTCTACAGCCCCTATCACCCACGTTTCACTTCCGTATAATGCTACACTCCAAACATAATGTTTTAAGAAATTTTTCCTAATCTGTAAATCAATGTTTGCAGTCAGTAAGCTGTTTTTCATTTCAAAGGCTTTTCTAGCTTGAGCAATTCTACTCTTGATATCACTCGTGCTTCTACCATCCTTTGTTATTTTACTCCCTAGATAGCAGAATTCCCCAACTTCCTGTATGTTTTCGTTGCCTACTTTTAAATTTCCCATCTCTTCTAAACCACTCTTGCTGCTGCACAACACTTTCGTTTTGTTCTTATTTATTTTCATGAAGTAATCCTTCCTCAAGATCTCATCCATTCCATTTAAGGCATCCTCTAGTTCATTCTTTGCCTCGGCTAATACTACTATATCATCGGCGAATCTCAACATTTTTATTGTTTCTCCTTGAATTTTTATTCCTACGTCAAATTTCTCCTTCACTTCATTTATAGCCTCTTCTATATACAAGTTAAAAAGTAGTGGTGACAAAGAACAACCTTGTCGTACACCTTTCTTACAGCAGCCTCTTTTTCGTACCCCTCGATTCTCAAAACAGCCGTTTGATTCTTATACAGACTGTAGATAACTTTCCTTTCTTTGTATTTAATTCCTAGCCTTTTCAAAGTTTTAAACATTTTACTCCAGTCCAGATTGTTAAATGCTTTCTCTAAATCTACAAATGCCATAAAAGTAGTTTTACTTTTCTGTATCCTTTTCTCAATAATCAGTCTCAGAGCCAATATTGCATCTCGAGTTCCCATTCTCCTTCTAAATCCAAATTGATCATCGTTCAATACTTCTTCTACTCGGTGTTCTATTCTCCTGTATATAATTCTTGTCAGTATCTTAGATGCATGGCATGTTAGGCTGATGGTTCTGTAATGTTCACACTTCTCCGCTCCTGACTTTTTTGGTATTGGAATCATAATATTTTTTTTAAAGTCCGATGGTACCTCTCCACTCTCATACATTCTGCTCACAAGTTTGTATAATTTGTTTTGAGCAACTTTGCCACATCGTAATAATAATTCCGATGGTATGTTATCTATTCCTGGTGTCTTATTCATATTCATATCCTTAAGTGCCCGATCGAATTCTTCTCGTAGTATATGGTCCCCTTTTTGATCTTCTTCAACATCAGTTTCTTGTTCTATCGCATCATATTCTAATTCTTTTCCCATGTAGAGTTGATTTACGTATTCCTTCCATCTTTCAGCTCTCTCTTGGCCATTCAACAATGGTTTACCACCTGCGCTTTGTAAATTAACAGCTTTCATCTTTCGTTCTCCAAAGTTTTCCCTTATTTTTCTATAAGCTGCGTCCACTTTACCAACTGCCATTTTACTTTCAATGTCCGTACATTTCGCTCTGATCCACTCTTCCTTCGCTTTCTTACACCTTTTGTTTATGGTATTTCTCAAGTAGCAATATTACCTTTTACCTCTCTCGTCCTTTGCGTTTTTATATTTTCTTCGCTCATCCATCAGTTCTAAAATATCATTAGTAATCCACGGTTTCCTACCTCTTCTTTTAGTATGTCCTAACCATTCTTCCGCTGCTTTCACTACCACCTCCTTGAAGTTTATCCACTCCTCCTCTACATTTCCTGTGTCATTACCTCTTTCTTCTATCCCTTTTTGAATACTCTCCTGGAAACCTACCTGGTTGTCTTGTTCTCTTAGTTTGTCTACATCCCACCTAGCATTTCCCTGTCCCTTCTTCAGTTTTTTAAGTTTAAGCCTGCTATCCATTACTACTAAGTTATGATCACTCCCTATGTCTGCAACTGGATAGGCTTTACAGTTCACAATTTGGTTTCTGAATCTTTGTCTAACCATTATGTAATCTATTTGGTATCTTCCCTTGTCACCTGGCATCATCCAAGTGTATAACCTCCTTTTGTGATTCTTAAAAAGTGTATTGCCTATCACTAAATTATGTTTGGAGCAGAAATCTACCAGCCGACTCCCTCTGTCATTTCTCTTCCCTAGACCATATTCTCCGACTATCTTTCCTTCTTTTCCTTCTCCAACTACTGCATTCCAGTCTCCCATAACTATCAAATTTTCATCACCCTTGACATATTTTATTACTTCATCTAATTCCTCATATACTTGTTCTATTTCTTCCTCTCTGTGTGAAGACGTAGGCATGTAGACCTGCACTATAGTGGTAGACTTTGGTTTCGTATCTACTCTAACCATGATAATCCTATCACTACACTGCTTATAATAAGTCACTCTTTGTCCAATTTTTTTATTCATTACTAGACCCACTCCACCCTGCCCTCCGATGGCTTTAGTGTTAATAACCCTATAATCCCCGGACCAAAAGTCTTGATCATCATCCCAGCGTACCTCACCAATGCCTACAATATCTAACTTCAACCTATCCATTTCCCTTTTTAAATTCTCTAACCTACCAGTTTGTTTTAAACTCCTAACATTCCATGTTCCAACTCGCAGAATTTCAGAAACTTTTATTTTTTTGATGAAGTCCCCTCTGATAGTCCTCGCCCGGAGATCCGAATGGAGGACTAGTTTATCTCCGGAATGTTTTACCAGAGAGGACGCCATCATAAATTTTTCATATTTTGAAGTTCTCGAAGTTCTTGAAGATCTGCATATACTAAGTAAGCCTAACCAGAATCATACATGAAGGAGTTTCCTTACGATAATTCTAGTCAGACAGAAAAAGCTGTAGTTTACTGTTGCTTTCAGCTTTTTGGTTGGCAGACTGAGTGCCCCAAGTCACCGTCTGCCAGGGTGGAATGGGCAGCCCTTCCAGTTCCGTTCACCATGAGCCGGTTATCGTGCTGATGAGCGGTCACATGGTTACTAACAGGCCACACAACGTGAATGTATGGATAGGACACTAGCCTTCTATCCCGGCTGGTTCCCTTAAGCCTTTTGTAAAAGGAATTAAGGGGTCTCCTTCCAGTTGACGACAGAAGCCCTTTATAGGCCGGAAAACTCGTTATAATTGTATACATTATAATCTTCACACCGCACTTGCATTGCCTACCGCAAAAAGTTAAAACCGTTATAAAAAATATGGATAATTATAATTAATTACACATCATAATAATTACTTCATAAAATTATAAGAACGAAAGATTTAGGCGGGTCGAGTTCTCGCTCGTGTATTCCTTCCACAACCTCCTATGTACTTATAGACTCATCTTACGCTCTTTACCGTGTTACAAGAAGTACACTGTTTTTACGTGTTAGATTAAATAAAAGTAGTTTGTTCACTGTACTTTTTAATTTACTGTATTTATTTTCTACAGTTGGATACTATATATATTATTATATTAATATAAATAAAGTAGCTGTAATTATAGACTTAAAGCAGCACTGTGGGTAATAAATTATTGATGCAGACAAAACTTCCATGTCTGGAAGCCGAAAATAACAAACAGCCATCCGTATTTTATTTTCATTTTGATGTACAGTCATAACAAACTTATTTCATTACATCACATTTTAACAATGTTTATGTATACCAAACTTTGTTTTTTTCGTAATTTTGAATCCACGCAATTGAATTATTTATTTTGAAAAGTTATATTTCTACAGTAATCGTAGGGTGTGAAACAAAATGTAATTTACATCTTCTTTTAACTTTCGAACGAAATATAAACTTTACAGGTTATAAAACATAATATCTACAGTAGTCCTATACAATCAAATACGACAAGCTAATTTTTGAACACGAAAAAAGAACAGTTTAAAATTTTTCGTTTTTTAATTTGATTTTTTTTTTGAACCCATACATCTCAAATATAGTACGTAAACTATCACTTGATTTGTAGTCTATGAGATATTTTAGGCGGAAAACTGAACCTAAAAAAGCTTATAGAGTGAAGCGTAAAAGGGTGAAGTAAACTTTAAAATAAGGTAATAAGTTTCAAATCAACAGAGCAGTAAGAGAGGAGAAATTGCTCGACTGGTGGGAGTGGCAAAGTACACAGCAAACTCCCACCCGCCTAAATTTATCGTGCTTATTATAGTATATCTAAGCAGTTAATTAAAAAAAGAATTTTAAACTTTTACTTTCTTTCTTTCGATCATTGTTTTTACAGCGGTTAAGGTGAAATTTTACTTTTGACATATGATTAACTAAGTCCCATTTTAATGGTTACTACGTAATTATTTTGAATATGAATCATTAAGATGTTCTGAATCATCGAACTAAGAATATTTTAAGCTATCAGAAATGGCAAAAAAAGTTTTACCATTTTTAGTGAGAAAAAACTCCCTTAAAATAAACTAAAAAAAGATTTTTTGGAAATTTTGGGTTGGATTGTTGAGAGGCTCAAACGCAATTTATCTTGAAGATCCTGAAGTCAGTTTCTAACTCTTACTTTTTTCCGTTTATTTTTTTATCTTGTTACGGACTTGTTTTTAATTTGCTGCATTAATAAAATTGCCGCATAGCACCGTCTACTGCGGCATCCCTAATTCTTGCTTGCGTCACCCCAGGGTCTGGAACCCCTGCTCTCTTGTTGCAGGCTAATTTATTAATTATATCAATATTTTTATAATAATATTTCACCTTTATAATAATTATTTCTTTCGTATGCCTATATGAATATATAGAAAGGAAAATTGTTTTCATGTCGATTTACCGAAATCCAGTTTTCACCGAATCTACAAGTTTTCTGACCCCCTGAACCCCAAAAAAACACGTTTTTAGCGATTAATCTGTGTGTGTGTGTGTGTGTGTGTGTATGTGTGTGTGTATTAACTTGAAACTTAAGTTAGATACTAATAGGGGACCCGACACGAACATTTTCATCAAACTCGGTCAACCGGAAGTAGTAGTTTATTAGTGTAATTTTTCACTTTTTTACTAGTTTTCAAAAATGGCTACCACGATTTATTTAAAAATCGCTTCACTTACAACATTTTTTATTCTCTATAAGATAGCGTAGGCGCCATGTCGGCTGAAATTCTTGGAAAGGCTGTTTTCTCGTAAAAAAATTGTTTTTTTAAGATTACGACTTAAATATTTATTTTAGCGCAAAAATGGCTACAAAATATAGGCTATAACAAAAGTTGTAGAGAATTTAAAATCCTACAACTTTTATTTCAAACATTTTTTTTATAACGCTTAGTTAAGCGGCAATTAGCAATTTTCTGTTTTTTTCACGAAAATGTGTAAGAAAATCGATTTTTTAAGATTTCAGCCTTAGTATGCATTTTACGTTAAAAGTGTATATAATCAAATTTATAGAAAACTAATAGATCTACGAATTTTAATGGGAGCATTTTTCTCTAGAGAGCCTAGTTTAGCGTGAAACAGTGATTTTCCGTATGTTTAAGCCGAACTGAGGTTGATTTTTATTTTGCGTCTTTCACTCATGATTAAAAAAGGTTATGTTTTTTGACGTTATTTTTTTGTTTATTTCTAATGTTTTATTACTAATGTTAGGTTATAAAGTTCATTATTTGCATTGGCAAGAGAAAGTCGTGTGAGTGTTTCACACCATTTTTTTTTTAATAATAATTTTAATAAATTAAGAAAGTGTTTATTATTTATTATACCCAGATCCCAAACGAACCTAGGATTAGGTGTTATAATATTAATAAAAGTCAATGTCTTTTGTTTCAGAAGAGGAAATTTATCACACAATAATTCATCAATTCGTGACCAAGCCACTGCTTCTAAACATCCTGAAGTTGATGATACTGTAGAAAAGCAATTTGCACGTGCGAAAAAAAGAAATAAAAAATTTATAAAGGTATTTTTGTAATTCATAATATTTTTATTTAAAGTCGGCTAATTTTAAAGTCTGCCCATAACAGACAGTTGGAGTGTCAAATTATTGTCACTCAATCTGTTTGTTGTAGGGCTAAAATAAATAGTTCTGTTTCTTATCACATGGTCAGCCAATTAAATGACTGAATCATTAAGAACAGAAGAGGTAGAGGTGCAAAAGACACTAATCAGAGTTATCTCCTCTGAAAGTAATGAATTTCATTATACAACCAGACCCTGTGGTGAATGAAGTGAAGGTGTTATTTGCAGAGTGGAAAATAATATGTGCTTTTCAGAGGGCCCGGCATGCTGATAAGTGTACTTTTCCATTTAGTGAGGAAGGCAATTGTTAACCACCTCACTCCTCGTTTTACTTAGTAAAACCTCTACAGGTGCAAACCAGCCTTTCGGCTGATGACCTAAACAACCACAATTTTAAAGTGGGACAATCACATTTTCCCGTTTATCAAACTAGTCAACCAATCCTTACATTGGCAAGAAAAAGTCGTATGAGTGTTTCACCAAAAAAGATTTACTTGTTTTCCACGTTGAAACTTGAAGGTTACGTTAGGTATCAGGTGACCCAACAGGAACATTATCGTAAAACCCGATATACTGGAAACAGTAGATTATTCGTGTGATCTTTCATTTTATAGCGATTTTCTTAAAAATGGCTACATACGATTTACGATTTTTTTAAGTGATTCATTTACTACATATTTTATGCTCTACAAGATAGGGTAAGCATCTGTTGAAATGTCTGCTGAAATTCTTGGGGGCCTGTGCTCTCCCGGGAAATTTTTTTTTTAAGATTGCTGTCTTAATATGCATTCTAGCTGAAAAAGGTATAGGGCCTACCGCGTGGCCCTAAATTTTATCCTACTACATTTTTTTCAGCCGGGAACAAATTAATGGTGCCGAGCACTTGCTGGTACAATAGTCTATAATATAGCGACACGTCCTAACTATATTTTATTAGTTTATCTTGCCTATATGAATATATAGGAAGGAAAGTATTGTTTTCATATCGATTTTTCGAAATCGAGTTTTCACCGGATCTACAGGTTTTCAGACCCCCTGAACCCAAAAAACATGTTTTTAGCAATTGGTCCGTGTGTCTGTGGTGTGTGTGTGTGTGTGTGTGTGTGTGTGCGCGCGCGTGTGAACAGAATATCTCCAGAACGGAACATCGTACGAACTTTAAACTTGAAACTTAAGTTACACACCACTACTACCGTGTTTCAGCAAAAGGATGTATGTGAAAAAATCGGTTTTTTTTTATTTACGGTTCTAAGGTAATTTTTTGCGCTTTTTTCAAAAATTCTATTGCCAAGTTTGTACGAGTTATAGTTTTCAAGACACAATGATGGCAAAAAGCTGTATGTACATCTATTTTGAAAAATTTTAGAGGCAAAATGATGTATGTGTAAATAAATTGGTAATTAAAGATTGGCACAAAGATGTATGAATTCTTTTCACCATTTTTCCTTTTTGAAAACACTGAAAATCCCATTGCTATAAAACGGGAATATGATGTATGTGCGATTAATACTTTTTACTTTAGTAAACTGTGTTTTTAAAATTCTTTTAGGCAATGGTGAAAGGGGTTAAATGGCGTATCCTTCTTTTTGGTATGTTTTATAATCATTTGCATTTAGAGAAAGACGCGGCAGAAGGATGTATGCGAAAATAATATCTTTTCCCTATGAAATGCTGTAAATTAACTATCCAAAACAAACATAGAAAAAGGTGTATACCATATTTTACATTACGTTTACTGCTGCTCGTGAAGAGTCATCCCATAAGGCAAAAAGGTGTATGAACTTAATACACCGTTTTGCCACTCATACACAATGAGATTTTGTTTTGGTGTTAGTTTCAGATTATGTCCAACCTTAGGCTGTATATTCATACAACCTAAGGTAATCTATTCATGCTATTCTATTCTTCTATTCTTGCTAAGGCATAAAGGGGTAAATGGACTTTACAGCTTTTTACCAATACAGACTGCGTTTGATGCAATTAATGAAATGGCTGTAAACACTGGGTACACCTTTCTGCCATAGTTTCACTTATTTTGCTGGATTTTTTCCATTAAGGCAAAATGATTTAACTAAGTTTTTACGGTTTTTACAAGTTTTTACAAATTTTTGACTATGTAGTCATAAACAGAACATTAAAAACTAAACAATACATAAAGTACTCAATTAGAAAGTCATTTACAACAAAACGGCCACAATTTAAACTTTGAATGCAATTTCTGAAAAGTTGTGTTTTTGGGATACACCTTTTTGCCTTTTTAGGGGAGACTACCGGACCCGACAAGAACATTTTTATCAAAATCGGTCAACCGGAAGTAGTAGTTTATTCGTATCATTTTTCACTTTTCTGCGATTTTCTTAAAAACTGGTGCTACGATTTTTTTAAAAATCGCCTGGTTTACTAAATTTTTTATGCTCTACAAGAAAGAGTAGGCGCCATGTTTGCTGAAATTCTTGATGAGGCTGTTTTCACGTAACAAAATTGTTTTTTTTTAAGATTGCGGCTTAATATGCATTTTAGCGCAAAAATTTATGCAATCAAAGCTGTAGAAAATTTAAAATCCTACAACTTTTATTTTGAACATTTTTTTGTATAACGAGGTTATCGTTATGGTGTGATAAGTTAGTGGTCGGTGGGTCGAATCAATCTGCGAAAAATGTTTTTATTGTTAAAAAAATTATTGGATATATAAAAATAAGTTTTTTGAATAAAAAATTAATTTTTACTTTCTCTTGCCTATATGAATATGTAGGCAGGCAAGTATTGTTTTCATGTCGATTTTTCGAAATCGAGTTTTTAACCGGATCTACACATTTTCAGACCCCCTTAACCCAAAAAACATGTTTTTAGCGATTGGTCTGTGTGTGTGTGTGTGTGTGTGTGTGTGTGTGTCTGTGTCTGTGTCTCTGTGTGTGTGATCAGAATATCTCAAGAACGGAACATCATACGAACTTGAAACTTGAAAACTTAAGTTAGATACCACTAGAGGACCCGACACGAACACTTTCATCAAAATCGGTCAACTGGAAGTAGTAGTTTTTCGTGTCATTTTCCCTTTTTTGCGAGTTTATCAAAAACGGCTCCTACGATTTTTTTTTTAAATCGCCTCATTTACTACATTTGTTATGCTCTACAAGATAGGGTAGGCGCCATGTCTGCTGACATTTTTAATGAGGCTGTTTTCTCGTAAATAAAATTGTTTTTTAAGATTGCGACTTTAATATGCATTTTAGCGCAAAAATGTATCTTGTAAAAGTTGTAGAGAATTTGAAATTCTACAACTTTTATACTAAACATGTTTTTGTATAACACTTAGTTAAGCGGTAATTAGCGATTTTGTTTTTTTTCTCACGAAATAGTGTAAGAAAATCGATTTTTTTAAGATTTCCGTCTTAGTATGCATTTTACGACAAGAAAGTATAATCAACTTCATAGGAAATTAAAATATCTACAACTTTTATTTGGAGCATTTTTCTCTACAGAGCCTTGTTTAACGTAAAAAGAGTGATTTTCCTTAATTTTAAGCTAAACTGAGGTTGATTTTCACTTTACGTCTTTCACTCATGATTAAAATAAGATTATGTTTTTTGAGGTTAGTTTTTTGTTTTTTTTCTAATGTTTGGTTATATTGTTAATTATTTGTATTGGCTAGAGAAAGTTGTGTGAGTGTTTTACACCAGATTTTTTTTTAATTCTGACAATTGTTTCTTTAACTTAAGTTATTTCAACATTCAGCTTTCTTTGAAGAATTGGTCAATTGGGAATAAAAATTAATGTTGCTAGAGGAAACCACGTTGCTTTCATATTATCCTGGTATCGAAAATCTTTTACTTTGGTTAGTATGCACTACTATATTTTCATTTCTTCTTAACGCAGCATTCACTGTGCCGCTTACCGGAATTCTCTTGAACTATTTTCAAATTTTCTTTCTGCTATAATGGAAGTTGTTGAAATCGTGAAAACAAATCGACAACCGATGATGATTGGACCGATTTATGTTTTATTTATCAACCAAAATCCAAAGTCGACATTGGATGATGAATTTTCTCTTGTTCAAGGTAGCCTTAGAGTTTTTAGACTTCGCATTTTACGAGGTCTGTAAATTAAGAAATGAGACTGGCAACGTAGCGTTCGATCTGGCAACACTGGAGCCGCCGGGCTTGGAGGGGAGACAAGGGAACAAGTGATCTGCCTTCAGTACAAGTTTGAACTCGCTCGAGTCATTTGGTGATCCATAGTGAATTTTTTTGTGAAACAGTTTTTTCTATTACGTTCTAAAAATGAGTGATATCTTTTTCGAGCAACGGTGTATTATCAGGTTTTGCTTCAGACTTGGGCACAGTGCAACGGAAACTCTTGATAAACTTCAGCAGGCCTACGGAGATAGTGTTTTGTCCAGAGCCCAGGTTTTTCGGTGGTTTAAGACATTTTCAGAAGGGAGAGAGTCGATTGAAGATGAACCACAAAACGGAAGGCCTTCATCTTCAATTACCAATGAAAATGTCGACAGAATCCGGGATCTTGTGCGTTCAGGTCGTCGATTGACAGTCAGAATTATCGGGGAAGAGTGTAATTTGACTCACACCACCGTTCATCAGATTTTGACCAGTGAATTGGGGATGAAAAAATCTACGCAAAAATGGTCCCAAAAATCATTTCGCTAGAAAATTTCAATAAACGAGTTTTTTGGCCAGTAAAAACATTCCTGTGGCTCCTCAGCCTCTTGACTTGAGTCCTTGTGACTTTTTTCTATTCCCGAAGTTGAAAAATCACCTCAAGAGAACTCATTTTGGGACAGTCGAAAACATTCAAATGGCTGTAACCGACCAGCTGAAGGTTATTCCAGTATCGGAGTTCCAGCACTGCTATGAGGAGTGGAAGAACCGTCTCCAGCGCTGTGTGGCTTCAGAAGGAAGTTATTTTGAGGGTGACAATATAAAATTGTAATTATATTTGAATAAAAAAAATTTAAAAAATCAGTATCATTACTTAATTTACAGACCTCGTACGCAAAAGTGCACGTAATAAAAGTTATAGTCTAGCAAATGAAAAAGTCTACAACTTTTATTACTAGCATTTTCTTCTATAGAGCTTAGTTTAGCGTCAATTAGTGATTTTTCGTATTTTTAAGTGAAACAGGGTAGATTTTCATTTAGCGTAATTTACATATGATTAAAATTAGGTAATTTTTTTCATTTTACATTCTTAACTAATGATTAAACTAAAGATAGTATGTTTTATAGTTACTTATTTACATTGGCAAGAGAAAGTCGTGTGAATGTTTCAAAATCAATTTTTTTACATAACTGTGACTAAACGGCCCTTAATTATGAATGTATCTTGAATAAATGTAATTTTGTTTAATTTTAGGATCTGGAGTTAGCTACGGCAAGATTACGTACAAGGGCCTCGTACACGCCAGCTGATAATCTTTTAGAACGAGCTAAAATTAAATACATAAAAAATTTAAACAATATACGATCAATGGAGAGACAATGAGATCTGCTCGGTATGTATACATTTTTCCAAGGGAAGTAAAATATAGTTTTAGTATAGAGTTTTCACCGCAAATACACGTTTTCAGGCCCCGTGTATCCAAAAATATGTTTTTACTTTCTCTTGCCTATCTATATTAATATAATAAAGAAGAAACGTCTGTTTGTTTGTGTGAAGTAATTTCAGAAACTACTGAACTGATTTTAAAAAGTCTTTCATTGTTGCATAGCTTAGAGCTTCCTGATCAATATAGGCTATTGTGCAACTTTAAGTAACTTTAATGAATTGAGTTAAGCAACTTAAACTGTGACAATGTCGCATGTTTCAGTTTATCTGGTGTATAGCACTTTTATTTTTTCTAAGTCCTCTGGATGGTGTATTTTTTGGGCTAGAAGCACGATTCAACTTTTATATTTCATAGAAAAACGTGAAGAATAACATTCGATTGCAAAAACATTAAAAATTCGGAAATATTCAAAATTTTTATTTTTTTACTGTGTTTCAATGTATTTGTTTTCATTAAACAGGTAGTGAATGAGTCATACATTTCCAATTACTCTGCGTACTGCACCAATGTATTACTGTCTCTTATCTCAGCCATATATCACCTGTCTCTTTCTTTTCCATCGTTATTCTCCATGGATTCTATTCAATTCTGTTAAATCGCAGGTACAAACATTTAAAACGGATGGCATCGATTTGAGAAAAGAGTGCTTTTTCACTCATGGACAACTTTATGTCAGACTTTCTAGAGCTGCAAGTGCAGAAAAACAATTTATTTTGCTGCCACAGGGCATCAAAACCACACATATTGTACATAGAGAGGTTTAAAAATAATTTAATGAGGCCTACATTAGCTGCTGTGAAGCGAAGCGAGCGGGGTTTGCTAGTGTGAATATATAGAAAGGAAAGTATTGTTTTTATGTCGATTTTGCGAAATCGAGTTTTCACCGGATCTGCAAGTTTTCAGACCCCCCCAAACCCAAAAAAACATGGTTTTAGCCATTGGTTTGTGTGTGTGTGTGTTTGTGCGCGCGCGCGCGCGTGTGTGTGAACAGAATATCTCAAAAACGGAACATCGTACGAACTTGAAACTTAAGTTAGATACCACTAGAGCACCCGTCACGAACATTTTCATCAAAATCGGTCCACCGGAAGTAGCAGTTTATTCGTGTCATTTTTCACTTTTATGCGAGTTTCTCAAAAACGGCTCCTACGATGTTTTTTTTAAAATCGCCTCATTTACTACGTTTTTATGCTCTACAAGATGGGGTAGGCGCCACGTCTGCTAAAATTTTTGGGAAGACTGTTCTCTCATAGAAAAAAATGGTATTTAATATTGCGGCCGTAATATGGATTTTAGGGTAAAAAAGTACACAATAAAAGTTGTAGACAATTTAAAAATCTACAACTTTTATTTCAAACATTTTTTTGTATAACGCTTAGTTAAGCGGTGATTAGTGATTTTCTGTTTTTTCTCACAAAAATGCGTAAAAAATCGATTTTTTTAAAAGATTTCAGCCATTTTTAAAATTTAAGATTTCAGGAATGGTCAGTCTGGGTCGGTAGTCTGTACAAGATTCCTTCATGTACTGTGCATGTCATACATATCATCCTCATCTCTTTGGGTCATTAGGTTGTTCATTGTTTTGAATTGAACAGACTGCAACGTACACACACAGTAGGGTAAAAAAATAAATAATAAAAAAACTATATTTTAAAAATTTTCCCTTCAGAAAAACACCTTGGCTTTGAATCTAACCTTGAAAATTACGAGTACATTAACATTATTACTAACAAAGTTCAAAACAAAACAAAAACTAGATATTTTTCTTTTGTAAATTCTAACCATAAACCTTTGTCAATTTAAGAATAATTTTATTATTAATATAATGACATTGAAAAAAATTAATGATAACATTTTATTTTGTGTCATTTTTTACATACAGTATCACGCCTTTTGTATCGTGAAATTTATAAGAACTAACCTATCATAACCTAAATAAACATTCTTTTGGTCGTTTTATGTTTATAGCAACTATAAAAAATGTATTAATCTTTTGTAAGTATTTCTTTTGTATTATGTAATATTGATGTATTGTATTATAATATTACGAACCGTTTTTATTTTATTATAATTTATATTGGTAGACTATTCAAACCGTAGGTTACCTATGTGTTTATGTACAGGTTATGTTGCGCTCTGAATATAGAAGGTATTTTTCCGTTGTTGTTGTATTCATGCGATAACATTACGTAGTTTAGTGGTTATGTTGTTTCAAAATATACATAAAAACACTGTTGTTCGGTTTATAAAACATTTCTATTATATTGTTATGAAATGTTATTAAATTATTTATGTGTTCGTGTTGAAAATTTTTATGTTTAAGTTGTTTAATAAAATTTGTCAATATGCAGCCTTGGACGTTAGTAATTTTATGTATTATTATAGTGTTTTTATTTCATATTTTCCTTGCTTATATTGTCGCCAACTGCCCCACTATTATCGTCGCGTACAGACGGTCGCGGAGCCTGCCACAGAGAGCGCTTCCAACGTGCAGCAAGCAGTGCCCCTCGCTGGCTTGAAGTGGACTCGCCGGCGGGGTTTATAAACAGGTGTTTTAAATGGCGAGCGACGCTCGCCAGCTCCCGGACCAGGAAGGAACACCAGAAGAAGAGGAAGCCCAGCCCAGCCGAGGGGAACAACCCAGTAGAGACAAGACCGGACGCAGCTATCCGTGGTCGACGCTACCGGTGGCGGACGCCTCATTCCCGCCCCGGTCAGCCGGAGAAAACCCGTGCGTGCCGGCAGGCAATATGATGAAGAGTGAGTCCGGTGCAGGCCCGGAGGGAACCGCCTCGGCCGACGGCCTACGCCGACCCGACACCGCGGGGTTCTGGTGGCCCCCAGAGAGCCCCAAATTGGTAGGGCAGTGGTTGCCACGCTGCAGTGGGGATCCAACTGCCGCTGAAGGAGGGCTAGGCCTGAACCCGGTATCCGAGCCGTCACCCTTTGGACACCGCGCCGCACACGCGACTTGACACGTCCGGCCACCACAAACAGCAACACAGTTTACAGAAGAAACAGCCCTTTTCAGGGACACCATCCTGCAAGGCGAGGCTTGGCCACGTGCCGTCGGCCCCATTGGCGACAATATATTCATATATAGGAAAGTATTGTTTTCGTGTCGATTTTTCAACGGAAATATACGTTTTCAGGACCCCTGAACCTACAAAACTTTTTTAGCGATTGATAATGTGTGTGTGTGTGTGTGTGTGTGTGTGTGTGCGTGTTTAACAAAATATCTCAAGAACGGAATATTGTACGAAGTTGAAACTTGGAAAGAAGTTACGTTCCACTGGGGACCATACACACTTTTATCAAAATCGGTCAACCGGAAGTAGTAGTCTATTTTGTGCAATTTTTAATTGTTTTACACTTTTCTTGATAACGAAGTTTTTAAAAAGCACCTCATTTACTACATTTTTTATGTTCTACAAGATAGGGTAAGCGCTCATGTCTGCTGAAATTCTTGGGAAGCCTGTCTTCTCTTAGAAGAAATAATTTTTTTAAGATTACGGTCTTAATATGCATTTTAGAGCTGAAGTGTATAATCAAAATTGTAGAACATTTAAACATTGATTTACAGATTAGGAATAATTTCTTAAAACATTATGTTTGGAGTGTAACATTATACGGGAGTAAAACGTGGGTGATAGGGCTGTAGAAAAGAAAAGAATAGAAGCTTTTGAAATGTGGTGTTATAGGAAAATGTTAAAGATTAGGTGGGTGGACAAAATAAGTAATTTAGAGGTTCTTAGGCGAGTGGATGAAAAAAGAAGTATATGAAAACATCTTACCAGAAGAAGGGATAGGCTAGTGGGGCATAATTATCTTAAGACATCCAGGTATTGGGCTATCGATAATGGAGGGTATTATTGAGGGAGTAAATTGTAGTGGGAGGTAAAGATTAGAATATAAAAGCAAATTACAAAAGATGTAGGGTGTTACAGGTATGTAGATATGAAACGACTTGCGCAAGATAGAACAGCTTGGAGAAATGCATCAAACCAGTCGAGAGACTAATGATAAAAAAGAACATTTAAAAATCTACAACTTTTATTTCAAAGTTTTTTTTGTACAACGCTTAGTTAAGTGGCAATTAGTGAATTTTTTTCAATCAAAATCTGTTGGAAATTGAATTTTTAAGATTGCGGCCTTAGTACGTATTTTACGACAGAAATGCATATATAATCAAAGTTATAAGAAATTAAAAAACCTATTATTTTTATTTATTGCATTTTTCTCTAGAGAGCCTAAGTTTAGAGGTAATTACAGATTTTCCGTATTATTATGTCGAATAGGGGTTGGTTTTCATTTTGCGTCATTCACTCATGATTAAATTTAAGTTGTGCTTTTAATTTTACCTTCTTTACTGATAATTAAACATAGGTTATAAAATGGTTTATTATTTATATTGGCAAGAGAAAGTCTTGCGAGTGTTTCACACCAATTTTTACTTTCTCTTACCTATATGAATGTATAGGAGGAAAGTATTGTTTTCATGTCGATTTTTCGAAATCGAGTTTTCACCAAATCTACACGTTTTCAGAACCCCTGAACCCAAAAAACGTGTTTTTAGCGAGTGGTCTGTGTGTGCGTGCGTGTGAACAGAATTTCTAAAAAACGGAACATTGTACGAACTTGAAATATAAAACATAAGGTAGGTACCACTAGAGGACCCAACACAAACATTTTCATCAAAATCGGTCAACCGGAAGCAGTAGTTTATTCGTGTCATTTTTAACTTTTTGCGATTTTCTCAAAAACGGCTCCTACGATTTTTTTTAAATCGCATTATTTACTTAATTTTTAATGCTCTACAAGATAGGGTAGGCGCCATGTTTGCTGAAATTCTTGGGAAGGATGTTTTTTCGTAAAAAAATTGTTTTTTAAGATTGCGAATTTAATATGTAGGCTATATTAGCGCAAAAATGTATAACAAAAATTTTAGACGATTTAAAAACCTACAACTTTCATTTCAAACATTTTTTTGTATAACGCGTAGTTTACCGGTAATTAGCGATTTTCTGTTTTTTTTCTCACGAAAACGTGTAAAAACGATTTTTTTAAAGATTCCAGCCTTAATATGCATTTTACGACAAAAGTGTATAATCAAATCTGTAGGAAATTAAAAGATCTACAACTTTTATTTAGAGCATTTTTCTCTACAGAGCCTAGTTTAGCGTGAAAAAGTGATTTTCCGTATTTTTAAGCTAAACTGAGGTTAATTTTCACTTTACGTCTTTCACTCTTGATTAAAATAAGATTATGTTTATTGAGGTTAGTTTTTGTTTATTTCTAATGTTTTATTACTAATGTTAGGTTATATTGTTAATTATTTGCATTGGCAAGAGAAAGTTGTTTGAGTGTTTCATACCAAATTTTTTTCTGTTGTTTTCAGATTTCTGCGGTTTAATGACAGTGGACCACCACTTGATTATTCTTTTAAAGGTTTAACTTCTATTGAAGATTTACGACTGCAAAGACCGAGGCGAGGTGTGAAGAAGTACCGTAAAGCTACAACTGGGCGGTACAATTGTACGTCATTACGACTTAACAATAATCAGCTGGTGTCTGTACATGGAATACATGCTGTTGCTTATCAGGTCAGGTTTAGGTTAAGATGTTTCCACGGTAAATAGAAGAGACGGTAGGGGTCACGCGTATAACCGACCGGCCGTTGTGAGTACTGCTTGACAACGATCGAAATAGGATTCCCTCCCTTCTTCACTTCTTCTATTCCCGTTCGCACTACGTGCCGGATCGAATACATTGGTACCCACAACGCAAATTAGCAATTAATATGAATATCACTTAATTTTACTAGATTCTTGTTGTTCATAACATTTTGTACAGATTATGTGACCACCAGCAGAAAGTCATTAGTGTTTCCGTTATTTTTGTTTACTATTAGGTAGTGCAGTCATAATATAACTAGCAAGTTCTTAATTTATAATGTTGACTGTTAATGTAAATAATTGATACGATTTAATTATTAATTGGAGTAAGCATTATTCTTTATGAACTTGAGAGCAGCTAATTATTAAACTATGCTTTTACTTTAGTTGTACAGTGTTAGCGAACTTGCAATATTGATTTTGTAGTCAGTGCAGTTTTATTATGTTTTGGGTTTGATCGGTTGTTCAATATTCAGATAAATTCGTTCGGTTAAACAAATACAGTGTAAGTGTATAATTGTGATTTAAACAGGTACAGGTTAAATAAGTGCAAATAATAATAATAAATAATAAAGCACCTAATAGTAAGTATGAATATAAATACTGTTGTAGTAATGAGCTGTACTAGTAGACTGACTATCCGAGCTAATGTTTTTGGAACAGTGAGTAATGCGTGGTGGCGTTGATGAAGTGCGGAAGAGAGGGAATCCTATATATTTCGAAACTTGTCGGACAGTACTTACCGTCACTAGCTAATGACATCACCGGTGCGGAAAGCACCAGTGTTTTTAAAGTCCACCCTTGCTTAGTATGCTCCTACAGTAAACAAATAATGACGTCATTGAGCATGCGCATTATATAAAAAAGTGTACACGCTAATTAAAAAGTAACATCAAAATACTTCCAAAAATATTTAAATACAAAATACTTTTAAAAGTATTTTTATAAATGAATTTTTTAGGCCTACATCATATCATGACTGATGTTTTAAGTACTTTAAATTTATATCATAGTTAACTTAATAGGAATACGACATCCATAAAATCGTGACCCTAGCATGCACCCTGTAGTAGCTGGCTTTGGTTTGTTGACAGTAGGAGCAAACTAACAACGGCTCAACTGTAACTTCGTTTTTCTGCATTAAAGACTAATATTGGGATATAATAATTATGTTTTGTCTACTATAATAATAACAACAGCGAGAATAATAATAATAATAAAGAATTGTAATGAAATGTAAGTTAAGTAAATATAAAATAATTACCTGCCATTTTTCGTTGGCGATTTAAGTAAACAGATTGTGTTTTGATATTCTCATTATGAAATAAAAATGTTTAAACAAGTCTGTAATTCTAATATAAATAAATACATGATATTCGGTAGCCTACTAGGAAAATAAAATGGTTGTGAATATTTAACAGTTAGGCCTAATGTTATAAGTTATTTCCCGCAAAAGTTCAGTAATTTTTTCTCGCAGACAAATATTTTCGTTTCTCAATGCTATAAAATCTTCAGATTCTTTTGTGTTGTAGGTTCAGTGTGAAATAGGATTATCTTTATTAGCAATAGGAGGTTCGTAACAACCATAATTTTGTCTTAGCGAAACAAGAAATTCTACTATTTGTCTCTTTTTTCATGTCTAATTTCTTTTGGAGTCACTAAAATTTAAATCAGTTCCGCGAGTTAATATCTTATGATGTGGAACTGCAGACGCTTTTATCTTCTTGTACCTAGCTTTAAAGTTACAAAGTTCAGATTTTAAATCGTGTTTGACGTCAATCTTCAACATGAACACCACAAACACGTGTAGAATCAACCGAAAAATTGCCTTCACGTCAAGCATGCAATTATGGTTTTCTTAAGGTTTTATTTTTCAGAAATCTTTCATGTCTATTTTTTTCATTGATAGCACACCTGCAACAATTTTCAATGTAATTATATTAGAACTCACTAGATTATAAATACGTAGGCCTACTAAATATTAGAAATAACAAAAAAATTAAATAGTCTACATAATAATTATTAGTAGGTCTTTATATGTACTAGTAATATTTACTAGTTTTTGTTATGTTCAATAATATATTCGATTAAACTAACTGCACAAAGAATAACATTCACATAAATTAATACCGTTAGTCGCTAATTAGAAGGACTGACAACATTCACAAATACCGAAATAATATGAACAGCTGGCCGTGTAATTAAGCACCGGTGACGTCATCGAATACTGCGCATCCTAACGTGACCCCTACCGTCTCTTCTATTTGCCGTGGAGACTAGTAGACTACTGCTCGAGTCCCAGCTCCGTGTAGTTGGAAGGAATCCAGTGCGTTGTTATAGTAGTGGGAGAACGAATGAGTTGGTAGTGTTTCACAGCTGATGCATTTGTAGTGGTAGCGTGTACTAACTAGACTAAAAATATATTCTTATCATCCGGCGCATTAATTTAACAAATAGGGGAAACTGTTGTACCTTGATCATAGTGTACCTTGGATCACCCTTCAGTTTCTTGACAGGTGCTCCTACCTATGCAACAAAAACTGTACTAGGTTAAAGCTTACTCAATATAGTGCAGAGTAAGCGTGAGAGTGGTTGATCCAGTAGTGTTTTTTTCGTGTAAAATAGAAATAAAATTTTCAATTACAAAAAGTAATAAATTTTCATTTCACTTTTTTTTTTCAAGATTACTATTGCTTTAAGTGTTTTAAATCACATTCTGTCTGAATCAGTGTTTCTTGGTGAGTAATATGATATGTCACATTTCATTTTAAACATAACTTAAAATTTATGGGGGAGTTATATAGAAATACGCACCATCATGTACCTTGGATCAAAACAACATTGTGTACCTTTGATCACTGATCATAGGTACATGATGTGAATCATGATCAACAATGTACATGTGAATACAACAGTACAAAACCCTCCAAAGGTTGTTGCATCTAAAGGTGCAAAACAGGTTGGTAACATCACGTCAGCCGAATGTGGGGAGCTAATAACAGTGTCCACTTGTGTCAGTGCTATAGGGAATCACATACCCCCAATGATGGTGTTCCCTAGGGTTAATTACAAAGATTACATGTTGAAAGGAGCCCCCCCCCCCCCAGGGACAATCGGTGGAGCTAGTCCTTTGGGATGGTCAAACGAAGAGTTATATTTTAAATTTATGCAACATTTTGTAAAACACACTTAACCTTCCAAAGAAGACCGTGTGTTGCTAGTAATTGATAACCATGAATCACACCTTTCATTGGCAACCTTGGATTTAGCATCTAACGCTGGGGTGGTGATTGTAATTTTCCCAACCCACACTTCTCATAAGCTACAGCCACTTGCTCTTGCTGTTTATCATCCGTTCAAGGCGTTTTACAACCAGGCAGTCCAAGCTTGGCTCATCAACAACCCAGGAAAAAGAGTTGATATTTATAGTGTTGCAGAATGTGTTGGGCAGGCTTATCCTAGAGCATTCACCACTACCAACATAACTAGCGGCTTCAAGAAAGCAGGAATTTACCCCTCTAGATAGAGGCGTATTTAATGATGATGACTATTTGCCATCCTATGTGACGGATCGCCCAGTTTCAAATTTAGTCGAGACTGTTACTGACATTGGGGAAGATAACATCTTGTCTTCAGAGAGAAATGAAACAAGCTGTTCTCGGGAAATTATTTCAGGGCCGTCAGAAACCCAAGCTTCACCAGTAAATCATTTTCAAAATGAGAAGGTTGCTCAAAATAGTAAGCCTATCGTAACTCCGGAACAGATCCAACCTTACCCTAAGGCCATTGCTAGAAAAAAGTTAGGCCTACAAAAAGGACGAAAACCTGGGTCGTCTAAAATAGCTACAGATACCCCTGAAAAAGATAAAATTCGAGAGAAAAAGAAGAAGTTAAAACCAATGCCCAAAATCTTAAATACAAAGGAAACTAACAAGAATAAAAAGCAATTACAAAAAAAAGTTAGATTTTGACAGTGAATCTGAAAATGAAGATATAGATTTGGTTTTAGAAGATGAAGATGACGAAACAGACCTATTGGATGTAATAAATCAAGAAATTTATGAAAACCAAGAAGAAAGTAATTTTGAAAGAGCAACATTTGAAGAGGGGGAATATGTTTTGGTAGGATTTAGTAAAAAGAATGGGCCACCAGTGCAATATGTAGGAAAAATTATCTCGAACGATCAACAGCATTTTGAATACCAGATTCAATTCTACAAACGGATTAGAAATGGCAGCAAATTTGTAAAAGAATCTGAAGAAGTATTTGATGTCGTAGCAGAAGATATTGTGGTAAAACTACCAAACCCAGTAGAATTATGTGGCTCAGCAAGAACTGAAGAACAGTTGTGGTTTCAAGTAGACTTTTCTAATTTTAATGTTAAATAATTTAGTTGACTAATTAAACTTAAAAATCTAAGTTACATGTGTAATTTTAGTTGTCTAATAATTTTTTATTTTAATTAGGTTATATTCGTAAATGTTATTTCATTTTGTAAAGAAACACATTCAAATAAAAATTTCTGTATAAAAATCTTGTTTTAATACATAGGTATTATCAACCTTCTAGGTACATGATGTTAATGATCCAAGGTACAGTAGGGTGTGATCCATGGTACATTATGGTCATGTACCATTGATCATATTTAAAAAAAATATAAATAATTTTTTTCCAAAACTGTTAACTATTAAAATTTTCAAAAAATTACTGAGTGTGTAGAATAATGGTGCTATCAGAACAGAATTTTTCCGTTCTATTTTAAAAAATGGATTTTTTAAAAATATAAATGTAAATTGTGATCCGAGGTACAACAGTCTCCCCTACCTATCGGGTTATTAACTTGGTCAGATTCATAATATTTAACTTACCAATTTATATTAAAATATGTAAATAAATAAATTAATAAATGCAAA
Organism: Catonia carolina; assembly: GCA_035578175.1. NCBI lineage: Eukaryota > Metazoa > Arthropoda > Insecta > Hemiptera > Achilidae > Catonia > Catonia carolina. Next base: position 6,216,579 of record JAQMRL010000012.1, read on the forward strand.
CAAATATTATGTTAAATACAGAAAGTGTGAAAACAAATGTTTTGTTTTAGAGTATAATACAACAATCGTTCTCCCAGCATGTGTCACTCATTCAATATACCTCACCCGTGCCCTTACACTGCAACTACACGGAGCTTGGAACCGCACAATACATTATACTTTCTCTTGCCCTGTTTAAATATACAAGGAAGAAAAGTAGATATTGTTTTCATATCGATTTTTTGAAATCGAATTTTCACCGGATCTACACGTTTCCAGACCCCCGAACCCCAAAAAACATGTTTTTAGCGATTAGTCTGAGTGTGTGTGTGTGTGTGTGTGAACAGAATATCTCAAGAACAGAACATCGTACGAACTTGAAACTTGAAATTTCAGTTAGATACCACTACTGGACCTGACACGAATACTTTCATCAAAATCGGTCTACCGGAAGTAGTAGTTTATTCGGGTCATTTTACACTTTTTTGCGATTTTCTCAAAAACGGCTCCTACGATGTTTTTTAAAATGGCCTCATTTACTAAATTTTTTATACTCTACAAGATAGGGTAGGCGCCATGACTGCTGAAATTCTTGGGAAGACTTTTTTCTTGTAAAAATTTGTTATTTTTAAGATTGCTGCTTTAATATGCATTTTAGCGCATAAATGTATAATCAAATTTATAGAAAATAAAAAGATCTACAACTTACATTCAGAGCATTTTTCTCTGCAGAGCCTGGTTTAGCGTGAAAGAGTGATTTTCCGTATTTTTAAACCAAACAGGTTGATTTTTATTTTGTGTCCTTCACTCATAATTAAAATTAGATTATGTTTATTTAGGTTAGTTTCTTTTATTTATTTCTAATGTTTTATTACCAATGTTTGGTTATATTGTTATTTTTTGCATTGGCTAGAGAAAGTTGTGTGAGTGTTTCACACCAGATTTTTTTATGGTGGGAAGGGCAGTGATGACAACTACATTCAGCAGTCAGTCATTGAACGTGCACATCAAATCTTTGAACGTATATAGGATGGATCCATATATTGTGACCCATATATACTTGAAGTTGCAGTCCAAAAAGCCATGTAAACGGCGTTGGAAAGTGCATCCCATAAATCAGGTGTAATGTGTAGATGGTGCATTTAGAAATCTGTATGGCAAATAAGAGAAGGCGGTGACAAATTCTTCACTACTTTCGAATATTGGTGTTGTCATTTGATGAACTTGCTTTGAAATTTTGACAGACCAAGTTTGTTACTTGAATTACTAGACCATGTGGACAAATTCTAGGTCTGGTCGGTTGGGTTGGTAGCACTGTGAGATCTGGAACGGGCTGCCACATGGAACAAAAGGTCCTATCCAACTCAATGCATAAAGGAACCGCTTGCCGCCAGCGGTTTCTAAAAGCTAGCAGGTAAATTTACAAAACCCCACTACTTGAGAAACCGCTCCTTTGTAAATAAAAGGTCTCATTTAGTTCAATGCACTTAGAAAATAGTGATCAACCGCTGGGGCCTGCCACCATGAATAAAAGAAGCCTAACAGGCAGGTGGAGTTTTAAATTATTTGCACTCAATCTGCTAGTTCCAGGGCTATAAAAAATAGTTGTGTTTCTTATCACATGGTCAGCCAACAATATGTCTGAAGCATTTAAGAACATAAGAGGTAGAGGTGCAAAAGAAATTTCTGACTCTCAGAGGAGATAACTCTTCAGTTATCTCCTCTGAGAGTCAGAAATTTCTTTAAACAGCCGGACTCTGTGAAGGTGTCATTTGCAGGGTGGGAAGTAGATACTTTTCAGAGGGCCTGGCATGCTGATAAGCATACTTTTCTACTCAGGAAGGTAGTTGTAAATTACCTCACTCCTCGTTTTACTTAGTAAAGTCTCTAGAGGTTCAAACCAGTCTTTCGGTCGATCACCTAAACAACAAAAATCAAATGATTCATGAAGAAACAGAAATACTTCATAGAATGAATCTACATTAAAAAATCTGGTGTGAAACACTCACACGACTTTCTCTTGCCAATGCAAAAAAAATTTAACAATATAACCTAACATTGGTAATAAAACATAAGAAATAAATAAAAGAAACTAACCTAATTTTAATCATGAGTGAAAGACGCAAAATGAAAATCAACCTGTTTGGCCTAAAAATACAAAAAAGTTACTCTTTCACGCTAAACTAGGCTCTGTAGAGAACAATGCTCAAAATAAAAGTTGTAGATCGTTCAATTTCTTATAAATTTGATCATATATACTTTTGTTGTAAAATGAAGAGCTATGAAATTTTGTCTAAAAGACTGATATTGTACAAAAATCGATTTTTACACGTTTTCATGAGGAAAAACCAGAAAATTGTTAATTACTGCTAAACTAATCGTTATACAAAAAAATGTTCAAAATAAAAGTTAGCTATAGGATTTTCAATTCTCTACAACTTTTTTTGTATACATTTTTGCCCTAAAATGCATATTAAAGCTGTAATCTTAAAAAAACAAATTTTTATAAGAAAACAACCTCACCAAGAATTTCAGCAGACATGGCACCTACCCTAACTTGTAGAGCATAAAAAATGTAGTAAATGAGGTGATTTTAAAAAACATCGTAGGAGCCGTTTTTGAGAAAATCGCAAGAAAGTGAAAAATGACATGAATAAACTACTACATTTGGTTGATCAAATTTGATGAAAATGTTCGTGTCAGGTCCTCTCTTGTGGTACCTGACATAAGTTTCAAGTTTCAACTTTGTACAATGTGCCGTTCTTGAGATATTTTGTTCACAGACACACACACACACACATACACACACACACACACACACACACAGACTAATCACTAGAAACATGTTTTTAAGGGTCAGGGGGGCTGAAAATGTGTATATTCGGTGAAAACTCGATTTTAAATAAGCGACATGAAAACAATACTTCCCTTCCTATATACTCATACAGGCAAGAGGAATTAAAAATATTGATTTACGGGTTTGAATACCCTTTTCAACTCCTTACAGGTAAATTTTTGAAATTCTTATGGGGTAATTTTTTAGTTGCACTATAAATAACATCACTGAAATTCTGCCATCCTGATTTAATAAACAAAAAATATTGGTTTATTGCCCATAACAGGCAAGTGGAGTGTTAAATTAATTGCACTTGATCTGTTGGTTCCAGGGCTACAAACATGGTTGTGTTTCTTATCACATTGTCAGCCAATTATATGACTGAACTATTAAGAATAAAAGAGATAGTGGTGTAAAAGACACAAGTCAGAGTTATCTCCTCTGAGAGTAATGAATTTTACTATACAGCCAGACCCTGTGATGAATGAAGTGAAGGTGTCATTTGCAGGGTGGAAAGTGGGTGCTTTTTGGAGGGCCTGGCATGCTGATAATCATACTTTTTCACTCAGTGAGGGAGGCAATTGTAAACCAAGGTGAAAGGTAAACTAAGGAGAAATCTGCATTAAAAGGGACAAGATTTGAGTCTGTGGCAGCTGTAAAAGAGAAAGTGACATGTGTCCTGAAGGAGCTGACAAAAGATGACTTCCAGCACTTTTTCCAACAATGGAAAATTCGCATGGAGCGTTGTAGGGATAGAGAAGGAATGTTTATTGAAGGTGACAATAAGTGATTATGTATCAAATTAAAATTAAATTTTTTACAACATCAGTCTCATTATTTAAAAGCCACACTTTGTATTTTGGAAATGGTTAATGGGTAATATTTTTAATTGAATTATAAGTAACATCTCGACCAAGTTTCTGCCATATAACTCTTTCAGAACTTAGTGAATGGAAAATATCGGTTTTTGGGTGGAACAGTAGAATATCAAAATAGTTTATGTTTAACTTTTAAATTTTTCCTAAAGGGGTTATTCCCTCCAAATTTCAGCTTTCTATTTATTGTGAAAGTAGGAAAATTAATGATGAGTGAGTTATTGTTTGTAGTTGACAGTACAGCCAAATTCCAAAAACTACATATGAACGATACCATCACAATCCCAGAAAATAGTAATCATGATTTTCCTGGTAGATGGCTTTGTTTTTAATTTTTCAGTTGCGGCTGTGAATCCCTGCTAGGGTGATGTGTTTACAAAGAGTTCCAGTACATGACTAACCACTTTTGAGACTATCTGGCCCATCATTATAATAGTTATAGCAATACAGGCATTACTTTTCAATACACCCTCGTATAACAGATTTTTTTACAATACATAAGATGTTCATGATCCCAGATACACTTCTTACACTTAGAAAGAATCCACTTGAGTTCTAAACCATTTTACATAACTCCATTCAAACTGACACTAACAATAAAATAATAGTTTTTGTTTTGTTTTTTTGCAGCTTCTAGAACACCCGGAAATGTTAACATGGCTAGATCTATCATTCAATCGCATCACAACCGTCCCACCAGAAATCACGTCATTCAGCGCATTAAAAATATGTTATCTTCATGGTAACCAACTGTCTGATCTTGCTTCTACTCTACGACCTCTCAAGTTAGTACCTTCATAAATTCATTGTTGTTGTTTAGGTCATCAACCGAAAGGCTGGTTTGAACTTCTAGAGGCTTTACTTTAAGTAAAACAAGGAGTGAAGTTATTTACAATTGTTTTTCTTACTAAGTGGAAAAGTATGCTTATCAGCATGCCATGCCCTCCTAAAAGCATCTACTTTCCACCCTGCAAATGACACCTTCACATCATTCACCACAGATTGTGCTTATAACTCATTACTCTTAGAGAGGGTAACTGTGACTATTGTCTTTTACGTCTCTACTTCTGTTGTTAAATGATTCCAGACCATGTGATAAAGAACACAACTATTATTTTTGTAGCCCTGGAACTAGCAGATTGAGTGCAAATAATTTAACATTCCACCCTGCCTGTTATCGGCCTATAAATTCATTATTAATAATAATTAGTGGATACAAAGTTAGTTTATAGATTAACAAACCCCTGCTCATTATGATTCACTGAAAACAAAATTTAAATCGTCTATCTTTTCACGCAACATTACATTTTGGAAGCAAAATCTGCATTGTACAAAGAAAACTAAATTAGCTTTGGAAACAGGAATTTGTTCGCATTAGTAAGAATCACCCGTGGAGAAGGAGAATAACTAAATATGCGTTGCAAGAACAAGTAAGAAAAAATCTACTGCGGTATGAAAATTATTACTCATGGAAAGAAATAGCTAGTTCCAGGGCTACAAAAGATAGTTCCGTTTCTTATCAAATGGTCAGCCAATTAAATGATTGAACCATTTAAGAACAAGAGGTAGAAGTGTAAAAGACACTAGTCACAGTTATCTCCTCTGAGAATAATGAATTTCATTATACAGCCAGACTCTGTGGTGAATGAAGTGAAGGTGTCATTTGCAAGGTGGAAAGTACATGCTTTTCAGCGAGCCTGGCATGTTGATAAGCATACTTTTCTAATCAGTGAGGAAGGCAGTTGTAAAGTACCTCAAACTTCGTTTTACTTAGTAAAACCTTTAGAGGTTCAAACCAGCCTTTCGGCTGATGACATAAACAACAGAAAGAAATCAAAACAATAGCATGTATTTTCTACAAAATTTCTTTAATTGATGTAATGTTTAAAACTTTAAATATTTAGTATGATACCCTTGGCTATTTATAATAATTTTTATACTAACTGTATAAAAATGGTTATATTTTTATTTCATATAATGAATTAATATAATAATTTCACTAACCTTCTTTTTAAACTGCGTCACCTTTATTTTATTCCTACTTACACGTGTTTCGGTGGATCCACCATCATCAGAGTAAATGAAAAATTGAAACTAAAAATTTTTTTCATTTATTTAAAATTTACAGAAGATGATACATCTTCAGTCACTTGTATAAAACTTTTTATACAAGACAGTTTTATACAAGTGACAAGATGTATCATCTTCTGTAAATTTTAAATAAATGAAAAAAATTTTTAGTTTCAATTTTTCATTTACTCTGATGATGGTGGATCCACCGAAACACGTGTAAGTAGGAATAAAATAAAGGTGACGCAGTTTAAAAAGAAGGTTAGTGAAATTATTATATTAATTCATTATATGAAATAAAAATATTTAAAACTGCAGGATGCATTATAAAGATTTATTTTTGAATGGTTATATTGTCCAGTGTGAACACAAAGTCTCCATCAAGGAACCAGTTGTTCAGTTGTGGAAGGAATCGGGTTTGTATTATTTTTTGATTTGTCCCTTCTAGTAGAAGGATCTGTACGGCAGGACCAATACAAAAAAGTTATACAAACCTGACTTCTAGCAGAAGGGACAATAAGGCAAGAACTTTTTTCTTATTTTATTATAGATTTACTGGAACTAGTTACTTAAGGGAGCAATATACCTCCTATCTAACCCATGTTAAATTGACTATTACTTTCTCTTGCCTATATGAATATATAGGAAGGAAAGTTTTATTTTCATGACAATTTTTCGAAATCAAGTTTTCACTTGATCTACACGTTTTCAGACCACCAGAACCCAAAGAACATGTTTTTAGCGATTGGTCTGTCTGTGTGTGTGTGTGAGTGTGTGTGTGTGTGTGTGTTGTGTGAACAGAATATCTCAAGTACAGAACATCGTATGAACTTGAAACTTGAAACTTAAGTTACAAACCACAAGAGGACCCAACATGAACATTTTCATCAGTCGGTCAACCGAAAGTAGTTTATTCGTGTCATTTTTCACTTTTTTGCAACTTTCTCAAAAACGGCTCCTACGATTTTTTTAAAAATCGCCTCATTTACTACATTTTTTATCCTTTACAAGATAGGATAGGCGCTATGTCTGCTGCTGTTTTCTCGTAAAAAAATTGTTTTTTAAAGATTTTGGCTTAAATATGCATTGTAGCGCAAAAATGTATCTAGTAAAAGTTGTAGAGAATTTAAAAACCTACAATTTTTATTTCAAACTTTTTTGTATAGTGCTTAGTTTAGGGGTAATTTGCAATTTTCTATTTTTTTCCTCACGAAAAAATGTAAACAATCGAGTTTTTTTTAAGATTTCAGCCTTAGTATGCATTTTACGACAAAAGTGTATATAATTAAATTTATAGGAAATTAAAAGACCTACAACTTTTATTTAGAGAATTTTTCTCTACAGAGCCTAGTTTAGCATGAAAGAGTGATTTTCCGTATTTTCAAGCTAAACTGAGGTTGATTTTCACTTTGTCTTTCACTTATGATTAAAATAAAATTATGTTTTTTGAAGTTAGTTTTTTTGTTTATTTCTAATGTTTTATTACTAATGTGTTAGGTTATATTGTTAATTATTTGCATTGGCAAGAGGAAGTCGTGTGAGTGTTTCACACCAGATTTTTTGCTTTTTTTAGTTGCATTTAACTTGTCGCATTCAACAAAGTAGTGGTTGTAGTTTAGTGTGTAACTCTTCAAACATTCTAATGAACATTCTAAAGTGATTAAAAATTTGACTTTATTAGCCTGTAGTTCAACAAACAGGGTTGCAAATGCACTAAACATATCACGATTTTGCAACAACGGGTGAACCCAAATTGAACTATTTTGTATTTTTTTACGTTGTCTTCAAAGAAAATACAGAGCAATCACTGCACTTCAATCCATATCTTCAAATCAACTGACAAAATTTTAGAAAACGTACCAGCAAACTAGGTGCCAAACTGAGCAACAAACTGGGCCGGCAAACCGGTTGTGTGAGTAAACAGTCTAATTGTGCAATATTATAATTACGTTAAAATGGTGCAACCTGTACTGTTAAAATTTATGTTTAATTATTTCAGATGTCTTGATGAATTATATAGTTTAACGTTGCACGGAAATCCATTAGAAGAACGTCGAGGCTATAGAACCAAAGTACTTGTCAATTTACCGCAACTAAAATCATTAGATTTCAACAATGTGACATCAGCTGATAGGAAACGAGCTGTAGCTAGACATGACGCATCGGCAAGAGCTGCCAGCTGCAGAAAATTAACAACTTCTGGTCTTGTCTAAATTAAATCTTTACAATTAATTTCTTTTCACTAAATTGTCTTACCTCATCAATAATAAAACACCAAATTATTTTTGTCAAATTATTCATTAATAAATAATTTATATGTGTGGTTATTTTTTTCATAATTTCTTTTAAACGTGTCAGTCTTTCATTGCCTCCTTCTTATGTTGGGCTTGGAGGCTAGAATCCACAAATGCTTCGCTATGACATTGCAGTGTGGTCAGCCAATTATATGACTGAAGCATTTATGAACAGAAGAGGTAAAGGTGTAAAAGACATTAGTCACAGTTATCCCTCTTAGAGTAATGAATTTCATTATACAGCCAGACCCTGTGGTGAATGAAGTGAAGGTGTCATTCACAGGGTGGAAAGTAGATGCTTTTCACTGGGTCCAGCATGCTGATAAACATACTTTTCTACTCAGTGAGGAAGGCATAGGTAAACCATCTCACTCCTCGTTTTACTGTCCCATGTAGAAAGTTCCCGTGGTACACTAACGTACAAGAAACTGAATGAGCACCCAATGATAGCAATGGAAGCAGTTAATACCCTGCTACATTTTTCAACCTCCTAATTGTGCAAGCTGGGCTTTTCCACAGAAACAAACATAAAAACCAAGAAGTGGGGGAGAGGAGACTTCTCTCATTTGAAAAGGAAATGCGTGTGTAAGAAGCAACAAGCTCAAGTTTCTCATTAAAAATTCTAAACTAATCGTTTGTTGTTGTAAGGCGTAAGCCAATAAACCCTCTATAAAATAAGTATAAGCTCTTCAATATTATTCTGTTCATTTTTAAAAAATATATATTGGGTGAATTTACTTTCATTTTTTTTATCACTAAGTCTCAAAAGGTTTCGTGGCCACCCGTTGAGAACTACTGCTCTAGAGGCCTTTAGATTGCTATAGAAATCATCAGCCGAAAAGGCTGATTTAGCCTGATTGAGCTTGATTTAGTGTCAATTAGTAATTTTCTATATTTTTAAGACAAACAGAGGTAATTTTCATTTAGTGTCATTCACTCATTATTCAAATTGAATTGCTTGTCATTGTACATTTTTAACTCGTTGTTATTAAACAGGTTATATTGGTAATTTTTTACATTGGCAAGAGAAAATCGTGTGAGTGTTTTACAATATTTTTTTTCATTGTCCTTTCTTGTAAATAGTTTAAAAGATTATAATTAACCTTCAATGAGTAAAGACACTGCAACTATTCTAAATTGGTTTAAAAAATACAGTAGGCTATCGTTAAAAAAAATTAACTTAGCATTTTGCATATTTTTTAAGTGCAGAGTTCCAGAATGTATTAGGTTTTTTTTATAAGTGCATCCAGGAAACCTCAATATTTGATTAGAAGTGTATATATTTTTCAACCAAAAACTATTTAAAAAGGATTCATGTACATTATAATATGTTTCATCAATCATTTTTTTAGCTTTTGTTTAAACAAACTTCTATTATCACAACTTTTCAAAGTTTGTGGCAATTTATTGATGTATTTTCTATGTGCAAAAGTTGATTTTTGTTAAAACAATTTAGTATTTTGATTAGCAACATAATAATCAATGTTGTTTCTTATGTAGTGGGCGAGAACATTTAAATTCTGTAAAAAGGTATTTTGCTTTTCATACATTATCACTTCAAAGATGTACAAAAAAGGAACTATAAGCAATTGAAGCTTCTTTAAAATAATGGTTTACTCCCACAATAAACCTAATAGCTTTTTTCTGAATTTTGAAAACTCTTTTCATGTTACTCTGTGATGAATTACCCCAAAGTAATATAGTATATCGGATATGATATAAAATTAAACCATGGTAAGCTGCTATTGACAATTTTAATCATTTAATGTGGCAATTTGTTTAATGCAAATACCCCAGTTGATATTTTACCACAGATTTGATCAGTATAATAATCCCACGATAAAGTTCTGTCTTGTGACACTCTTAGAATTTTCAGTGGTTGCACATATTCTAGGATATTATTTAATATAAAGGCATCCAATTCTCTGTTTTCCCTTACTTTATGTTTGTTTTTGAATAGTAAATACTAACACATTTTTCCCATTGACTTTTAACGTTACAGTAGAATCTTGGTAGTCCCGCCATGCAGTAGTCCGGCACCCACAGTAATCCGGCCCTTAAAATGTTAGGCCTAAAAGTATGAAACCTCACCCAGGACAGATTTTGGTAAAAGATTTAAATTGAATTAGTGAAATCAACTTGACCTAATTACGGTGAATTTAATATAACATGTATGTTTAGGATTTGATTAAAGAAATGAATAAACAGACCTTAATTATTGTTAAATGGAATAATGTTTGGCCTTTTATCCAAAACCCAGATCTGGGTCATACTCTATACTTCATGCTGAATTGACAACGAACGTGATTCTCAGAACATGAGCACCCCTACACCGCACTAGGCGATGTCAATAGTCAATAATTATGTCTAGTACAATGACTACAGAAGTACTCAGCAAACCTCTTTTAATTAGTTAATTTAATTTAAAATCACATAGAAATCAATGCATATTCATTTTTTGTTTAAATTTATAATTTATAGTTCCAAAATTCCAACGCATCCAGTGATCCGGCACCCTCTCAGTCCCGAACAGGCCGGACTACTGAGATTCTACTGTAATTCATTCAGAAATTGCACGACACACTCAATGCTAATATGTGTATCCACTTTAAAACATGTGAAACATGATTAGAGCAAATTTCTTTTAAGCTGAGACCTACTGCTACTATCTATTAGATGAAAAATCTTGATATAAAAGTTAAAGGTTATACAAGAATTACTAGCCACTCACAAACCATAATAGATAATATTTCAACAAATATGGATAGTTGTCAGGTTAGGTTAAGGGGTTCAGAGCTCTCTGATCACAGCTACCAAGTATTAGAGATTCAACATTTAGGTAGTCATATCCCAAATAAAACAAAAATTAAAGAATTTAGGCACAAAGTTCAAGGGAATATTAATTGTTTGTTACACAGTTTATCCAAAGAAAATTGGAAGACTGTTTTCAATTCTTCTGACATTAATCAGAAATATCATAATTTTATTGAAACATTAAAATTTCATTATAATAATAGTTGTCCAATTAAAAAGAAAGGTGTAAAAAATATTGTCAGTGAAACAGATGAGTGGGTCACTGGGGAAATTTTGAAAATGAGGTCTGAAGTTAGAGATGTATACTCAGATTTTATATCACGTAGGACTACCTTTAACTAACAAAGGTAGAAAACTATTAATAAACATTATGCCAGAGAAGTCCAGAGAGCTAAATGCAAATAAAACTGCTGAAGTCCTTCATAAAATTTCAAATTTAAACTCAGCAATATGGGAAATAATAAATAAGAATCAAGGTGTAGTTAGCAACAAAAGGTTTACTGACATACCAAATATTGTAAACAAAAATAATGAACTTATTGAGAATGGTGTAGAAATTAGTAATTATTTTAATAAATATTATCAGGAAGTAGCTTCAAAACTTAAACAACAGATTAGGGAAACAGTGGGTTGTTATGAACCAAAAGGTAACAAGGTAGTAAATCCATTCCTATTTAGCCTAGTTTCAAGTGAGGAATTAGAATCAGTTATTGATAGTTTGAAAAGTAAGAAAACATGTGGGTTAGATGATATTTCTAGTATAATTGTTAAAGAATGTAAATATTTTTTATTACTCCACTCCTTCATGTATTTAACTTCTCACTCAAAGCAGGTGTATTTCCAAACAAACTGAAGGAGGATAAAATAGTGTCTATTTTTAAGAATGGACATAGCCAGTAAATTCACATGTTAACTTGAAGTAAATTCACATGTTAACACAGAGTCCGTAGTACAGTTCTTGAATCAAATGTTATTAACAATTAACTTAATGGAAAAAAGTGTCAGTATTTGCAGTTCAAAAACAAACATAACGTTAAAGAAATTAGAGAAGTGGATGTATTTATTCATAATAATAGGTTACAGCATGTAGAAACAGTAAAGTTCCTAAGAATATCTCTAGATAGATTTTTGTCTTGGGACTTCTATACCAATCAAGTATGTAGTAAAATTTCATCTAAGGTATTTGCACTAAAACAAATTGGCAGATTAAATGATAAAAAATTACTAATGCCAGCTTATCATGGTCATTCTATCTCATATCCGTTATGGTATCTTAGTATGGAGTAATTCTAGGATGGGTAAAATGACTAAGGTTTTTAAAAGAAAGCTATTATGTGTATGGTGGGAGCTAACCAGCTAACCTCACGCAGGCCAGTATTTAAGGAGCTTAAATTGCTTACAGTTCCCTCTCTTTACATTTTTGAGGTGATTAGGCCTATGTATGTTAGGAAAAATAATTTTATGCAAAATTTCAATGTTCACAATCATAACACACGAAACAGAAATGATTATTATGTGGCTAATTACTCCACAGAATTGTTTGAACAAAAACCTACTTATGCAGGGAGAAAATTCATGAATAAATTACCCCAATTTTTAAAATGTGATAATTTGCATTCTTTTAAAAAAAATCTGAAAAATTACTTGGTCGGTGAAACTTTTTATAGCGTACAAGAATTTCTTTCTTGATAGTAGTGATACATTGTGTGATTCTTATATGTATTTCAGGTGTTATAACTGACATGTCCTATACTCCTCCTGGAGTCTCCTGAACGCAAAAAAACATGTTTTTAGTGATTGGTCTGTGTTTGTGTAAACAAAATATCTCAAGAACGGAGCATCGTACAAACTTGAAACTTTAAACTTAAGTTAGATACTAGGTACTACTGGACCCAACACAAACATTGTCATTAAAATCGGTCAACTGGAAGTTGACCGATTCATTCGTGTCATATTTCACTTTTTTTTTTATTTTCTCAAAAACGGCTTTTACAATTTTTTAAAAAAATTGCCTCACAAACTAAATTTTTATGCTCTACATGATAGGGTAGGTGCTATGTATGTCTGCTGAAATTCTTGGAAAGGCTGTTTTCTCGTAAAAAAAATTGTTGTTTCAAGATTGCGGCTTTAAAATGCATTTGAGCGCAAAAATGTATAAAAGAAAAGTTGTTGAGAATTGAAAATCCTACAACTTTTATTTCAATTTTTTTTGTATAACGCTTAGTTTAGCGGTGATTAGTAATTTTCTATTTATTTTTTCATGAAAATTAGTAAAAAAAATTAATATAAAAAAAATTTCAACCTTGGTATGCATTCTACGACTAAAGTGTATATAATCAAATTTATAGGAAATTAAAAGATATACAACTTTTATTTTTCTGTACAGAGTGTGAAAGAGTGATTTTCCGTATTTTAAAGTCAAACTGAGGTTGATTTTCATTTTGCATCATTCACTTATGATTAAAATAAAGTTATGTTTTTTGAGGTTAGTTTATTTTGTTTATTTCTAATGTTTTATTACTGATGTTAGGTTATATGGTAAATTATTTTCATCGGCACGAGAAAATATATGAGTGTTTCACACCAGATTTATAAAGAACTATGATGAAAAATTTTTAAGTAGTGTAATGAATAGTAACGTTCAATCAAATATTTTGTAAAAACTAATATAGAAAATATGATAAAATCTTTTATAAAAGATCTATGTCAATATTACACTATTTTGTAGTATAATACAGGCCTCAGATCATCGCCCCGCCACACGTTTTCGAGGTTGTATGTGGCAGAGAGCGCTCAATTGCGCGAGAGAGACAGACCTAGTAATAAATTTTACAATTTCTGGCCGCGAATGGTGCCTCCTTACAGAGTTATCAAAGCTACTAACCGTTAAAATGTTTATTGTTATGTTATTATTAATTTAACTTTTAACACTCAATATGTATTTAAAATATAATAAATATCTTCTTTAGCCGTTAATAATTTTGGTTTTAATCGGTTAAAAGCGTAAAATTCCTTTTAATAACCAACCGTTCGTATTTTCTTGTATGTTGGTGAACCTGTAAAAATACTTTAATCTCAAAATGGCGTCAAGTTGTCAGTTTTATTTGTGTTTACAACAATAACTATTTTGTAATTTAGGATAAGTTATTTATTTGTAAATGAATTACTCTTGATTCTTTAATACAATTGGTTGAATTTAAATGTAAGATTTTATTGATTAATTGTATAATTGCGTTATAAACTAAGTTTAAAGTTAGATTTTGACAGTTGGGAGATTGACTGAACGATCTTATTTATGCATTTGTTACACTGTTTTTATTCATCCATGAATTTAAGAAATGTAAGTATATTAATTGTATTATATATTTATTTATTACACTGATTGTTTGTTTAATGGTACCATTTTATTTAATTTTAATTTTATCGGATTGTATTTTATTATAATTTCGATATTGTTTTTGTTGAGGAATCAGTAATTTGACCCCATAGTATTTGTTTTTAATTCTGTGAAAAACAATACAAAGTTCTAAGTAATCTGTAATAATTCAAAATAGGCCTATATTTTACTTATAATGTATTTAAATAAATTTTATAGTATTTAGATTTTTATTAACTTATTTTAATATTTATTAAATAGATATTAAATAAATTTTGAAATAGTTTCTTTAAAAATCTTCAGTTATTTGTTGTCTGTTGGTAGTGAATCTTTGTATTTAGTTTACTTATGGGCTTCTTGCTAGGTAATAAAGATAAACTAAACATTTTATGTAATTGAATAAAAATTTAGATTAGTATAATTTACAGTTTTCTTTAAAATATTATATAAATATGTGGTACCAATTATATATATAGACTATATTTTTTATAAACTATGGGTATGCGCTATAAACATTGGTAAGTGTGTTATGTTACCGTATTCTGGTGGTTAGAAATATATATTTCAATATTGACTATATGTATAAGTTTCAGGTCTCTTTTAGATTTGATTCAAAAAATATTGTTTTACAAATGTTTCTTAAGTTTGTGATAAGGCTTCTTACATAATTTACTAAAAAAACAATTTTTTTTCTTGTTTCCATGAAAGTAAATCCTGAATTGTCAACAAACACTGTAATTGTACGTGATGTTTATTAAAAGATCTCCTTGAGTGATTTGTTAGGTTAGGTACCATTCATAATATTCTGCTTTCTGGTAGGTCTCTTGTGTGATTTTCCAACCATATTTTAATCTATTCATAGATGTTATTAAATTTTTAATTGAAAATGAAAATTAGAAGTAGTTTTACAAATTTGGGGGCTTGCAGTATCAGCTGTCATCGATACACTTGTGATAGCAATGTTTACTATTTTTGGCTCTGTGGGGAGAGTAAGTGATGAAAATATTATTTTGTTAAGTTGTTTTTCTCCTTTATGTCCACATTTATTTATAAATTCTTGTGTATTGACTTATTTGTTTCCTAACTGTGCATGAGGTCTTTCCCATTTATATCTGTATGAAACATTTTGTAATTTCAAATGAAATGGCAGATTTTATGAAAATAGCAGGAGTTGTTCTGTCAATTATTCATCTATTAGATAAGAAGGTTAATTAAATTAAAATGTGTTTTTTGGTGAATTCTTTTATTTTTAGCCTTAATGTACCT
Organism: Catonia carolina; assembly: GCA_035578175.1. Lineage (NCBI taxonomy): Eukaryota > Metazoa > Arthropoda > Insecta > Hemiptera > Achilidae > Catonia > Catonia carolina. The sequence goes on from JAQMRL010000012.1 coordinate 6,232,089, forward strand.
ATCTAGTTTTAATAACTACTTTCCTGTTAACTTAATGTTTTAATTTAATATAATTTTATATTGTTTGTTACATTTCCTGGTTCAGGTACAGTCTAATTGTTGCTATCCGAAGTAATTGAAACTGAGATTACTAGGGGTAGCAAAAATTTCTGATAACAAACCATTATATTTCTCTTAGAATGCCGATTCCTTATTTTGGAACAGTAAAATCTTGTTTTTCTGGACTAATTGGGAGTAAAGACAATCCAGAAAATTGAAAATCCAGATAATAAACAAAACAAACTCTTAATAAGCGAACTTACTGTTTATTACAATAAAAAATTTGGTGTGAAACACTCACACAACTTTCTCTTGCCAATGCAAATCATTACCAATAAACCTAACATTATTAATAAAACATTAGAAATGAACAAAAAACTAACTTTAATAACATAATCTAATTTTAATCATGAGTGAAAGATGCTAAATGAAAATCAACCTCAGTTTAGCTTAAAAATACGGAAAATCACTCTTTCACGCTAAACTAGGCTCTGTAGAGAAAAATGCTTTAAATGAAAGTTGTAGATCTTTTAATTTCCTATAAATTTGATTATATACACTTTTGTTGTAAAATGAATTCTAAGGCCAAAATCTTTAAAAAATAGATTTTTCACACGTTTTCGTGAGAAAAAACAGAAAATTGCTAATTACTGCCAAACTAAGCGTTATACAAAAAAATGTTTGAAATAAAAGTTGTAGAATTTTAAATTCTCTACAACTTTTGTATAAATTTTTGCACTAAAATGCATGTAATCATAAATATGTATTTTTTTACATGAAAACAGCCTCACCAAGAATTTCAGCAAACATGACGCCTACCCTATCTTGTAGAGAATAAAAAAATTGAGTAAACCAGGTGATTTTAACAAAAATCGTAGGACCAGTTTTTGAGAAAACTGCAAAAAAGTGAAAAATGACACGAATAAACTACTACTTCCGGTTGACTGATTTTGATGAAAATGTTCGTGTCGGGTCCGGTAGTAGTATGTAACTTAGGTTTCAAGTTTTAAGTTCGTACGATGTTCTGTTCTTGAGATATTCTGTTCACACACATACTCACAGACACACACACAGACCAATCCCTAAAAACATGTTTTTTGGGTTCAGGGGGTCTGAAAACATGTAGATCCGGTGAAAACTCTATTTCGAAAAATCAACATGAAAACAATACTTTCTTTCCTATATATTCATATAGGCAAGAGAAAATAAAAAAGGTGTTTTGTGACAAAATTACATAGAAATTGGTTGCCATGAGATGCGTGTGCGATCCTCAGGTGTTTCATCAATACAGGCTGTGAGAATCCATGCTGGTTCCACCAACGCCATTGTGATTCTTTCATCATAACTTTTGTACACCTGCTAAGAAAACATTGAATCAGTTGCAGGCCTATAAGGACTAGTGTAAAGTACACATGTATGCAGGCACCATCAGTGCGTGGCAAAATTAGTTAGCACTACACAAAAATTAAATCTACTGATACTTTGGTTATGTTTATTCGTATAATTGTAATGTTGTTTTCATCATCATTATTGATTATGTGTTATTTAATGCTTCTAATAATATTTTAAATTATTTATAATAAGCCTACTGTTTATTTGTACTTTCTCTTGCCTATATGAATATATAGGAAGGAAAGTATTGTTTCATGTAGATTTTTTGAAATCGAGTTTTCACCGGATCTACACGTTTTTAGACCCCCTGAACCCAAGAAACATGTCTTTAGTGATTGGTCTGTGTGTGTGTGTGTATGTATGTATGTACGTGTGTGAACAGAATATCTCAAGAACGGAACATCGTACGAACTTGAAACTTGACACTTAAGTTAGATACTAGTACTGGACCTGACAGGAACATTTTCATCGAAATTGGTCGACCGGAAGTAGTATTCGCGTAATTTTTAATTTTTTTGCGATTTTCTCAAAAACCTCTCCTAGGTTTTTTTTAAATCGCCTCATTTACTAAATTTTTTATGCTCTACAAGATAGGGTAGGTGCCATGCCTGCTGAAATTCTTGGAGAGGCTGTTTCCTTGTAAAAACATTATTTTTTTAAGACTGGCTTTAATATGTATTTAAGCGCAAAAATGTATATTATAAAAGTTGTAGAGAATTTAAAATCCTATAACTTTAATTTCAAACATTTTTTGTATAACGCTTAGTTTAGTGGTAATTAGGAATTTTTTTTTTCATGAAAAGCTGTAAAAAATCAATTTTTTAAAGATTTCAGCCTTAGTATGCATTTTACAATTAAAGTGTATACAATCAAATTCATAAAAAATTAAAAGATCTACAACTTTTATTTAGAGCATTTTTCTGTACAGAGCATAGTTTAGCGTAAAAGATGATTTTCCGTAATTTTAAGCCAAACTGAGGTTGGTTTTCATTTTGCACATTCATGATTAAAATAAGGTTTTATTTTTGAGGTTAGTTTTTTTTGTTTATTTCTAATGTTTTATTACTAATGTTAGGTTATATTGTTCATTTTTGCATTGGCAAGAGAAAGTTGTGTGAGTATTTTACACCCGATTTTTATTTTAGTGTTGTTTTTTCTACTGCTGTTTCTGTATTCTTAGAAACCATTGCTGGGTCATCTGCAACTGTATCATTTACATGAGTACTTAATATTTTTTTCTTTTTCAGATTGTATTGATACAATGCAGATACATGAAGATAAATATGAAATAATCCGAAGTAACAAAGTACGGAGAGCTTCTGTAGCGTGGTGTTCATTCATCCAATAAATAATTAACAACCTTTTCTTTGTTTGCCCCCCTTCCTTTGTTAACTTCAGTACTATTCGAGTTTTTTCTTTTTTTTTTTAAAAAAAAATAAATCAGAAACCTTCAAAATGGTGCACATGCCAAGATCATACGCATATGACTTTTGGTTGCGTAATACTCCTGATCCGATCGTTGAATTAAGTTGTCTAATGCCAAACGGAGTTTTCATACCACTTGAAGCTAACAGAAATGCCACGCTACATGAGATTAAGGAGGTATGTATATGTTTTTTTTTAATGCTTTGAATGTCACACCTTGTAATGGAGAACTAATGAAAAATGCCTAGTCAAAAGCAGGCTAATGACTATTCCCTTTAAAAATTAATTTCATAAGAACTAAAGGTGTTGTCAAACAGAACGCAGACGGTCCGCTGCGGACTGAGAGAGCCCAACGCGGACAAATCAGGACGGACCAAACAGTTGTAAAGGAAACAAGAACGAGTCGTGGCGAATTTATGATTTATTTTTTCAACTTTGAAACATGAATTTATATTGTCTAGCAGTTCTTCAGACGATAAAGAATTACTTCTTTTGTTCGCTTTGAGATGGTCGAAATGAAAAAGAAAATGGGTGCACGAAATTAATTGCAAAAGAGAGGAGGTAGGCGAATTTCCCTGACTTTGCAATGAATTGAATTCCTTCGAAGACCGATTTTTCATGTATTTTTGTTTATCCCAACTATAATTTCATTATTGTTGATATAGGTAGTTATGGGTGGCATAATGATATTAGTATCTTAAAAAATTTTGCTTTCTATCGTGAGTTCGTAAATAACAAAATTATGCTACCTCCAAAGTCACTACCAGGAACAGACATCCCTGTACGAGACAAATTTGTTATTAACTATTTGAGTCAATGAATAATGTTAATATTAATAAGTCAATAACTAATTATAGATTGATACACTTTCAATGTACAGAAATGCTGTCAGTCAACGTCGACAGTAAAAACGTGAAACTAATTTTTTGTTATAAATACTTTAATAACAAAAAAAAAATTTGTGTTTAGTACTACTGACTTGACTACTACGTGGTTTGTTGAAGATTTTCAGCAATTTCTCTCCTTGATTGTGCTTTCTTAACCAAGTTTTTGTAATCATTATTTTGCACATCATATAAATGTGGGTGCTCCCTAATAAGTTTAATAATTTTTCCTCTTCATCGACCATCCTATCCGTCGCGGACTCTGTAGAAAAATACAACCTCCCAACAGTCCGCCGCGGAATAGATTGGTACGCGGCGTAGGCCGCTGTCTATTTGACTAGGATGATGCAACAATGTCTAACACATCATCCGTGTTCTGTTTGACAATACCTTAATAATGTTATTATATTCTGACTGACAAAAGACTGCAGATGAAGGTGGAGCTTAGTGGCTTAGAACACAGCACAAAGCCAATTGACTTTCAGCAACTGTATCCTGCGTTATCACGTTGTGGTCCCGCTGTTCACATTTTTCATGTTACTAAAAGTTTTAGATTCATTTTTCTTGAACGGTTATACAAAATATTTGAAATCTTTTGATCCATTAGTTGAAGAATTAAACAGGAAACCGAGACAAAGCTTTAAGTGCAAGTTTCATGTCGGTAGGTTAAGGGGATCCCATCTTATCTCTGGATTAAGTTCGTTTTTTCAAATATTACATTAGGTTAATACAATTTACTAGTTTTAAACAATTATTCAACTAAATAAAATAATTATACAAAACATGTACGCTTACATTAAAAATATTACTTAATTGACTTTCAGCAACAATGCGTAGCAACAATGAGTAGTCATAACACTATTAACCCTAGAAGCAGTAACTGTCGATCTGAGCGACAGTTGTGCTGTTGAATACATGTCGATGTCGATTTGGTCGACAGATGCACCCACTCTTATTTTTAACCAGCAGGTTGTTTATCTACCATGGTAGGAGCAGGAAGTTTTAAATTTTGACTTGATATAAATTTTAATTTACTGAAGATGTGTACAAGATACACGAAAGCGCTATAAACATTGGTAAGTGTTTTATGTTACCATATTCTCGTGGTTAGAAAAATATATATTTCAATTTTAAATAATACGGCTGTTTAAAAATCCTACGTAGGATGTTTAATAAAATAATAAAAATATTACATGTTTAATAGTCTTTGCAAAAGCTATCTTATTGGTCTTGTTTCTTTGTTATTGTTTCTATATCATGTATAACTAAGCAATATGGATGTGTAATAGTAATTTTATATTTAACGTAAGATTTATTTATGATAACAAAATACATAAATAAAAGAAGTATAAATTCGTTTTATCGGTTCAAGAAAATTACGAATAAGCCTATAGGGTCTATGTTTATTTTGGAGAGTTATTTATAAGCTTTACATTCACATCAGAAAAACAAAAGAGATGTAAAATATCAACAAACAATGAGTAGTCATAACACTATTAACCCTAGAAGCGGTAACTGTCGATCTGAGCGACAGTTGTGCTGTTGAATACATGTCGATGTCGATTTGGTCGACAGATGCACCCACTCTTATTTTTAACCAGCAGGTTGTCCAACCTACATTATATAACTAATCATATGAAAGTATTTCATTTGATCTATTTAGTTTCACAGTTTGCCGGTAGTTTCGTTCTCTCGTTCATTCGTGCGAGTCTTTGAAAGTTGTTGTTTCGTAATGTCGTGTTTCACTGTAATGGCGATCTGTTTGTTATGATAGATGTGTTGTTGTTTCATGTTATTAGTGTGTTTCAATTCGTTTTACTGTAAGTTTATTAAATATCATGAATTATCTGTGATATTATTTTAGTGTGTGTTCAGGTTATAAATAAAACCTACGAAAATAAATGTGTACTCTGTAAATGTTGACATTGCGTAAACATAACCTAGATCTTTTCTCTACAGACCTTACCATTTTTTCACATATAATAACTAAAACAGATAAACTGATAATTCAAAAAAGTAATTATTCTAGAAAGATTGCTCTAACAAATGTATATTTCCATTTTTGCACATTTGTTTAGGTAAATCTGTCACGTAGCTAAAAACACAAAACTTATTTCTCAAATTTGTTATTATAAATGTTTCATTAGTCCTGGTTATTTGGGAAATAATATTATCAGAAAACAAAAATAACAGTCAGGTAGAGCTATCTTTTCTGTTTAATTTGGTATATCATATGTACCTGATATCTGAAGTACAAAAACAATACAAAATTGTTTTTGTAAGCTTGTTTTTTTTGTTAAAAATGCTTGACACTAAGTTAAACCTATTACCGCTTCTAGGGTTAATATGGTGTTAATATTATCAGTGTCTAATGTATTGTGTCCATATGCCATTTGTGACAATGTTAACGGTTCTACCTTTTTCTCAAGAGCTATTGACAAAACCTAATGTACTATATTTTTAATTAAAATTCACAAGTTTTATGTAGTTAAATTGATGCATAGTTTATGTATTTTAAGTCACATCAACATCTTGGTTATTAGCAACTACTTTGGGCTATAATACATTGGGCTTTAACACTTTATAATTATTTCTAGACCCGTCGGAAATCGAACCTGGTACCTTCCGCTTGGTGGGCTAGCGCTCTAACCACTACTCCATGAAGACGGCCTAATATTAATTTATTTTAATAAAAATTGTATTCATATTACAACAAAAAAAATATAAGCCGTAAACATATATTTATCAACGTTGATTGTAAAGTTTTAAAGGAACCCCCTTTAAGCATCATCTACATACGAGCACCGTCCATGGCTGACTGACAAAAAGTCAGCTGGAGCGATGGAATGGAGTGTGACAGCGAAGCGGCAACCTCACACCCGACCTTGGCTGTTATTGGCTAGATCTCATCCGCAATGTTACAGTAATTCTATTGTAGAATAATTCTTTTACCGAAATTCGTGTAAATCTACTCTATAAATTACACTGCTTTAGAAAATTTATTCATCGATAATTTTTTTTTGGTACGTATGCATTGACACGTTCAGTGCGGCCACCACATTTTTATGTGGCGTATTGAACACTCCCAGGGTGCGGGCACCACAAAAATGTGGTCCATCTATAATGTTTTATATTTTATAATCTCTTCTTTCTACGTTCAGCTAGGGTGAATTGTATTTCTATTATTGTTCAGCTGTAGAAAAAGGTTCGTTCTATGCCACTATACCTTCAGTTCTTGAACAAACATAACCGGTTTTTTTGGCAGAATTTTAAAAACTGGTATATTTACAACTAAGTTCGGAGTTTTACAGGCTATTTTATTTGTTATTACTTACATATTAGTGTTAAATAAAATATTTGCGTATATTATTCAGCATATATTGTATATACTTCAGCATTTACTTGATTTTTCTTTTTTCTAGTCGTTGTAATAATATTATAAAATGTTATTTCATTACATTACTTCCGTTACAATTAAGCAACATTTATGTGCGGAAAAAATTTAGTCTAAATAAAATAAATATATATTTTTTTACAAATGTAATAAAATGCTTTAAATATTTAAAACAATATGAAACGTTTTTATATTTTTAAAGCATTTTCGTAAGCATTATAATAAACAATTGTCCAATTTATTTAATTTTACGGAAAGAACGAAACATCTGATATATTACTTACATGTTTGTATAAATTATAATTTATTATCAGGCATTTTTTTAAATTATTAAGGAAAAACGCCCCAAATTGTGGAAGGACAAATCATGGTTCTCCACCGACACAATGCGCCAGCTCATTCCATGTTACCTGTCAAGAGGTTCCTAGCCAAGTACAACATCTCAGTGTTAGAACATCCACCTTATTGACCATATCTTGCACCATGTGACTTCTGCCTGTTCCCAAAGGTGAAATCTGGATTAAAAGGGACAAGATTCGTGTCTGTGAAAGCTGTAAAAGAGAAAGTGGCATGTATCCTGAAGGAGCTAACAAAAAATGACTTCCAGCACTGTTTTTAACAATGGAAAATTCACATGGAGCGTTGTTGTAGGGATAGAGGAGTGTATATTGAAGTTGACAATAAGTGATTATGTATAAAATAAAATTAAAAGTTTTTACAAGGTCAGTCTCGTTATTTAATAGCTACACTTAGTATTCCTAGAAAGTACATAATGAATATATGGAGGGTTTCGAGGAAACGCTTACAACTGTGTGTATCATTTATAGCTGTTGTAAGTTTTAACGGCTGTAGATTATGGTTTGTGTACCAGCTTCGTAAATGAGATTACGTTCTGTGATATGTGATAATAATGATTTTCTTTTTAATCATGATGAAGTATGGGATAAACCATACTCAGACAGCAAGATCATATCTTATTCTGATACTGTTTGTTTTTCTATAGGATTTGTGGGAAGAGGCGAGTAAATTCCCGTTGCATGGAACACTGCACGATGCATCATCGTATGTGTTCTCGTGCATCAACAGTATGGCTGAGAGCGAAGAATTGCTCGACGAGAACAGAAGACTGTGTGATGTTAAACCATTCGTAGCCGTTTTAAGACTGATTGAACGTAAAGGCGATAAAGCTGAACGTGTACTTGATATTCAAATCAGCCATCTTATTGGAAAAGGTCTGTTTTTTCAATTTTTTTCTTTTCATTGCTTTTGACTTTCTCTTGCCCTATGTATGAGTATGTAGGAAGGAAAGTATTGTTTTCATGTTGATTTTTTGAAATTGAGTTTTCACCGGATGTATATATATACATTTTCAGACCACCTGAACCGAAAAAAATGTTTTAGCGATTGGTCTGTGTGTGAACAAATTATCTCAAGACGGAACATCATACGAAGTTGAAACTTGGAACTTAAGTTAGGTTCCACTAGAGCACCCAACACGAACATTTTCATCAAAATCGGTCAACCGGAATTAGTAGTTTATTTGTGTAATTTTTCACTATTTTACAATTTTCTCAAAAACGACTAAGATTTTTTTTTAAATCGCCTCATTTACCACATTTTTATGTTCTGCAGGATAGGGTAGGCGCAATATCTGCTAAAATTCTTGGGGAGGCTGTGGTCTCATAGAAAAAATAGGTTTTTAAAGATTGTGGCCTTAGGATGCATTTTGGAGCAAAAGTGTATGTTAAGTTGTAGAAGAAAAAAGATAAAGTACAAGCTTTTTAAATTCTAAGCGTTTTTTTTTTGTATAACGCTTAAAGTTTAGCGGTGTTTTTCTGTTTATTTCAAGAAAATCTGTTAAAAAAATGGATTTTTTAAAATTTCAACGTTAGTATGCATTTTACGACTAAAGTGTATGTAATCTAATTTTTAGGAAATAAAAGCTTAAAATTTTTATTTTAAGCCTTTTTCTCTACATTGCCCAGTTTAGCGTCAAAGACTGATTTTCCTTATTATTAAGCCAAACTAGGTTGATTTTCATTTTGCATCGTTCACTCGTGATTAAAATTAGGTTAGATTTTTTTGTTTATTCAAAGTCGCATTAAAAGCTTGATCATTATTAGCGACTACGGTGGGTTAAAAAACTGTAATGATGGGTTTTGGCACGTAGTAATTTCTTGGCCTTAGCCGGGAATCGAACCTGGGTAGGTAATAATCTCCGCTTAGTTGGCCAGTGTGCTATCCAGTACGTCACGGAGGCGGCCTTTTTTCGGTTTTCTTTTTTTATATTGTTTAATAATGTTAGGTTATATTGTTCATTATTTACATTGGCAAGAGAAAGTCGTGTAACTGTTTCACACCAGATTTTTAATGTAAGTACTGTACTATACAACTGATTGCTCTTTAAAAGTGTATTATTTTTTTATTATTTTGTTTTTTTTTTTGCGTTAAGGATACTCCAGGAGGAGTATAGGACATGTCAGTTATAACACCTGAAATACATATAAGAACACACAATGTATCACTATTATCAAGAAACAAATTCTTGTACGCTATAAAAAGTTTCACCAATCTAGTAATTTTTCAGATTTTTTTTAAAGGAATGTAAATTATCATATTTTAAATATTGGGGTAATTTATTCATGAATTTTCTTCCTATATAAGTAGGTTTTTGTTCTAACAATTTCGTGGAGTAATTAGCCACATAACCATTTCTGTTTCTTGTGTTATGATTGTGAACATTGAAATTTTGCATAAAATTATTTTGCCTAACATACATAATCACCTCAAAAATGTAAAGAGAGGGAACTGTAAGCAATTTAAGCTCCTTAAATAGTGGCCTGCATTAGGTTAGCTAGTTAGCTCCCACCATACACCTAATAGCTTTCTTTTGAATTTTAAAAACCCTATTCATATTTCCCATGCTAGAATTACCCCATACTAAGATACCATAATGGATATGCTAGAATTACCCCATACTAAGATACCATAACAGAATTACCATAACGGATACCATGCTAGAATTACCCCATACTAAGATACCATAACGGATATGAGATAGAATGAGGCCATGATAAGCAGGCATTAGTAATTTTTTATCATTTAATCTGCCAATTTGTTTTAGTGCAAATACCCCAGATGAAATTTTACTACAAACTTGATTGGTATAGAAGTCCCAAGACAAAAATCTATCTAGAGATACTCCAAGGAACTTCACTGTTTCTACATGCTGTAACCTATTATTATAAATAAATACATCCACTTCTTTAATTTATATTATATTGTTCAACACCCTCCATAAAAGCTAACTTCTTTAGTTGTTGATGATTTTAAACCAGTATACTAGGTAAGATTTCACTTGAAGCCAATGGCCTAACGGTTTTCATAGCAAGATGATCGTTTTTGGAATGGGGATAGCTAGTCAGCCAGTTCACTTCTGCAAGCCAAGCTGACGAGACAAAATAATTTAATTTCTGAAAACATTGTCTACAAACAAAACACTTGTAATCTAAGCCTATCTATAACTGTGTAGCCATAACAGCTTTACTGTTGGAAGCGTCATTTATGAGTTCTTCCCCAAGCAACAATACCATAAGAAAGTACCGATTGAGCAACCGAGTTGTAAACCATTTTTAATGGTTTTAAATCTAAAATTGTTAGTAGGTTTTTAAACAGGTATATAAGTTTTGTTAGTTGTTGACACAGAGACCATTTTAATTGTCGCCGACCGGGGCTGACAACATGTGGCAGCAAAACCTTGTTTGCGATGCGCCGCGCCGCAGGACCAATGTTCCATTGTTACTAAAATGGTGGCGACGAGTATGTATCGTGGTGGTTCTAGTTCTTATTCGGCCCACCGGAGCGCTCTGACAGTCTTTTCAAAAATACCGCACCTCCTTGCCCCTGAACACTTAAGATCAGAAAATGATGACAATCCAATAAATTGAACTTTTATTCCGTTTTACAGGTCTACACGAATTTGATTCGTTGAAAAATTCCGAAGTGAATTACTTCAGAAGTCGTATGAAGAGCTTGGCGGACGACATGGCTCGTGGCCGACAAAACAAGACGTGGTTGCAAAGGTTACATTATCAATTTCCACCGAGAATATCGAATTCGACTGCCAATCTTCCGCCAACCGTTTTCGCTCGTTTAAAAGACGGTCATTTCGTCATGATCGTCAAGTGTGAAAATCCTGAGGTACGTTGAATTGAGTCGTTTTTCCTCGGTTCATCTTAAGAAAGATATCTCAAGTAAACAAACAGCAGTTATCGAATCAGCTGTTAAAGCACGGTGACTCAGTAAAAATGCAACACTTATAACAAAAACGTTATATGTGCTTTTCACCATATGCAGCATTAAACGATAAATAGAAATGAAAAAACCAAAAAATACTACAACACTAAATTTCTAATTGAAAATAAATTATAATGCACGTAAGAACAATGCGAGACAATACAATATCAAAAGCGAACTGGTAGCATATAGCGATGACATGTTCTTTTTCAAAAATGTGGAGAGAGATTTATGGGTTTGGATGAGTCATCGTCAAATTCAATTGTGAAATAACGAGTGACTAAACTAATATTAGATAACTAGTCATTAAAATGACAAAGTTTACTTTTAAAGTTCTCTCGTTTCGTCATACAGATCGGAGGTAATACGTACAACTTGTAACCACATTTATTTATGAAAAAGAATGGAAATAAAGTATAGGTGTAACGTTTTTATACATTTATTGATCAATACTTAAAACATCAGTGATGATTTATGATGTAGGCCTAACAGTTTTTTCTAATTTATAAAATACTTTTAAAAGTATTTTCTACTTAAATACGTTTGAAAATATTTTGTTATTTTTTTAATCAGTGTGTACACATATTTAAATAATGCGCATGCTCAGTGATGTCATTATTTGTTTACTGGAGATATCTTTCGTATGGTGAACTGGTATAGTTAATTCTAGGCTGTGTACATAACAATGTGCAACTGGAGACGGCCACACAAACTAGTGTTGTTCTTTCATAGCATACCGACTTTCATGATATGTTTATTAGAAAAAAAATTGAAAGTTGTGCCAATTCATCAGGTGAGTGACCCAGTAACTAGATTTTTTCCAGTCATGACATGCTGTAAACTTGTCCCTCAGTTTTTTTAGTTCCAGTACAGTATCACAAAGACGAGTGTATACCCCTGTATTTTGATAATTTTTTTTTTGTATTATTGCGTTGAGCTGAAATTGATTATTCACTTGACCAAATGTTATGAACAACTACTGAGCAAATAAAATTAAAAATGTAGCTTGTGTGACGTCGCTTTTGATCTGATCGGTCCGTATCTCACATATCAATACTCAGGATCTGAGTACGTTTATTGAAAACTTGAGCGACACTACGCCAGCGTGAAATGGCCTCGGTAGTTGTAGATTGTTGATGGGTGAGAGATAGTCAGTTAAACCACATCTGTATATTCATGACAAAATATTTATACTCCATTCCCTGCCCTGTACTCCCGCATTTATAAAACTTTAAAAAATTCTACTCAAAAACCGCTTGGCACTGTTTTATGAAACATGCTTAATCGGAAAAATGAACTTCAAATTGAAGAATTGGTCTTTTTGTCGTGTTTGTGAGTCTAATATGTCCAGAGATTGCAAGGTTTCACAAAAAGCTAAATAAATAAAAAACTAAAAGTCTGATAGTGGAAATGTGGTACACTTATTTGCAACACTGTGATAAATGTTACTGGAAAATTTGAACCAGATGGACAAACTATTCCCACGTTATAAGTTGGTAAAGCGGTGCTTTTCGTTTTAGAGCGTCAAAAACATGTACGAGGGGTACCCAAAAGAAACCGGAATTATTTTTTAAAACTATTTATTTTTAATTTTTTTACAAAAGAACCTTATCCCCTTCAAAATACTCTCCATTACAACTAATACATTTGTCCCACCGGTGCTTCCACTGTTCAAAACATTTTTTTGTACTCCTCTTCAGTGATGGCTGCCAGCTCATCCGTCGTTTTTTTCTTGACATCATCAACGTTGTTAAATCGGAGACCTTTCATGCCCCTTTTCATGCGTGGGAACAAGAAAAAAATCACACGGAGCCAGATCGGGTGAGTACGATGCGTGTGTGGTAGCAAAACCATGCCGTTTTTCGCCAAAAACTGGGTAACCGAGATTGCCGTGTGTGCAGGCGCGTTGTCGTGGTGGAAAAACCAGTCCCCTGTCTGCCACAAATTAGGTCTTTTACGACGAATGCTGTTTCGTAGTCTTCTTAACACTTCAAGATAAAAAGCTTGATTTACCGTCTGGCCTGGTGGAACGAACTCTGAATGGACAATTCCCCTCACATCAAAAAAACAAATCAGCATTGTTTTGATGTTCGATCTGACTTGACGACTTTTTTTTGGTCGGGGTGATAATGAAGTCTTCCATTGACTGGATTGTTGTTTGGTTTCTGGGTCGTACCCATAGCACCAAGACTCGTCACCCGTAATGATCTTTGACATGAAATCTGGATCAGTTTCAAGCTGTTGTTTCAAATCACTACACGTTTCAATTCGACGTTCCTTTTGAGTGTCTGTCAGAACCCGAGGCACAAACTTGGCAGCGACTCTTTTCATTGTCAAGTCTTCTGTTAAAATGCGTTGGACTGAGCTCCAAGATAACCCACTAACCTGTGATATTTGGTCAATGGTCTGTCGTTGGTCTGTTCGTACAATTTCTTTCACTTTCACAACATTTTCGTCTGTTCGGGAAGTCGACGGTCGTCCAGAACGAGGTTTGTTCTCAATCGACATGTCGCCATTTTTAAAGCGCAAAAACCACTCGTACACTTGGGTTTTTCCAATAGCGTCGTCTTTGTAAGCTGTGTTCAACATTACAACTGTTTCCGCGGCGTTTTTACCGAGCAAGAAGCAAAATTTCACAGCCGCACGTTGTTCATTAAAACTTGCCATCATGAAAAACGACACGAGCACAAAACAGCACTAACGAGAACAGAACAAGCTAGATCAACGAACAAAATGGCATTGAACTGGCAATGAGTAGCGCTACAAGCAGCCTAGTGGCGGGAATTTGTACTGCACAAGCTCCGCCCACAGCAGAGCTATTCCGGATACTTTTGGGTACCCCCTCATACTTTTTTGTTTTACTTGTAAAAAACATAAGGTTGTTACTGTTTAAAAATTTTATATCTACACATGTTGTACACAGAATCGATCCACAAAATAATTAGTGTATTGTTTATTTAGCTAGCATTATCCATTCAGGAGAAAATTCATTTCAAACTCTGGTGCACAAACTAAAAATAGGGCGGTGGTGTCTTTCACACCTCTAGCTCTTCTGTTGTTAAATGCTTCTTCAGTCATATAATTGATTGATCATGTGATAAGAAACACAATTATTTTTTGTAGCTCTGGAACTAATAGAGTGTAAATAATTAAACACTCCACCTGCCTGTTATGGGCATAAAAAGTAATTAGAAAATAAAATATGACTTTGTACCACCAGGGGATTCAAGAAAAACATTTTCATCAAAATTGGTCAATCGTAACTACTAATTAGTTGTCATGCTATTTTTCACTTTTTTGTAATCTTCTCTAAAATTGCTTGTACAATTTTTTTTATAATCGCGTCTGTTACTACATTTTTTATGCTGTACAAGATAGAGTAAGGGCCATGTCAAAATTCTGTTAAAATTCTTGGGGAGGCTGACCTCTCATTTTTGTTAAGATTGCAGCCTTAATCTGCATTTTAGGGCAAAAGTGTATGTAAGTAAGGTTCTAGAAAATTAAAAAACCTTCAACTTTTATTTCAACCATTTTTTCTACGATGCTTAGTTAATAGTTATGTCAGTTAATGATTTTCTGTATTTTTCTCATCAAAATTGGTAAAAAAATTAAATCTTATAAAATTGCGACCTAAATAGGCATTTGTCAAAAAAAATGTTTATAATCAAAATTATAGGAAATTAAAAAACCTACAACTTTAATTTAAGGCATTCATTGTACACAGCGTAGTTTAGTGTCGATCAGTGATTTTCCATATTTTGTCATTCACTCATGATTAAAATTAGGTTTTTCATTTTATATTGTTTACTAATGATTAAGCATAGGTTACATTGTTAATTATGTACATTGATAAGAGAAAAAGTCTAGTGAGTGATTCACACAAGATTTTAATAATTATGAACATAATTTTAAATTAAAATATTTTTTTCAGACAAAGTTCACGTTCAATGTTCACCACACGATGACGCCATTTCAGTTATTACAAATGATCTTAAATAAGCGAGCGATAAATTTGAACACAAAAGAACACATCGGCGATTTTGTTTTAAAAGTTTCCGGTAGAGAAGAGTATTTGGTCGGCGAGTATCCGATCATCTCGTTTGTTTATATCCAGGAGGCGTTGTCGAGAGATGTGACTCCGACTGTTGTCACTGTTTCCGTTCAGAGCGTGCCTGGTACGTATATTGTCGCATCTACTTCAGGTATTTTTAAAAGGATTTGGTTATTGCATAGTGGACCTGTGCGAATGTTCGAATAAATTCTCACAATGTTCTTGGGTTTGAAAACCCTATTACTACTGAACATCGTACAAAGTTAAAACTTAAGTCAGTTACTACTAGAGGACCCGACACAAACATATCCATCAAAATCAGTCAACCGGAAGTAGTAGTTCATTTGTATCATTTTTCACTTTTTTACGATTTTCTAAAATCAGCTCGTACAATTTTTTTTTACTTTCTCTTGTCTACATGAATATATAGGAAGGAAAGTATTGTTTTCATATCGAGTTTTCACCGGATATACTTGTTTTTAGACCCACTGAACCCAAAAAAAAACATGTTTTTAGCAATTGATCAGTATGTGTGTGTGTGTGTGCGCACGAGTGTGAACAATATATCTCAAGAACAAAACATCATACAAAGTTGAAACTTGAACCTTAAGTTAGATACCACTACCGGACCCAAAACAAACATTTTCATGAAAATCGGTCAACAGAAGTAGTAGTTTATTCGTGTCATTTTTCACTTCTTTGCGATTTTCTCAAAAATGGCTCCTACGATTGTTTTAAAATTGCCTCATTTACTACAGTTTTTATGTTCTACAAGATACGGTAGGCGCCATGCCTGCTGAAATTTTTGGGGAGGCTGTTCCCTCTTAGAAAAGAAAGTTTTTTTAAGATTGCAGCCCTAATATGCATTTTAGGGCAAAAGTGTATGTAATAAAAGTTAAAGACAATAATTTAAAAAACTACAATTTTTATTTCGAACCTTTTTTTGTATAATGTGTTTAGCAGTAATTAGTGATTTTCCGTTTTTTTTTCATGAAATTTATAAAAAAATAGATTTTTTAAGATTTCAGCCTTAGCATGCATTTTACGACAATAGTGTATATTCATTCAAAAATAAATCTTTATAATGCATCCTGCAGTTTGAAATATTTCTATTTCATATAATGAATTAATATAATAATTTCACTAACCTTCTTTTTAAACTGTGTCACCTTTATTTTATTCCTACTTACACGTGTTTCGGTGGATCCACCATCATCAGAGTAAATGAAAAATTGAAACTAAAATTTTTTTCATTTATTTAAAATTTACAGAAGATGATAGATCTTCAGTCACTTGTATAAAACTGATTTAAAATTAATTTATTTTAATTTATCCCTTCTCATATTTACTGTAGATAGCAGCAGCAGTCAATATCACTTCATCATTCCTAAATTTTATCTGTTCATTCAAAATGTCCTGCTTTTGCTCTTTTAAATATTTATAAATATGGAACATCTCATATTTTTCAATTTTATTTTTATTCTCTATATTACATTGTTCTATTATATTGAAATGTTCATCTATTTTACCAAATTTATGTTTTCCTTCTTTTATATGATTGGTATAGTTAGATATAATGTAGTCACATTTCAGTGCTTTTTATGTTCATTATACCTCACTTGAAAATTACGACTAGTCATACCAATGTAAAATTTTTTACAATCCTCATTACCTTGGTATGACTAGTCGTAATTTTCAAGTGAGGTATAATGAACATAAAAAAGCACTGAAATGTGACTACATTATATCTAACTATACCAATCATATAAAAGAAGAAAAACATAAATTTGGTAAAATAGATGAACATTTCAATATAATAGAACAATGTAATATAGAGAATAAAAATAAAATTGAAAAATATGAGATGTTCCATATTTATAAATATTTAAAAGAGCAAAAGCAGGACATTTTGAATGAACAGATAAAATTTAGGAATGATGAAGTGATATTGACTGCTGCTGCTATCTACAGTAAATATGAGAAGGGATAAATTAAAATAAATTAATTTTAAATCAGTTTTATACAAGTGACTGAAGATGTATCATCTTCTGTAAATTTTAAATAAATGAAAAAAATTTTTAGTTTCAATTTTTCATTTACTCTGATGATGGTGGATCCACCGAAACACGTGTAAGTAGGAATAAAATAAAGGTGACGCAGTTTAAAAAGAAGGTTAGTGAAATTATTATATTAATTCATTATATGAAATAGTCTATATAATCAAATTTATAGGAAATTTAAAGATCTGCAACTTGTATTTTAACCGTTTTTTCTACAGAGCCTAGTTTAGCGTCAAAAAGTGATTTTCCGTATTATTATGCCAAACTAATATTAGTTTTCATTTTGTATCATTCACTTATGATTAAAAATAAGGTTATGTTTTTTTGTTTATTTCTGATGTTTTATTACTAATGTTAGGTTATATTGTTCATTATTGGCATTGGCTAGAGAAAGTTGTGTGAGTGTTTCACACCAAATTTTTTATGCTCTACAAGGTAGGGTAGGCACCATGTCTGCTAAAATTCTTGGGGATGCTGCCCTCTCATAGAAAAAAAGTTTTATTTATAAGATTGTGGCCTGCATTTTAGTGCAAAAGTGTATATAATCAAAGTTGTAGAAAATTTAAAAACCGACTTTTGTTCCAAACATTTCTTTGTATAACACTTAGTTTTGCGGTAATTAGTAATTTTCTGTATTTTTTTTTCATTAAAATCTGTAAAAAATGGATTTTTTATTATTTCAGCCGTAGTATGCATTTTACGACAAAAGTGTATATAATCAACTTTATAGGAAATTAAAATACCTGCAACGTTTATTAACTTTTTTCTCTAAAGAGCTTAGTTTAGCGTCAAAGAGTAATTTTCCATATTATTAAACCAAACTAAGGTTGGTTTTCATTTTGCATCATTCACTCATAATTAAAATTACATTATGTTTTTTGAAGTTAGTTTTTTTGTTATTTTCTAATGTTTTTTTACTAATGTTTGGTTATATGGTTCATTATTTACATTGGCCAGAAAAGGTTGTGTGTTTCCTACCAGATTTTTTTTATCCAAAGCATGAATTCCTTAGTGACTGCAAGTTACAAGGGTGATAAATAAACAAAGAGAAATCATAAAATTAGATATGAAATATTTAATTTTATTGATAAAACACTTAATCTTTAAATACGAGGTGTGGCTATTAAATAACGAGACTGGGAGACAATACTGGTTTTTAATTATACTGGGAGAATAACGAGAAAAGGGACAAGATTTGAGTCTGTAGAAGTTGTAAAAGAGAAAGCGGCACATGTCCTGAAGGAGCCGACAGAAGATGACTTCCAGCACTGTTTCCAACAATGGAAAATTTGCATGGAGCGTTGTAGGGATAGAGGAGTGTATATTGAAGGTGACAATAAGTGATTATGTAAAAAAAAAAAAAAAATTTTGTATGTCAGTCTCTTGATTTAATAGCTACACCTCATATATACAAATACAAACTTAAATTAACCTGAAACATGACAAAACATAATGCTTAAGAGATTCTAACATGTTTTTTGGTACCACAAAATAAAAGCTTTTAATTTTGAATACCTGATGACAAATTTATGGAGCCTGAAGTTTTTTATGGGTTGAGGATGACAAAATTTTCTACACTGATTGCACAACGTATCATGAAGCTCTTACTGGTACATCCGCCAGTACCATGGTCTTATGAAGACTTCTATAATCATTTGTATTTAACTTTTTAATAATAACTACAGTAAGACATAAATGAAAATTTTATTATTTTGTTTTCTAATGTATAACTCCTACACTTAGTATATAAAATAACTAATACATAATACTTATACTATAATATAACTTGGCCAGCCCATTGGCGTAGTGGTCTGCGCAACTTGCTCTTATGCCGGTGTCACGGGTTCGATTCCTGGTCAGGTCTGGCATTTTTTATCACTCATCTTCATGTATCACCTTTCTCGCTGGCTGCATTAGCAGCAATTGCTAAACAGTCTGACTCAAAAAAAAAAATCTGGTGTGAATCACTCACGACTTTCTCTTGCCAATGCCAATAATAAACAATATAACCTAATATTAGTAATTAAACATTAGAAAAAGCAAAATAACTAATCAATCTCGTAAAACATAACCTAATTTTAATCGTGAGCGAATGATGCAAAATAAAACCCAACCTTACTTTGGCTTAATCGTATGGAAAATCACTTTTTGACGCTAAACTAGGCTCTGTAGAGAAAAATGCTTAAAATAAAAGTTTTAGATTTTTTTAATTTCGTATTCGATATTTGCATTGTTGTCATAAAATGGATACTACAGCCGAAATCTTAAAAAAAAATTTTTTTTACGGATTTTCATAAAAAGTGGAAAATCACTAATTACTGCTAAACTAAGCATTGTACAAAAATTGTTTGAAACAAAAGGTGTAGATTTTTAAATTTTCTACAACTTTTATTGTATACACTTTTGCGCTAATATATGTATTAAGGCTTAAATGTTAAAAAAACCGTTTTTCCTATGAGAGAACAGCCTTTCCAAGAATTTCAGCAAACATGGCGCCTACCCTATCTTGTAGAGCTTAAAAAATGTTGTAAATGAGGCGATTTTATAAAAAAATCATCAGAGCCGTTTTTTAAAAAATTGCAAAAAAATAAAAAATGATACAAATAAACTACTACTTGCGGTTGACCGATTTCAATGAAAATGTTCATGTCGAGTCCTCTAGTGGTACCTAACTTAAGTTTCAAGTTTCAACTTTGTACGATGTTCCGTTCTTGAGACATTTTGTTCACACACACAGACCAATCGCTAAAAACATGGTTTTTGGGTTGAGGGGGGGTCTAAAAACGTGTAAATCCGGTGAGAATTTGATTTTGAAAATCGACATGAAAACAACACTTCCCTTCCTATGTTCGTATAGGCAAGGGAAAGTAAAAAACAATATAACTTGATAATATATTTCATTCTAAGTTAATTTAGAACACAAGAATACTGAACGGATACCTCTGGTCCCAATGAAGTGTGCATTGTAAGTCCCCCAGTATATTCAATCTTTACCATTTCGACTCACCCCTCCTCACTTAAACTGTATGTTATCCAATGAACGCAAAGCGTCTCTCTTTCAATTTTGAAATTCTACCGTTGAGTAGCTTCTAGTGATTCACTCGCATCTGCACTATGTTAATACATTACTGGTTAATTTATTGTTCCTTGTCACATTATGTCCACCTACCCAACATTCTCGAAATCACACTCCGTTGTTCACAAAGTAACCGATAGCAAGAATTACGATTTCCTTTTTGCTGCGAATAATAAATACAAATTTTACACTTTAGCGGTTTCTGTACATTCTAACAATCTTATGTGGTTTCTCATAACTTTTTTATAAAATTAATAATTATAATTATTAATTAAACTATCTAGAATTATTATAATTATAAGTTAATTAATTAACACTTTCTAATTACACTTTCTAATTAACACTAATTAAACTAATTACCTATTTCTAATAACCAATTTGCTTTTTTATTTCTTAAGTAAAATTTAAAAAAAACTAAGTATTATGATAATGAACTAATAACTAACAACAACGCGCAGAAGTACCGGCAGATCGCTTGCTCACGCTCGATAACATCGATAACATCGATGCTGTAAAAGTCGATATATTCGATAATCTGCCAACATTAGGACTATGAGTGTACTCTATTAGATTCAAATTGAACTAAATTAAGTGACAGCATAGACGGCAATCGTATACAATATGAGCTAATTGATATAAAACTAAGTGAAACAGACGCCCGTATCATATACGGGTGCCGTCCAGCCGATCAAAATGGCGTACCCATATCATATACGGGTGCCGTCCTGAAAGTGTTAAATAAGATAAAAATAAAAATACTAAAAATTAAGTTTATTACTACTTTTTTCTTAGAAAATTATAACATTTTTGTCACAGTTTAAAAGCTAGAGAATCGGTATTGAAGCCTTGATTTTTTACTGTCGATTCTTGATACATCTACATTTGGAATCGACACATTCCTAATTATTTATAATCACCCTCTAGTATTAGCACAGTCAGGGAGAAGGTAAAAATTGATATAATTTTGCATTTGTTTCTGTTTTTTCCAGTTGACATCGGTAATGTTTATGAAAACCCAGACAGTATTGATGACCTAAAAGGAAAACGAAGTTCTTTTTCTACGTTGACATTAAGGAAGCGAGGAAAATTTTGTTCAGCCTGGAGTATAAGTGAGAAATTGTGTTTCAAAATTTGCGCCGTCTGCCGTTTAAATTGTGATACAAGTAGACCAGTAGAGGTAAATTTTTTACAATTTTTCACTTTATCTTGTCCCGTATAAAGTATAAGGAAGAAAATTATTGGTTTTCATGTCGATTTTCAAATTAATTTTTACTGGATATACAAGTTGTCAGGCCCCCTGAACCTAAACAAAAACATGTTATTAGTGATTGGTCTGTGCATGTGCATCTAAATACAAAATAAAAATACCTATAACTTGAATTTTAAGCATTTTTCTCTACAGAACTAATTCAGATGCCGAATTACTGATTTTTCGTGTTTTTAAGTTACAGAGATTGATTTTCATTTTGTGTTATTCACTCATGATTAAAATTAGGTAATGTTTCTCATTTGACATTGTTTACTCGTGATTAAACATAAGTTATATTCAGTATATTTCTTTTAAGCTTAGATCTACTGGAAACAACATTTTATGAAGTAAGGTTGGATCTGTTGTTTCTACGCTACATGTAACCAGATGGCTGGCACAGTCGGCCTCTTTCATTTCTATTAACCATTCGTAATATTAATCCTATTGAGTTAGTTTGGGCTCAGGTGAAGGATTTGAGCAAAGTTCAGGTAGAAAAATTTTTTGTAAATTTGGAAAATGATTCAAGTAGTGACAACTACGATGATGTGTCATCTGAAGAAGTTTTTGTCGGGTGTAGAAGAATTACTGTAAGGTATCCTATTACAGTATTACAGTTTGTTGTTTACAATTAACCTTAAGCCTAATTACAAATAAATGTCTGTAAAAATAATGTTATAATTTATAGTATGAATTATAATAATAATAATAATAATGTAAATTAATTATTACAAAATTAACAATATTGTAACTTTCCTGTATAACCAACGTAAACTTTTTCGGATGGATCACACTACGTAATATTTTTCTTTCAAACATTTTGACTAGGTCTCAGCTTAGCTGAGGTATAGTTCATTATCTATATTGGTAAGAGAAAGTTGTGTGGGTGTTTCACACCAGATTTTTGTTTGTAGGTTGGTGTTTATGCCGGTTTGTTTCATGGCGGTAAATCGCTGTGCGAAAGCCAGAAAACCAGTGAAAAGTTGATATCAAGAGAAGGAGAATGCGAGTGGAATGAAGACTTAATATTTAATATAGACGTCTGTGATATACCTAGAATGGCACGATTGTGCCTCGTTATTTTTGAACTTTCTAAAAACGCCAAAGCTGTTAGAGCTAGGCGATTAAAAGATTCTAAACAGGTAAGTAATGAAAATAAGTTTTTTTTAAGGGTACAATGCAAATTTATGTATGAGGCAAAAAATAATGGGAATTTTAGTTTTTCTTAAAAAAATTTTTTGTATTCGTCTATGTTAATTTTGTCCCCTTCTGGTACAATACACTTGTGCCAGCGCTTTTTCACTTCTTGGAGGTGTTTCTGGAACTCACTTTTTGGTTTACTTTCAGTTCCTTTAGCGATTCTGTTTTTATGTAATCAATTGTGGCAAAACATCGTTGTTTGATGGTTCTCTTCAGCTTCGATAATAGAAAGAAGTGGCAGGAGGCCATGTCCGGCAAATATGGTGGCTGAGGTAACGTAATTGTGTTTGCCAAAAAATTACAGAAAAGCAGTGAAGTGTGAGCGGGAGAATTATCGTGATTCAATTTCCACAAGTGGTTTTGCCACAATTCTGAGGGTTTTTGGCAGAATGCTTCACGCAAACGACGCATAACTCCCAGGTAGTATTACTTATTTATCGAAAAACCTCGGGACGGGAACTCATGATGCACTACACCATTGGAATCAAAGAACACAGTGAGAAGAATCTTCACATTTGATCGGATGTGTCAAATTTTTTTCGGTCTTGGCTCTTCAGGCAGTTTCCATTGGGATGACTGGGCCTTGGTTTCATTATACCTGTATACTTGTTTTCGTCACTTGTTATGACTGTTTGCAGAAATTTTGGATCATTGTTGACTTCATTCAGCAATTCTTGGGTAATAACCACTTGACGTTCTTTTTCAAAAATAAATCTTTATAATGCATCCTGCAGTTTGGAATTAATTTTATTTTATATAATGAATTTATATAATTAGTTTTATACAAATGACTGAAGATGTATCATCTTCTATAAATTTTTAATAAATAAAGTTTTTAGTTTCAATTATATGTTATTTACTCTGATGATGGTGGATCCACCGAAACACGTGTAAGTGAAAATGAAAGTTGACGCAGTTAAAAAGGAAGGTTAGTGAAATTTATTATATAAATTCATTATATAAGACGTTCTTTTTGATTGAAATTCAGTAATTTTGGAACAAACTTTGTTGCCACACATTTCGTGCCCAGAATATCCAAAAAAATTGATTGACATGATCCAAATGATATACTGCTTCATCAGCAATCTCTCTGATAATGATTCTGCGATCTTTCAGAATCATTTTCTCACTTCTACGACGCTGTCATTGGTTATTGATGTGCTAGGGTGTCCAAGGCGGTCGTCAACTTCAAAGTTTTCATGGCCATTTTTTAACCGTTTGTACATGTCATAAGCTCTTGTTTTACTCATAGCAGATTCACCAAAAGCCACTGTCAACATTTCAAATGTGGTACTACACTTGATATCATGTTTCACTCAAAATTTAATGCAAACATGTGTACTCTTTTCAATTACTGACAATGAAATGTATATTCAAAATGGCTGCAAATGCATACATATGTTAGAAACACGTGTACCAAGAAGCTAAAACAAAAATTTGGAAATCGGATTTACAAAGCCTGTGAAATTAAAAAATTCCTGTTATTTTTTGATCAAACCTCGTATACTTAAGCACACATATCTCTTTAACCACTTGAGGTTTTTATATAAAACTACTGAACTTTTTCTATCTGATAACTTATGTTATGATGGGAGATGAATTGATTTCAAAATGTACTCTGTATGAGTGGCACAGAGGTGCCAGATTGTAGCCAGAGGGTTAGGCGGAGGATATTAAAATGGTATATTTACAGTTTCTTCATTCTTACTTTAAAGTCTTTGTAAATACTATCATGTCAGAAACTACAAGAGATAGCAACAAATGGTTTTCGGATTCATAATCTACACAAAAAGTTAGTGGGTCTATATTGGGTTTGAAGTTTTGTTTTCAACCGGATATGGCCCAAAATTGGAAGCCAAGATATGAAAATCAGAATTGAATAACAAATTAGTGTCATTCGATTCCTCTGAAAAAGTAGATACAGAAATCGTTGAGTTTGAAGTTCCGGATTTGACCGGAAGTGGCCCAAAACTGAAAGTCAAGAAATCAAAGTCGGGAATTTGGAAACAAAAGTGGTGTCATTCGATTTGGTAGCGCATTGGTGCATTTGTCCTCAAGTGGAGAAAAAAACGAATTGAGGAAAGATCCCGCAGGACCGTCCTCCTGAGCAGTAGACCATGTGCGTGGCCTGCTTGTGTGTCTTGTGGAATTTTTATTTAGTTGGTGTACCCGAAAGTGTGATATGAATGAATAAGAAATGGCCTTTTACCTCCTTTTGCAGTGTGATTACTTGTGTAGAGTGGAGGGGTAAAAGGAGAAAGATAGGAATACAGGAATTGGAATACCCTCTGTGCTGAATGTTGTTTTCTTTCAAGGAGCGATTTCTTCTTTTGTACTTTCTTCGCCTGCGGTTTATGGGTGCGCAAATAAGCAATGTGATTTTAACTAATAAGCGGACGGTCCAACTGGACACTGTGCGTACTTGCAAGCAAGTGTGGTCAGCAAATAAACAAAACTATAGTGTCGCACTCAACCCTTTTAATTAGCCAATTCAAATGATGGCGCTAACACAGTTCCTTTTAAAGAGTAGATACAGGAATGACTAATGGTTTTTGCCAAATGGCAAAGATAAGCCTCTGTAAAAATTGCCACCTGTCATGAGACACACAGTCTCATGAAAGGGATTTTATTTTACTGTATTTTGTTTAAAATGTTTCTTGTATGTTTCCCAGGATTTATATGTGAACCCGATTTGTTGGGTGAACACGACTGTGTATGATTTTAAAAATCAGCTTAAGACTGGTGCAATAACGCTTTACATGTGGACATACGCTGAAGACACTCAGAGTGATGATTTGCTCCATCCTTTAGGTACGGTCGTTTCGAATCCTAACGTTGAACACTCTACCGCTTTAACCATCGAATTTCACAAGTACGTATCCAGTTTTGTTTGTATTCGCCTTGTATAAATTATTTTATATAGTACTTCAGTCAGGAGTTTGCCATTGTTTTTAATGAGGGGTATAGGGGGGGATGCATCAGTGCGCATATGCGACTGGTTTGGAATCAGTTCGCCCACTCAACAATGTAAACTATACTTAGAGGACTTACAGTATATTGCGGAACCTTTTGTAGATTAACTGTACGAATATAACTGTTTGTTACTGTAAACGGAAATATCAGTTTCTCGAAAACGTGGTCGGATTATTCATTGTGCTGAACAAAGTCTAATATGCAATGTAATAAAATGTTGTGAAGTTGAAATTAAACAAAGTGCCTTTTTGTCCCTCTTAACAAAAGCCATGAGCGAGCGGCTAACTACTGTGATGTTTCTCTTTCCACAATTTGAAATATAAAGAAATATAAAGCAGAAAGACAGTGTTGAAGGTAATTCTTCATCAACAGTTTTTTTGCCATCTGGTAAAAAAAGAAAACGGTCAGATTAATAAGAAAGTGATGCCAACATGTGAAAAGTTATTCCTGGTTTTGAAAGAAAAGCTAAATTTTAATTGGAAACCTTGTGCGTTAAGAAAAATTTTAAAGGTAATGGTATTTAAGTGGAAAAAATATCAGTCACAATGAAGTATATTAATTGAAAGGCAACATGTGATTAACAAACTGTGCAATTGCATGGTAGTGAAATTGAGTGTCTCACTGTTGAGGTTGGCAGCTCTCCTCATATTTTCTCTTCCTTTCCTCCCAGCCCATCCATATGCCAAAGGCATTCTCGTGACTCAGTATCTTTACCAGCCATGGGACGGCACAGTAAAATGGGTGAGCTAGCATATCCTGCTCCGCACATATGAATGAACAACGCAGAGCATGCCGTACAATTGAACAATGAGATGGGGTGAACTATGGGAGTGAGGCAGTAGATTCAAGTATGTACAGCACTGAGCTTGGCTATCGTAAATAAGAAGACAGTGAGGTTAGGGTGACTTTCGCTCACTCTTTTGCACACAACACGTTGTGTTTTTGCGTGCGTCAACCTGAACGTTCATGCATCCCTTTCCACAAACAAATTTCTGTCATGTGTCTTATCTTTGTTTACGTGCATACCTAGTTTACCATGATAATTATACTCAATTTTGCCCTCCTATGTTATAATATTCATATGCCTGTATTACAGTATTTTACTATAATAATTATTTAGTTTCCTGTAGTACTTTCTTAAATATTTTAATTTTTCTTAATATTATAACTAAGTGGAAATCGGTTTAAAGAACGAGCAGTGTGTGGTCATTTTATACGGAATCAACTTAAAATAAAGTAAAACGTAATTTTTGTTCACAAATTTTATCTTTTAAAAGTGGATCAACATTTAATTTAACCAGACCCTTAAGAAGCAAATATCCATATCATTTACATGAACATCCAAAAACCAATAAAATAACAGAAACATCAGAAATTACATCAACACCATCACCACCACCTTCATCATCATCATCATCACCGTCACTGTCTTCATCAACTCATGTAACTATAACGGCTTTAGAAAAATATTTAAATAAACCATTAAGCAATAAAAAATCTTCTAAAATCACTAAATTTTTAATAGAAACAATTGTAAAAGATTATCTCCTATTCCAAATAGCTGAAAGTGCTTATTTTAAAAAAATAATCAGTTCATTAAATCCAGGTTATCAATTATCATCAAGATCAAATGTTCTCATTCCACAGTACTATGATATAAAAAGAGAAGAAATTTGCAATATTTTAGTTGATATAGATTGTTTGTTTTTAACAACTGATTCTTGGACATCTAGAGCCAATGAAAAATATGTTTCAGTGGCGTGTCATTTCATAAATGAAAATGGTAAATTTATGTAATTCTTGTTGTAGTGTTGTTCCTTTTCTGTCAGTCACACAGCTGAAAATCTTACTATTGAAATTAAGCGTGTCACAAATGAATAGAATATTGACAATAAGATTACAGCAGTTGCAACCGACAATGCCGCTAATATTGTTGCTGTGCTAAAATTGACGAAATGGAAACATGTATCAATGGTGCAGTGTACCTTGCAGCAGGAAATGAAACCTCTCCAAAATAAAGTGAAAGCTATTGTTGAATTTTTTAAGACAAGTCCGAAAGCTTCACAGCTTCTTAAAATAAGGCAAAAGCAAATGGGAAAACCGGTTTAACACTTTAACAAGTTATTAGGTATAACCTTGTATCAAGATTACAAGGTGGAATTCTACTTGTGAAATGTTTAAAATAAAAATGGACACAAAAGAGGCTCTTATTTCAACCATACTCATAAATTACCCAAATATGAAACAATTATCAAATGATGAGTTTATTACCATAGAACAGAACTGTGAACTACTTGAATTATTTAAAGACTGAAGAAGTTAGCAGTGAAACAAATATAACCATTTCAAAAATTATCTTGTTTGAATCATCTTTAAAAAATTTTTGCTCTGATTTTTTAAAAAATAATGAAAATTTAACCGATGATGTAAAAAACTAAGAAAAATCACTAGAAGCTTCATTAAACAAAGATTTCTTGATAATGAAAAAAACAAATTATTTTCCGAAGCCACCTTTTTGGACCCACGGTTCAAAAAATATGGTTTCATGAATACAGCAGCTTTTGAAACAACTAAACAAAATATACCTTGTTCTGTTGCAAATTTAAATTTAGAAAAACTAACTCAATCAGTGCAAAATATAGAAGATAAAAGTATATTGAACGTTACTGCACAGACACAAAAAAATGTCAAAAATATGGGGGAAATTGGACAGCAATGTGTCTTCTTTAATTGGAACAGAAACTAACGATCCAAATGTAGCAAGTGTAATTCAAGTAGATAAATATTTAGAAGAACCTTTACTACAGGGTTCAGGTGATCCACTTCCATGGTGAAATGAGAGAAAAAAATGTGTATCTTGAACTCTTTCATTTAATGAAAGAAAAATTATGTATAGTCAGAAAATCGGTTCTGAGTGAAAGAATTTTTTCAAAAACTGGTCATATTGTAACTGATGCATGAACTAGATTAAGCAGTAAAAACGTTTCTCAAATAGTCTTTTTGAATGCCAATTTGTAAATGTACTAGGTGTATTGGGTTTTTAATTTTATTTTTTAATTATCAGTTATCAGTGTATAAAATTGTAAATTATTTTTATATTCTTAAATATTAATGTTAATAAATACAAATTCGAGTAATCGTGGTTAACGAAAAATTATATCATGTTTTATTATTATATATTCTACCAATCTATATTTTGTTATGACAAACTTCGATATCGACAAGGCTCTTGTCATGCAAAACATCTGGAAAAATTGCAATGAAGTACTGAAATAACAAAAATTTTTATCTAAAAATAAGTGTGAACACATTTTGTTTGTTGGTGTTATTCAAAGTTTTCACAAGAGTAATTGGATATAAAAACGCTGTCAGTAAAACATATTTAAGTGTCTTAATTTTTTTGTGTTTGTATATTTTGGTTTAGGTTGTTATACTGTAGTATCAATGAGGACAACTAGTCATTAAAAAAAAATTGTTTAGACTTTAGTTTGCCACTCTCCCACTATTACAGCACATTATTACGTTGACTATTTCACAACCATGTGTCTCAGGGTTGTTGTAGTATGAAAGAATAATGACCCCCTCCTCCTACATGCCTCTTGCACCCTCATATGTATCCTCACAGACAAGAGCAGAGTTTGATACGATACATAAACGTATAGTTTCCATGCAGTGTTTAGGTAGCCCTTGCTTTGCTGCGACTAGAGAAGAGTGGGTTAGTCATGGAGGGGATATATAGCTGGGAGCTCACTTGATTGCTAGCGTAAGCAATTCGAGTGGAGAGGATTGTTTGTACGATTCCCCTCCCTCCCTCCTCCTATAACCTAGTAGTAGTAATAATACCATTAGTACGCGCTGTTCTAAAAATATTCGTCACAAACCATTTTGAATAACTACTGTAGTACTAAATTATTTTATTAGATTTTAAACTAATAATATTCTAAAATATCTTATTAATATATCAAAAGTTTTTTTGTTATAGCCTAATAAAGTAATAAAAATGTATTAGGTTTTAATATTTTACTACAGAATGTTATATTTTATATCAGTTTGCTTATAAATAGGCTGCGTATAACAATGTTAGATTCCAAACAATAACTGGATTAATAACTTCACGAGCCACGAGCGTAATTTACACCACTATAGTGAACGGTCTCACAGTAACAACTGACACATATGAAGAGTAAATATTTTCAGAATGTTCAGTACACACGTCTCCATGTGGATTTAAAGCAACCGTTGCTATGACAACATCACGTCTTACTGTCGCCAGTCCCCCTTGCCGTTCATCCCACACTAGCAAACAAGTCAGTTCTGTGCGGAGAGCATGCTGCGTGGGAAGAAACGCATGGTGTGCTAGTGTGCTGGTCATTCAAAATAAAAGAGGTGGTGCTAATATGAATTAATAACAAACATACAGATTATTACAATTTTTGTTGTTTAGGTGATTATCTGTAAAGCTGTTTTGAACCTCTAGAAGTTTTACTATGTAAAATGAGGATAGAGGTGGTTTACGTTCCTCACTGAGTGAAAAAGTATGCTTATCAGCATGTCAGGCCCTTTGAAAAGCATCTACTTTCCACCCAGCAAATGACCCCTTCACTTCATTTACCACAGGGTCTGGCTGTACATTTCAGGTTCCTAGTCAAGTACAGCATCTCAGTGTTAGAGCATCCACCTTATTCACCAGATCTTGCACCATGTGACTTCCACACCTGTTCCCTAAGGTGAAATATGCATTAAAAGGGACAAGATTTGAGTCTGTGGAAGCTGTAAAAGAGAAAGCGGTACTTGTCCTGAAGGAGCTGACAGAAGATGACTTCCAGCATGGTTTCCAACAATGGAAAATTTACATGGAGTGTTGTAGGGATAGAGAAGGAGTGTATATTGAAGGTGATAATAAGTGATTATGTATAAAATGAAAATAAAATTTTTTCAGTCAGTCTCGTTATTTAATAACCACACCTCGTACAGCCAGACCCTGTGGTAAATGAAGTGCCGTGAATAGCCGTGGAACTAAGTTATATGCTATATCATTCACACTGACTAGAGGAAGTCGTTTGTATGTTCACACCAAATTTTTATGGTTGTTTTTTCTTTCAGGTATCATCCAGAACATATAATCGTTTACCCTTCAATTGAAAAAGTGATAGAATATGCCAAATCGTTGCAGAGCGAAACAAAAGATGATCCAGCTGCACGGAATGTTACTGCTAGAGATTTAGAACAAATTAGGTAACTCATTTATTTTTTGATCACATTATATGTAATTAAGTCAATGCCCAATGCCATCTAATATTCGCTCTTCATAGATGAATGCACAGTAGCAAAAGCTACATTAGACATCTGCAGACTAAACAAAACCAGCACTGTATTTGCAGCGCTAGAGAAACAGGTTGTGACTTATAATTATTTAAGTTATTAGTTAGCATCATAGCAGTAGAATCCATATTAATATTTTGTTCTTTATGTATGTATAAAAAACTTTGTAATTTACCATATACTGCTTTCAAAATCCTTCTTACAAGTACTTTCGTGGTGCGCACCACGTTACATTTATAGGTTCAGTTTACAGGTCCCCTAATGGTGATTGGGGTCAGTTTTGTACATCGTTCAGTGAACTACTGGAAGTTTTAACAGAACGATATGTAAAAGTGGTAGTTTTGAGTGATTTTAATGTAAATCTTGCTGTTTCAAATAAAATGGCTGAAGAGTTTAGGGATATTGTGGAGATGAACAATCTTGATATAAAATTTGAAGGTTATACAAGAATTACTAGCCACTCACAAACCATAATAGATAATATTTCAACAAATATAGAGAGTTGTCAGGTTAGGTTAAGGGGTTCTGAGCTCTCTGATCACAGCTACCAAGTATTAGAGATTCAGGATTTAGGTAGTCATGTCCCAAATCAAAAAATTATTAAAGAATTTAGGCAGGAAGACCAAGGGAATATTAATTGTTTGTTACACAGTTTATCCAAAGAGGATTGGAAGACCGTTTTCAATTCTTCTGACATTAATCAGAAATATCATAATTTTATTGAAACATTAAAATTTCATTATAATAATAGTTGTCCAATTTAAAAGAAAGGTGTAAAAAAATATTGTTAGTGAAACAGATAAGTGGGTCACAGGGGAAATTTTGAAAATGAGGTGTGAAGTTAGAGATGTATACTCAGATTTTCTATCACATAGGACTACCTTTAACTAACAAAGGTACAAAACTATTAAAAAACATTTTGCCAGAAAAGTCCAGACAGATAAATGCAAAAAACTGCTGAAGTCCTTCATAAATCACAAAATTTAAACTCAGCAATATGTGGGAAATAATAAATTAGAATCGAGGTGTAGTTAGCAACAAAAGTTTTACTGACATACCTAATACTGTTAAAAAAAAATAATGAACTTATTGAGAATGGTGTAGAAATTTGTAATTATTTTAACAAATATTACCAGGAAGTAGCTTTAAAACTGAAACAACAGATTAGGGAAACAGTGGGATGTTATGATCCAAAAGGTAACAAGGTAGTAAATCAATTCTTATTTAGCCTAGTTTCAAGTGAGGAATTAGAATCAGTTATTGATAGTTTGAAAAGTAAGAAAACATGTGGGTTAGATGGGATTTCTAGTATAATTGTTAAAGAATGTAAACATCTTTTAATTACTCTTCTCCTTCATTTGATTAACTTCTCACTCGAAGCAGGTGTATTTCCAAACAAACTGAAGGAGGCTAAAATATTGCCTATATTTAAGAATGGAGATAGCCAGTTAATTGAAAATTATAGACCCATAAGTATTTTAAACACTATCAGTAAAATTTTTGAAAAGGTAGTATTTATTAGGTTAATCAGTTTCTTGACTGGAAACCTAATCATCTCAGAGGATCAGCATGGTTTCCAGAAAGGTAGATCAACTAAAACTGCAATAGTTTCACTTGTGGAGCTAGTAGTTGATATATTGTATGCCGGGGAGAAAGCATTGGCAGTGTTTCTGGATCTGAGTAAAGCTTTCGATTGTGTTGATCATGAAATTTTATTGAACACATTAGAGTCATTAGGTGTTTGGGATGTAGAATTGAAATGGTTTCAATCTTACCTTATTAATAGATTACAGTGTGTGGAGTTAACTAGGGTTGTTAGAGGGAAACTTACAAAGGTTGTATCTGGAAAGCTTGAAGTCAAAGCAGGCGTTCCACAAGGGTCAGTTTTAGGTCCAATTCTGTTTCTATTGTATATTAATAGGCTACCAGAAGTCATACCTAATGGCAGAGCTTTGTTGTTTGCTGATGATACTTCAGTAATCAGTAACAGTTTACTGGTAGATGCTCTTGAAGTAAATACACATGTTAACATAGAGTCCGTAGTACAGTTCTTGAATCAAATGTTGTTAACAGTTAATGGGAAAAAATGTCAGTACTTGCAGTTTAAAAATAAACATAATGTTAAAGAAAGTAGAGAAGTGGATGTATTTATTCATAATAATAGTTTAGAGCATGTAGAAACAGTGAAGTTCCTAGGTGTATCTCTAGAAAGATCTTTGTCTTGGGACTTCTATACCAATCATGTTTGTAGTGAAATATCATCTGGGGTATTTGCACTAAAACAAATTGCCAGATTAAATGATAAAAAATTACTAATGGCAGCTTATCATGGCCTCATTCTGTCTCATATCCGTTATGGTATCTTAGTATGGGGTAATTCTAGCATGGGTAATATGAATAGGGTTTTTAAAATTCAAAAGAAAGCTATTAGGTGTATGGTGAGAGCTAACCAGCTAACCTAATGCAGGCCACTATTTAAGGAGCTTAAATTGCTTACAGTTCCCTCTCTTTACATTTTCGAGGTGATTATGTATGTTAGGCAAAATAATTTTATGCAAAATTTCAATGTTCATAATCATAACACAAGAAACAGAAATGGTTATGTGGCTAATTACTCCACAAAATTGTTAGAATAAAAACCTACCTATATAGGGAGAAAATTCATGAATAAATTACCCCAATTTTAAAAATGTTGTGAGGATTTGAATTCCTTTAAAAAGAATCTGAAAAATTACTTGGTCGGTGAAACTTTTATAGCGTACAAGAATTTTTTTCTTGATAATAGTGATACATTGTGTGATTCTTATATATATTTCAGGTGTTATAGCTGACATGTCCTATACTCCTCCTGGAGTCTCCAGGGCGGAAAAAAAAAAAAAAAAAAACAAGCCGTTGACCATTTTTTATCTGTAACCTAGGCAAGAACCTTATAACTGGGCGCTATTATCCGGAGCCAGAGAGACCCAGGTTTTCTCAGTTGATGTTATTCCGCCTGCTCCTTCTTCTTCATCACTTGCTAGACGAGACCTTGGGCTTGCAACTGGTGGCATTAAACAAAACTGTTGACGGAGTTTTTCAAAATAGTGTTATTTAATATCTTTAGTTGTTACTTTGTTATTTATGGCTCTAAATATAATATTTGTCATAATCATTTGAATTTATAGGATAGGTGTTGAAAAAGATCCGTTACAGGAGATGCACGAACAAGAACGTAAATTGCTGTGGAATTTACGTAACGATCTACTGTCGACAATCCCTCATCTACTTCCAAAATTATTGGACTGCGTCGAGTGGAACGATCACAAAGAGGTTGCTCAGATCATGTCGTTGTTGAGAAGGTGGCCACAATTGCCGGCCGAAAAGGCTTTGGAATTATTAGACTATGCATACGCTGATCAAGCCGTCAGAAGTTTTGCTGTTCAGTGCCTTTTCGATGTCAGGTAAATTTTTGTAATTTGCGTTGGCATTTTCTTGTACTGTAATTCATAGAGCAGCGGTCACCAATTACCCTCCAGTTTGTTTTGGGCCCCTAATTAAATACAAAGTTATCCGTTTCTTTGTCATTTTCTTTGGTGTATAACAAATTCAGTGAACTTTATTAAAGGCTTTTTGTACATCGACAATTACCATTAACCCTTTGGAAATGGACCGTTTCTCATAAAACAGAAGAATTGCGAAAATCAAAACGTGCTCTCAAAACAACTGTTTTACCTCACATTGAAAAACTGATGAAAAATTCTGAAAAAATACTGTTGATTCATAATATAATACGTATGCTTATTTTGAATATAATAACATGAAAATGCTTCGTAATTCTTTGCGTTAGGGACGCAAAATTTTCATCCGCGAAAATTTTTGTGTTTACTTAAGATTTTTTGCTATAACGTGCTTAAATTTCAGTTTAGCAAAAATTTATAAAATGTTTTGTAGAAAAAAGTTTACTGAATAAGTGTATATTTTTAATGTAAATTTCCGTAAATATTTGACAAAGTTACAGAATGTTCAAAATGAGTCCATTTTGGAAGGTGAAGAGATGGTATTTTACATTCTTTACGGTGACGTCACAGACCCATTATTACATTTTGGTTGTAGCTGTAAGCAAATAAATGTAGGGAATTCTTTTCTGTACAAAGACATTTTTTGAACAATTCCGTACGAGCCGTAAGAGGAAAGCTGTTACAAATCCCGTGCAACCTTGTAAAGCGATGAATCGTTTGAGTTGGTGATTGTAAACCCCCTGAACAGTAAAATGAACTCTTCTTACATTAACAAGGGCAAATTCCGTAACAGAAAATTTTTGTGTTTACTTTAGATTTTTTACTATAACGTGCTTAAATTTCAGTTTAGCAAAAAAATTTATAAAACATGTTTTGTAGAAAAGATTTTACTGAATAAATGTATATTTTTTTTATTTTATAGAGATTGATTTTGTGAATTCTGTTTCAGTGATGAAGAATTATCGTTGTACCTCCTGCAGTTAGTTCAAGCGTTGAAACATGAGTCATATTTATGCTGTGATCTAGTTGAGTTCCTATTAAAGCGTGCGTTAAATAACCAAAAAATCGGCCATTTTCTTTTCTGGCATTTAAGGTAAGTCTTACTGCAAGTATGGTAAGTTATACTAAAATGTTCGTCTTATCTTACCAAACTTGCTGTTCTCCTTTTTCACATGATTTGTGTATTTAATTTTTAGTGCTTTTAGTTGTTCGTTGCACGTGATATCAAGTAAGATTAAGGGTTTGCCCGTAAAGTAAAGAAAAATTTCATCAAAACTTGAACACAATATTTGTCTGTTAAAGTAAGAGATTTTGTACAGTGTTCATTACTGTAAGAGCATTGTGTAAAATTCCTGGATAACAGGTGAATTTTGCACACCATCTGTTTAAAGTACTTGAAGATAGTAAAGGGTAATTTATCATATTTCTCCAGTAATGGTAACATTTTTGTGACATGGCTCTTATTGTAACGCCCTTTGATATGTCTTCTGCTGTCCAAGTTATTCTTTTCTTAACACAACACTTTAATTTGATTTTCAGTAAATATTTTTGATAATGAATTCTTAATTGTGGAATGTTCGTTTAAAATAACTTTATACTTATCATTTAGTTCCTTGATTATTTTCTTGTAGTCAGTTTTTATTGCCTTCACTTGTTTCAACTGTCTATTATAATTATTTTTTCTTAATCTAATTAGTTGCTTCAATTGGGATACTTCATCATGTAATATTTTTACCTGTTATTTTAAATGATCAATACTATTTCTAAAAACTGCTCGTTCATTACATAAAGGGGAATTAGCAGTTACAGGAATTTCATTCAAAGAATTCTGGTCAGCTCTAGATTTTTTTTGCACTTAATTTATGTAAATGCTCTACAGCTGAGGATAAAGTATTTCTTTCAGATCTAACAATTCCTGAATTACAATCAGTAGATGAGGATGGGTTTTTACGGCATAGGGCTTACAACGTTTTCAATTTTTTTTCTCCGGAAGCCCAAGAATTCTATTTCTCATATCATCATCGTAATCAAAATCTTGAAAATGATCACTGCACACATACACATTTTTGACACGAAAGTCATCAGAATTCGTTGTCTTAAATTTTTGTATTCTTTTATTGTGGTTTATAATTATTTTTTTGTTAGTTCGAGACATTACACGAGAATCAACCTTTCAAGGAGCACACACAACAATAGTAATAAAAGGACTTAAACTAGGTATAATTTTATTCATTACCTCTCTTACATTTTGCTCTCGCATTTTGCTAACCACTGATTTTTTTAAACTTTCTGTGGGAATCTGTGATATAATTCGTTTTTTCTTTTCCTGGAATCATTTTTACACGTGGCTACTGCACAATTCACCATAATTTATCTTTTTCGATGTTTGACTAATAGACCATTTTGTTTAATACTAAACCAAAAATAATAACTTGTGCATATAACAAATAATAACGAAAACCATAAATAATAACACATGCAACACCTGATAAAAATTTGTTTTTGTTTGTTCAGTTAGTACAGTAGACTCTCAGAAATCCGGACTAATGTGGCGGACGGCCGGTCCGGAATTCCCGGAGGTTGGCAATTTCGTCTTTATGGCAAATAATTATGACAATATAAGCATTAATGTTTATCTGCTAATATAAGAGTGAGCTTCTGAAAAAACTTTAAAACACTGAAGGCCTAATAAATTATAGTAGGCTACTGGTACTGTAATTATTCAATATACGAAGCACAAACATTGACTAAACTTAACGCTACTGTACCGTAATAAGATTCGATTGCACTCTTTGTAAGATTTGCAAGTTACGGATTTCAAACATGTAACAAAATGTGTCATATATGTCTCAATTACAGAGTAATTATAATTATATAGAGTAATTATAGTAGGTACAAATTCATTAAAAAACCAAGTCTTAAAAATTGTAGTATTCATCCATGCTTTTTGTTGGTTTGTATACCAAAGTGGCTACACATCGTCTTTCTTTAAATTTTTAAAAGCTCTGGGTTTTCTTGATTTTCCTAATAATGTTAACCTAAGTTTATGACTGCCGGTCACATTGCTACAAGCCAACACCGTAACCCGTTCCTTGCTTTTTTTATAGCCCGAGGCTGAAGCTTCTTTTTTGGATGCGAGAGTTTTCGTGGGCAACATTTTATAGTTCAAACCAGTCTCGTCGCAATTATACAGCTGGTCACCGGAAATTCCTTCTTCGTCAAGGATTTTAAAAAGTAAGGTCTTAAATTCAGGAACAGCGTCTTTGTTCGCTGATAAAGTCTCCCCACTGATTTCATCGGGCCAATCTCATGAAAACGTTTTACTGGTTGTTAATTTAAAAGTTGTAAATTTTCAGAAAATAAAGTAAAAAAAAAAATCATCGTCCGGACTATCCGGAGTCCGGACTAGCGCGATCCGGATTTTTGAGAGTCTACTGTATTTTAAATTAAAGAAAGTCACAATTTAGCGTTTAGATAAATTCACTTATAGTACAATATTTTGATAAACACTGTACATAACAATAATTCAAATTTCACAATAACATACATAAATTACCTTGACTACCAATGACCCAGAGTTTGTTCACACACACAGCCCAATCACTAAAAACATGCTTTTTGGGTTGAGGGAGTCTGAAAATGTGCATATCCATTGAAACTCGATTTCAATAAATCGACATGAAAACAATACTTTCCTTCCTATGTATACACAAGAGAAAGTAAAAATTTTAAATAATGTTAGTAACACAAGAAATGCCGTCCATAGATGTTCAGTCATTAATACAACGCAGGGAATTCAATGACATCAAACGACGGGATCTGCAAAACAAAGAAGTTTCATTATGACATCAATTGACGAACTCAGCAGTGAAAATGTTAAAAAGGTTTACTTTGACTTATTGCAAAAACCGTTAGTCATCTCTTTATCTACTCTTTAAGAAGAATCGAATGACATGGTAGATTTTGATTTCTTGACTTCCGGTCGAAACTGGAGGTTCAAACCCAATCCAGGCGCCCACTAACTTTTCGTGTAGATTACGAATCCGAAAACTGTTTGTTGCTATCTCTTGTAGTTTCTGACTTTGATTTCATGACTTCCAGTCGAAATCGGAACTTCAAACCTAATCTACTAACTTTTTTTTTGTAGATTACGAATCCAAAAACTGTTTGTTGCTATCTTTTATAATTTGTGACCTTGATTCACCAGATTCACACAAATTGAAATAAATTTAAAAAAATCAATTATTAAAATTTACAGATGAATCTTCAGTTATTTTTATAAAACTTAGTTTAAGTTTCATAACATTTAAAAACAACGAAATCCCAATTTATAGTATTTTCCAGAAGGAATGTTGTCAATAATGCAGTAACACTTTCTTTAGGTTCTCATCAGATTACCAGAGTAAATCAACTTAAGATTCTTGGTTTAACTTTTGATGAAAAATTGTCATGGGCTCCTCACATACATTCACTCAAGGCAGATTGTCAACGTAGAATCAATATTTTAAAATGCATATCCTCTAACAACTGGGGTGCTGATAAGAAAGTAATGTTGATGACTTATTTTGCACTGATTCGTTCTAAGATTGATTACGGATCGATTGTCTATGGCTCTGCAAAAAGCAATGTATTGAATTTGTTAAATCCAGTTCAGAATGTTTGTTTGAGGTTAGCCCTCGGTGCATACAGGACAAGTCCGATCCTAAGTATCTTGGCCGAAGCTGAAGAAACGCCTCTTGCTATTAGAAGAAGAAAGTTATGTTTTTCCTTTGCTTCAAAAATATCTTCTTGTCCAAACACGCCAGTCTACGATAATGTTTTTTCTAACAGACTTTCGGACATGTACAACTCCAAACCTTCATTTCCTAAACCATTTCATACACGACTACAAAATTATCTAGAAACATCCTCATTCAAGTTTACACCTGTTTTTGATCGTCAACCTTCCGTTGAACCTCCTTGGCTGTCGAAACCTTTTTTGCTGGATTTATCCATGGCTCATCTTTCGAAAAACTCAGCTAACCCTAAGATGTATCATCAACTGTTTAATGAATTGTTATCAAAATACACGAACAATGTACACATTTACACGGATGGCTCTCGATCACCAGAAGGCTCTGGTTGTGCAGTTGTCTTCCCTAACCGTACTTATCAATTCCGTTTAAATGATGTTTGTTCTATCTTCTTTTGCGAGGCATATGCTATCTATCGTACTTTAAAACTCCTAGCCACAAGAACGGGCGAAAATTTCACAATATTTACGGATTCGATGAGTGTGGTTAGAGGCTTGCAGGCCGAAGAAATTACAGAGCCAATTATAGAACATATATCCAACGTACTTCGACATGTCAACAGCATGAATGATGTACGTATTGTGTGGGTTCCGTCGCATTGCGGTATAAACGGAAATGAAACAGCGGATACGGCCGCCAAAGAGGCGTTAAAGACGCCACTGAGAGATAACCATCTCTCATCTCATACAGATTTCAGGAGACATTTGCACAACCAAATCAAACAACACTGGAACCAAATCTGGTCTCGACATCCTCCAACGAAACTTCACCACATCAGGAAAAACATTTTTGAAAACCCTCAGCCTCACTTGGAGCTTCGAAGGCATCAAGTTCTACTTACGCGGCTACGTATTGGACACTCTACGCTTACGCACAAACACTTACTGAAGAAAGAAGAACCACAAATTTGTACACATTGCAACACACCACTTACAATCAAACACATCATCACAGACTGCCAAACCACACAATTCACACGAACAGTATTCAAAATTAACAACATTTTAGCACTTAATTTAGTAGACAAAGTAGCGATTCAGAACATAATAAACTTTTTAAAATTTAACAAAATTTCAGATTTAGTATAGTTGTAAAACCACATTCGTTTTTTTTTTCATTGTATCATTCTATTTTTTAGTTATTATTTCTCTGTTTTAATTGAACTTAACTAATTTTTCATTACGTATTTATATAATGTATCATGTGTATAATATAATGTTATTATAATGTAACGTGGTCGCTTATGACCTCGTAGTCGATGCGACCTTAAATAAATATAAAAAAAAAAATGATAATTTTTATACAAATGGCTGAAGAAAATAAAATGTTTAAAAAAGTTTACTTTCAATTTTGTTTATTCTGTTGATGGTGGGTCCATCGAAACATGTCGGTAGAAAGTAGGATTATGTAAAAAAGGTAAAAAATACAAGTGATATACGAGGGCTGTCCAGAAAGTAACAGACGTTTTGAAATAAAAAATAAACTAAGTACAAAAAACCAATTTTTATTATGTACATTTTGAAGGTTAACTCTTAGGCTATTTTTCTACGTAATCGCCAAGTAAATTAAGGCATTTATCATGACGTGGTACGAGCTTTTCAAGGCCCTCTTTGTAGTAATCTACCGCCTGCGAGTTCAACCACTGGTTTACACCGGCATGGAGTTCAGCGTCAGTGTGGAAACGTTGCGTAGCGAGCCATGTCTTCATCGCTGGGAACAGATGGTAATCGCTCGGCACCAAATCCGGGCTGTACGGCGGATGATTAAAAACTTCCCATCCAAAACCTTCCAAGAGCTCTTGAGTACGTTTTGCCATGTGTGGACGGGCGTTGTCGTTGTAAAACAAAACTTTCCCACTAAGTTTTCCCTGACGCTTGTTTTTTATAGCGCGTCTTAATTTTCTGAGTGTTTCGCAAT
Organism: Catonia carolina; assembly: GCA_035578175.1. Taxonomy (NCBI): domain Eukaryota; kingdom Metazoa; phylum Arthropoda; class Insecta; order Hemiptera; family Achilidae; genus Catonia; species Catonia carolina. The sequence continues at coordinate 6,273,654 of JAQMRL010000012.1, forward strand.
ACCTCTTTGAATTGATTGTTTGGCCTCGTTCAAGAAAATCAACAAAAATCACTTCATGAGCGTCCCAAAACACAGTAGCCATGATTTTTCTTACTCATAGCGTCTGCAAACACTTCCTTGATTTCTTGGGCGAATGCCTGTGACCCCACTCCATCGACTGCCGTTTTGTTTCACAGTTGACGTGCTTTACCCAAGTCTCGTTACCAGTTACGATACGATTGATAACATGGTTTCCACTTCACAACTGGCGGGATTTTCAATCGCAGCGCTCATTTTAAAACTCCACTGTATAAAAAGTACAATAAGCTCGATTCTCTAGGTACCAAGCCTGGTTGCGTACTGAATGTAGAAACACTCTGACGCCAAGATGGCAACGCTAGCTCCGCCCACTGCCGCGCCAGGCCAAAACGTCTGTTACTTTCTGGATTGCCCTCGTAGCAGTTTAGACAGGTTAGTGAAAAATTAAATATTTTTACAATGGGATTGAATGTAGGGGGCAGGATGTATTATGAGGATTTATTTGTTAATAATTAATTTAAAAAAAATTTGGTGTCAAACATTCACTAAACTTTTTCTAGCCAATGTTAGTCCGATTCACGAAAGAAAACACCTGTCTTTAGAGAGCAATATCTTTTAAACCGTTGGATGTAAAAACAATTACGATACATCAAATTAAAGCTTGTTTTATTGTTGGTTACAGGATAATATTTATTAATATTAATATTTTTGGAAATCAATAATGTATTAAATACAATGAATTACGCATAAAAGTACCCTGTTTTAAACCACTTTCCAGTATACCCAACTTCTAGGTACTATTACTTTGTTTACGGGTACTTTAAAATGTATATGGCTACTGAGTATTATAAAATAAAGGTTTCTACGTGTAATGCATATTTTTGTTTTATTCTTGGGCAACTGGTTTAAAAATGGCGGCTGTTTTAAAAAAAATTGTTATTTCGGCTACCAGTAATGATACGGAAATATTTTTTGTACTAACTGTTACATATTAACATGTATTTTTAGTTGGGTATTCGAAAACGTGACATAATTTTTCATTATTAATGTTTTTTATGCATGGATGAAGTTTTTAATATTTTGCGCGATGTAGTGAGAAAATGAATGGTCTCACCTAGCGTTGCAGTACAGTCAGTTCCATAACAATGCCTTGACGTTCATGGGTTTTACTTTTTTATTTTACATTAAGGTCGCTGCAACAGCTCGGTCAGCGACTATGGTGGGATATGAACAGTGGGTTTTTACCTTATGAAAAATTCCCATACCTGGAATTAGCTACTTACCAGACTTTGATTAAAGTAAGAAATTTATTTTATTTGGAAAACTCTTTTAAATGCAAAGCAATTATTTCATCGTACCGAAAATCATATAGGTGCATTATTATTTAACTGTTTCCCTGTTCAAAAATTCTTGCCATTGATGCGACTCACATAACTATTTTAAATTATAAAATGATAATGTCTATCAAAATAATAATATTGACAACTTCATCCCCACGTAAAACAGCGTAATAATGAAAAATCATGTCACGTTTTCGAACACTGTTAATATGTAACCATCAGTACAAAAAATATTTCCGTATCATTACTGGTAGCCGAAATAACAATTTTTTTTAACACAGCCGCCATTTTTAAACCAGTCGCCCAAAAATAAAACAAAATATGCATTACACATAGAAACCTTTATTTTTTAATACTCAGTAGCTATATACATTTTAAAGTACCCGTAAACAAAGTAATTGTACTTTTAAGTTGGGTATACTGGATAAGTGGTTAAAAACAGGGTACTTTTTATGTGTAATTCGTTGTATTTAATACATTATTGATTTCCGAAAATATTAATGTAAATCCTGTAACCAACAATAAAACGAGCTTTAATTTGATGTATCGTAATTGTTTTTATATACAACGGTTCAAAAGATATTGCTCTTTAAAGACAGGTGTTTTCTTTCGTGAATTGGACTATAGTCATGAATGAATGATGCTAAATGAAAATCAACCACTGTTTGACTTAAAATTACAGAAAGTCACTAATGGACATTAACTAGGCTCTGTAGAAAAAAATGCGTGAATTAGAATTTGCTGATTGTTTTATTTCCTGTCACTTTATGTACACTCTTCCATAAAATGCATATTAAGGCAGAAATCTCAAAAAAACTTATCTTTTACCATAAGTGGACAGCATCCCAAGAATTTCAGTAGACATGGCGCTTACTGTATCTTATAGCAAATAAAAAATTCAATAAATTTAGATTTTTAAAAAATCTAAGGAGCAGTTTTTGAGAAAACAACAATCACACAATTTAACTGCCATGTCTGGTTGGCTGATTTTGAAGAAAATGTTCGTGTCGGGTCCTGTAGTGGTACATAACTTAGATTTAAGTTTCAATTTTGTACACTACTCTGTTCTTGAGATATTTTTTCTTTCTCTTGCCTATATGAATATATAGGAAGGAAAGTATTGTTTTCATGTCAATTTTTTGAAATCGAAATCACCGGATCTACACGTTTTCAGACCCCCTGAACCCAAAAAACATGTTTTTAGCGATTGGTGTGTGTGTGTGTGTGTGTGTGTGTGCGCGTGTGAACAGAATATCTGAAGAATTGAACATCGTACGAACTTGAAACTTGAAACTCAAGTTACATACTACAACCAGACCCAACATGAACATTTTCATCAAAATCGGTCAACCAGAAGTAGTAGTTTATTCATGTAATTTTTCACTTTTTTGCGTTTTTCTCAAAAACTGGTCCTATGATTTTTTTTAAAATCGCCTGGTTACTAAATTTTTTATGCTCTTCAAGATAGAGTAAGCGCCATGTTTGCTGAAATTCTTGGTGAGGCAGTTTTCACGTAAAAAAATTGTTTTTTTAAGATTACGGCTTTATTATGCATTTAAGCGCAAAAATTTATGGAATAAAAGTTGTAGATAATTTGAAATCCTACAACTTTTACTTCCAACATTTTTTTGTATAAGGCTTAGTTTAGCGGTAATTAGCGACTTCCTGTTTTTTCTCACAAAAACCAATCAATGAAAAATCAATTTTTTAAGATTTCGGCCTTAGTATGCATTTTACGACAAAAGTGTATGTAATTAAATATATAGAAAATTAAAATATCTACAACTTTTAATCAGAGAATTTTTCTCTACGAGCTTAGTTTAGCGTGAAAAAGTGATTTTCTGTATTTTTAAGCCTAACTAAGGTCGATTTTCATTTTGCGTCTTTTACTCATGATTAAAATGAGGTTATATTTTTTGAGGTGAGTTTTTGTGTATTTCTAATGTTCTTTACTATTATTAGGTTTTGTTGTTAATTATTTACATTGGCAAGAGAAAGTTGCGTGAATGTTTCACACAAGATTTTTTTCACATATACACAGGACCAATTGTTAAAAACATGTTTTTTTGGTTTAGCGGGTCTTGAAAACATGTATTTCTGGTGAAAATCGACATGAAAACAATACTTTTCTTCATTATATATTTAAATAAAGAGAGGGTAAGTAAAAAAAACTGAGTGTGAATTACTGATCGCCTATGTTGAATTGACGTGTCGATTTGTTTTTTTCTTTTCAGGTCTGAAATGCATGTTGCCTCAGTGTCAGTCCGTTTCGGTCTGATTCTCGAAGCGTATTGCCGAGGAAGCCAAGAGCATATGAGGTCATTGACGAAACAGATGGAGTTTCTGGAGAAATTGAAGACTGTCTCCGATATGGTCCGGCAACGTAAAGACAAAGAAAAGGCTCGGAGTTTCCTACAGGATACACTCACTGAACCGCACTGTCTTGAGGCATTGTCTACCGTTTCAAGCCCTCTAGATCCTTCGTACAAATGTAAACGAGTTAGGTAAGTGCGGTACCACCTACAACTCATTTTCTTTAGTACCACTAGCTTAGATACACACCAACCCCATTAATCTAAAATTTTGGGTAATTTGAACTAATTTCTAATTTTCTTTAACATGTCTTTTACGTATAAATCATGTTTTGAAATGAAAACTAAATAATTTTGTACTGAAAAATCATCTGGTATAAAATACTCATGTAACTTTCTCTTGCCAATACAAGGGGGCACTCAAAAGAACCGGAATATTTTTCAAAAGCTATTTATTTTCAGTTTTTTTACAAAACAACCTTTTCCCCTTCAAAATACTCTCCATGACAACTAATACATTTATCCTGCCGGTGCTTCCACTGTTTGAAACATTTTTCGTAGTCATCTTTAGAAATGGCTGACAGCTCCTCCCTTGTTTTTTTCTCGACCGCTTCAATGTTGTTAAATCTGTGTCCTTTAATGTCCCTTTTCATATGTGGAAATAAGAAAAAGTCGCACAGAACCAGGTCAGGCGAGTAAGATGCGTGGGGCAGCGGAACCATGCTATTTTTAGTCAAAAAATCTTTCACTCAGATGGCTATGTGTGCAGGTGCATTGTCGTGGTGGAAGAACCAGTCTCCTGTCTGCCACAAAACTTTTTTTTTACAAACGCTGTTGCGCAATCTTCTTAAAACTTCCAAATTGTCAGTCGATGGTCTGAGAGCACACGCTCTTGAATTTTTTAAACATTTTCGTCGATTCGGGCAGTTGATGGACGTCCAGAACGAGGTTTGTCATCAATCAACATGTCACCATTTTTAAACTGAGAAAATTACTCATATAATTGGGATTTTCCCATAGCGTCATTGTTGAATGCGGTAGCTGAATGGTAGTACAGCCCCTACACTCTGCTTTAAACGTTAAAATGGTGAGATCTAATATCACCCGGATACATAAGACACGGCCCTGTTTCGAAGCAAGGGCTAGGCTACTACACGAAACTCGACAAGGGGGTAAATGGAAAGGGATTTGATAGGAACACATAAAAGGTAATTATTATTACTGCAAGAACTGTAATTGTTGAGGTACTCACTTTGATCCGGGAACGTTGATTGTCCAGGTTGATGAAACGAAGTAGAACTGCGGTGAAACACACTGAACTGTACGTAGATATTTGCAAATATCGTAGCACTAAAGTCACTGGAAGACACGTTAATAAAGTTACACAAAACACTGATTATACTAGTACTTGCAGCGGGTAGACATGAACGTAACAGATAATGCTCGAGATAAGACGATTGCATAGGTTTCGTTAATGATGCAAAAGAAAAGAATTCGATTTAAATAATAATACGAATTAAGCGTTAAATGAATAGACTGGGGCCGAATTACTCTGTATAAACGGCGACAAAACAGTAAAATGCGTAGTACGTTACTTGAGAAGATCATACGGGGTCGGCGGCGTAGCGTCGGTTGCACGGACGCGCGACATACGGCTTGCTTGCTTAAACGTTCGAACGGGAGTGAAAGTGAATTGAGGGAGATGACAATATGGCGATAGAAAGGAAAAAGGGGAATTTTGCCATTGGAGGAAGTCGAGTCACGTGGTAGTCGGACTACACACATCCGCGAAGAAAAACAGTGCCTGGATCGATACAATATCAATAATCCCAACATAAGCGGGAGATCATTGTTCTAGAGGATTCTGCAGGCGCGGACATTCAAACTGGCGTGATACTAAACATCCCGCCCACCTAAAAATGCAAAGGATTTTTAAGCAAGACGAGCGGACGAGAGCAAACGTTGGTGATCGAAGAGGTTGCCGCCCACCAAAGGCGGGAAGGCAAAACGAAGCGTAGAAATCGTTGACGAAGATGAAGAAACGATGAGAAGCGCAGGACGGAACATCTTGATGTGGCGTCTCCAGTGCGCGGACTGAAGCGGCCCAGAAGAGAGGAACATCTTGAGCGGACTCACACGGGAGCCCCACGAGAAAACGGAAATTTTGCTGTGCTCACAAGCGAGGGCTTGAAAGCAGTTACGACGAAAAGCGACGAAAACGAAGAGAGGCTCGAAGTCTTCAAGCAGGAAGAACTTCAAGTGAAACGTTGCGAAGAGGACGAGACGAGACGAGACGAGTGTGAATCAATGCACAGATTGATCCACGGCGAAGGCAGCTAGAGGCCTTGAGCGTTGACGAGACGAGGCGTGTGTGAATCAATGCACAGATTGATCCACGGCGAAGGCAGCTAGAGGCCTTGAGCGTTGACGAGACGAGGCGTTACGAGTGTGAATCAATTCACAGATTGATCCACGGCGAAGGCAGCTAGAGGCCCTGAGCGTTGACGAGACGAGACGAGACGAGACGTTCGCAAGAGACAGAAGCCCTGCGGGGTGAGTTTAACGTCGTCCCAGGACGCAAAAAAGGCGAGTTAGTGCGTTGGAAGAAGAATGAGCGAGGATACTGGGCGCATGTAGTTACCATGAGAGGTTTTAATTTCGACGACGCGCACGACGTTGTCACGACCAGGAAACAGTTTGACGATTACACCTAAAGGCCATTGGGATGGCAAGGTGGACATTTGACGAGCGATTACAATTTGCCCTATGGCGACGTTTTGACCGACTTTGGTCCATTTGTGGCGTTGTATCTGAGTGTGTAAATAATCGCGAGACCAGGATTTCCAGAATGATTGCGTTAAATTTTTTAATAGCAACCATTTGGACGTGATTGAGGTATTTTCGGCGATCGATTTCTCAGGAGGTTGTAGAAGCGGAGCTCCGATGAGAAAATGTCCAGGCGTCAGAATGTTTTCGAGTTCGGAGGGGTCTGGAGACAAATCCAGTAACGGTCTGCTGTTGAGCACGGCTTCGATGCGAGCGAAAAGTGTGGCGTATCCTTCATAAGTGAGGATCGTTTGACGAAGAAGACGATGTAAGCAATGTTTTGCAGATTTGACGGCTGCTTCCCACAGACCACCAAAGTTAGGCGCAGAAGGTGGGTTAAGAAACCATTCGATGTTTTTGGCGGCTAAACAGGCGCCAATTTGCGATGAAGACGTTCGGATTGCACTGTAAATGTCGTGGAAGGCGTTCTTGGCTCCGACGAAATTGGTTCCGTTGTCGGAGAAGACCTGAGCGGGAAGTCCTCGGCGTGAAGCGAAGCGATCGAAAGAAGCGAGGAAGGCGTTGGTGCTGAGATCTGATACGAATTCCAGATGGACAGCTTTGGTGCACATGCAGACGAAAACACATAAGTATCCCTTAGTAGTTGGGGATTTTCTGAGCGAGTTTATTTTTACTGTGAACGGACCAGCGTAGTCGATGCCGACCGAGTGAAACGGACGAGAAGGAGTAACTCTGGATGACGGGAGATCGGCCATGATGGGTTGAATGGTTGCTTTGCTAAATCGAATACAGCGGGTGCAGTGCCGTATGCGCTGTCTGATGACGCTGCGAGCGGAGAAAATCCAGAATTGCTGCGTTACAAGCGATTGAGTCGTTCTAGGTCCAGAATGTAAGGAAATGTGATGATAATAGTCACATACCAAGTGTGTGAGGTGACAGCGTTTGGGCAGCAGGTACGGATGCTGCTGATTGAAATTGACGTTGGCGTTAGATAGACGACCGCCCACCCTGAGGGCTCCGTCTTGATCGATGAACGGTTTGAGCGAGGCGAAGGATGATTCCAATTGTTTACCCTTGGCGCAAGCGGCTAGTTGCGACGAGAAGTGCGTTGCTTGAGTGAGCTTAATGCAGACTATTTTAGCGTGATTTAACTCAGATGCGGTGAGAAATGATTCGAATTCGTTGGTTTTGCTGCGAAGACGTTTGAAGAAGCGAAACATGTAGGCGATGACTCGAAGCATTCGGTTGTAGCTGGAAAATCTCGTTAACAGTTGGTCGTCCAATTCGATTTTTACATTGGCGACGAGTGTGATCTGCGTTGGACGTAGGTCGAGCTGATCGTTCGGAAGCTGAGGTGTGCTGACGTCGGGCCAGGCGGATGCGATGGTGAGATATCGAGCAGGTCCGTGCCACCATATGGCACTGTTGAGAAGACAGTCCGGTGCGCAACCTCGAGAGGCGATATCAGCTGCGTTTTCGTTGGTTGGTATGTGAGACCACATATCCGCGGTGGTTTGTTGAAGAATGCGCAGGACTCGATTGGTGATGTAAATTTTTAACAAGTGCGGAGGCGTTCGGAGCCACGAGATAACAATAGTGGCGTCGGAGTGTAGTCGTGTTTCACAAACGTTGAGTGACTTGGCGAAGTCCGAAATTGAGGCGAAAAGGCGTGCTAACAATAGAGCAGCGCACAGCTCCAAGCGTGGTATCGTAACGATCGTTTTGGAGGGAGAAACACGGCTTTTGGCTTTGAGCAGGTGAACGTTAACAGTGTTGAGATGCTGAACGTGAAGATAGATGCAGGCGGCGTAACCCTTTTCAGAGGCGTCACAGAACCCTAATATGCGGTAGGCAGCTCCGTGAGTCGTTACTTGTCGAGGTAGCGAGAGCGATTTGAGGCATGGCATTTTGTCGGCAAATGCCAGCCATTGCTGGGCGAGCCCTTGAGGTAAAGGGTCGTCCCACGATAAGTCGTTGTTCCACAGAGTTTTGATGAGAGTTTTGATCCAAAACGTTATGGGAGTAAGGAATCCCATAGGATCAAAAATACGAGCGAGATACGAAAGTACGGAGCGTTTAGTGGGTGTACCGTTAAAGGAAGCAACTTGATACGTGTAGGCGTCATGAGTGGGTGACCATTGGAGGCCCAAGATTTTTATGGATGAATCGTGTGAAAAATCAAGCGATGATTCCAGAAAACTGTCCGGAAAACGTTCGAGAAGTGAGGCGCAATTGGAAGACCACTTGCGAAGTTCGAATCCTCCTCGTGCGAACAATTCGAGAAGCTGTGATATCAAGTCGTTGGTTTCCTCGACCGTGGATGCACCAGTGATAATGTCGTCCACGTAGGAATGATGTCGTATGGCGTAGTCGGCTAAAGGATAATTGACGCCGTCGTCGTTGGCAAGCTGGATGAGCGTGCGTTGAGCGAGATAAGCAGATGGTGCGAGGCCGTAGGTGACTGTGTTCAGCTCGTACTCTCGGAGTGCTGAGTCGTTAGCAGGTTTGTAGAATATATGTTGAAACTGTCGGTCAGATTCACGAACGTTGATTTGGCGGTACATCATTTTTATGTCGGTGCATATGACAAAACGATGCACGCGAAACGATAACAATATGTTGACTATGTCGTTTTGCAGCTTAGGTCCAGGTAGCAGGACGTCGTTGAGCGTATTGCCGGAAGAATCAGGGAATGAGGCGTTGAAGACTACTCGTATTTTTCCGTTGGGGTCAGAAGTTTTGAAGACTCCATGGTGTGGAATGATGTATGAAGACGGCGAGGATGCGAGAGACATATGCTTTAAGTCGAGGTATTCTGACATGAAGTTGTGGTATTTTTCGGATAATGCAGGCTGAGTAGAAACTCGTGAAGCGAAATTCAGTGCGGTTCGCGCTACGACGGAGCGGTTGGACGTTAACGGAGCATGGTTAGCTCGAAAAGGTAGTGCTACAGTGTATCGGCCTTGATTGTCCCGAGTCGTTGTGGTTTTGTATAAATTTTCACAAAATTCGTTGTCTGGGTGTGGCGCTGGAAGGTCGGACAATTCTTCGGACTCCCAGAACCGTTGGAGATCAGAATGCACGTCGGAAACTTGCGTAAAGAGCGAAGTTGGTTGATAAGCGTGACTAGGCGTTAATTGAGTTGGAACTTGCCCGAATAAAACCCACCCGAATACTGTCGAAAGGGCGGAGGGCGTTCCCGGTATGAAAGACTGGCCGTCGTTAGTAACAATCTCAGCGAAAACACTGGCACCCAATAACAAGTCGATTGGGGCCGGACGATAAAACTCGGGGTCGGCTAACTGCTTGTTGGCAAACTGTTGTGCCACCGAGTGCGAGATACGAGAGGTAGGCAAATTATTTGTGATTTTATTCACCACCAGTGCAGAAATCGACGTTTCAAAATTGTTATGAATTAGCGATGCTACATTTATTTGAGCTGTTCCCTTAATGGGCGCTGAAGCGGAAGTTATTCCCACCAGATTTTGGCGACTGGGGGAAATAACGGCGTTAATGGACTTGGCTGCGCGTTCCGTTATTAAGCAAGTCTCCGAACCGGAGTCTAAAACGGCTCGGAGTTTTACATAATCGTTTGATTCGTTTTGTACTAGCAGTAGCGCGGTACCAAGTATTACAACGGTGCTACCGGTTTGACAGGCGAGGGTAGTGTGATTTGAGTTGTCGTTAATTGAGGTTGATGCAGGTGTGATGCCGTGCTGCTGCGACGCAGGAGCCGGTTGAGCGCTTGATTGTTGAGCTGAAACTCGCCGAGTGTTAGCTTCGTTGGACGGGCTGCTCGTTTGCATGGTTGGGTGACGACTAGTAACATGGCGAGTCGCTGCGTTGTCAGAAGTGCGCGTGTTGGGCGTTGAGCTTTGACGTTCGTTGAAATTGGAAGTTCGCTTAATCGAGACTGGCGTTCGTTCGCGGTGGAGCAGAGTGTGGTGCTCTTTAGCTCCGCAAGTTTTGCAAGAACGTTGAGATTTGCAATGGCTGCGATTATGCCTACCAAAGCAGGCGAAACAGCGTCGTGCGTTTGAGATTGCTTGGTATCGTTCATCGAGTGATAATAACAAAAAATCGGTACAAGTAAAAATGTTGTGCAAATTAGAGTTGCAGAAATGACAACTAGGTGCTTCGGGATCTTTGGGCTCGAATTCATGAGACTCGAGTAGCAAAGCGTGGCGTTTTGACAAAGATAATTGAGGTGACGCAAATTTGCGCACGATTGGCCTGGTTGGCGAGTGCGCCGGCGATTGGTTAGGAGAAACAGATATTAGCTCCGTAGCACGCATGCGAGAGGCAATGTACGTTAATAATTGTGAATAAGACGGTATTTCGGTTGAGTTGATTGTTGATTCAAACGATTGTTGCACAGATAGACTAAGATTGCGGTAAATTATACTAAATAGCAGAAAATCCGTTAAGTCGATATTGAGTAATTTCAACGCTGAAATAGAGGATTCGTGTATTGTCAGAAATTCTTTGAACTGCTCATGGTTGAATTCTTTGGGTACAGAATAATTAAATATCTGTGACAGATGCAGATAAGCGAGTCGACGTGGGTTTGCGAAGCGTTCGTTTAACAGATTATAAGCAAGGTTGTAATTTTCAGCCGTTATTGGCAGGTGAAAAATTAATTTAAGCGGCTCGTCCCGAAGACAGGTTCGCAGATAGTGTAACTTTTGAACTGCAGTTAGTTGCGAATTGAAATGCACGAGGTCGTTGAAGAGCGATATGAAATTGGGATATTCATCCAATTTCCCGTTAAAATCAGGGATTTTTATTTTAGGTAATTGAATCGGAACACCGTCCGAAGCTGCTTTATTCGATTCGTTATTGCTAGAAGGATTATGCGCTATGATTTGATAATATTTGTTGTGAATATCGTTCTGTAAATTTGCAATGCATTGTTCGTTTTCCGCGTTGTAATTATCGTTTAATTGCTCAAGAAGGTGACTTAGAATTTTGTCAAATTCTTGTCGCAATCGGTTTGCTTCTGTATGAAAAGAGGCGCTCGCAACTGCTGGTAATTTAATATTTGTTTGAACGTTTATCATATTGCTTAATTCCCGTGCGATTCTGCGCGCTTGAACGAACAGTGGGTCTGAAACTGGATCGATCGTGGAAATATCGAGGTCAGGCTCCATGGCGAATGCAAAGTTTTGTAAATATTTTGAATAAAATGAATTAATTTGTTTTTGAACACCCTATGGTTTGAGAAAAATTGAAAGCTCGTTTTTGAATACACTGTAGTGGAAAATCACAAATTGGTTTTGACAGATTCGGATAACCGATACGTTTGAGATAGTTCGAATTATTGACACCAGTTCGGATTGTTGACACTGGTTTACGAAAAGTTCGGATTAATGACACTCGCTTAATACTCGTTCGGATTAATGACATTCGCTTAATACTCGTTCGGATTAATGACATTAGACCTTGCTAAAGGTTTCGATTTTGTTGCAGGCTCGTTTGAAATATTTATTATGTAATTGAAATAAATAAATATAGTTATGATATTCGCTGGCGTTGATGTAATAACAACGATTTGATGTTGCCAGAGCGGACAGCTGATGTGAACTGCAGCCGGTCAAAGCGATGCTGAGTGCGTGAGAGGTGGGGCGATTGGTTGCTATGGCAACGTCCCCCTTCGTTAAGTGGATAAGATGGCCGACCGGCCTCGCGTTGGTCGTTGTTAGAAAGAGAGCGAAATGTACCGGTTTGTCGCGTGGTAAGCTGGCGTTGTTACCACCACGCGCGCACATACACACACACAAATGACGTTATGTTTATGAATGAAATCACGTATTAATTATTGTATACTGTTGACTGCTCGTTGTAAATTTGAATAAAGAATTGTTATATCAACAATTGCCATACAAAGCTATGATTTTACGGCAGAGTTGAATAACAGTTATGTGTGTTAGTTGTATTGACAACATTTGCTTTTTTCAATACAATGTACACTTTTGTTTGTAAGATGCCACTTGCAAATAACGTTAACTGATAATAAGCGTGGACTGTATATTTTAAAATTATTAAGTAAATATCCGGCACGGCTTAGGACCACTTTGTTGAATGCGGTAGCTGAATGGTAGTACAGCCCCTACACTCTGCTTTAAACGTTAAAATGGTGAGATCTAATATCACCCGGATACATAAGACACGGCCCTGTTTCGAAGCAAGGGCTAGGCTACTACACGAAACTCGACAAGGGGGTAAATGGAAAGGGATTTGATAGGAACACATAAAAGGTAATTATTATTACTGCAAGAACTGTAATTGTTGAGGTACTCACTTTGATCCGGGAACGTTGATTGTCCAGGTTGATGAAACGAAGTAGAACTGCGGTGAAACACACTGAACTGTACGTAGATATTTGCAAATATCGTAGCACTAAAGTCACTGGAAGACACGTTAATAAAGTTACACAAAACACTGATTATACTAGTACTTGCAGCGGGTAGACATGAACGTAACAGATAATGCTCGAGATAAGACGATTGCATAGGTTTCGTTAATGATGCAAAAGAAAAGAATTCGATTTAAATAATAATACGAATTAAGCGTTAAATGAATAGACTGGGGCCGAATTACTCTGTATAAACGGCGACAAAACAGTAAAATGCGTAGTACGTTACTTGAGAAGATCATACGGGGTCGGCGGCGTAGCGTCGGTTGCACGGACGCGCGACATACGGCTTGCTTGCTTAAACGTTCGAACGGGAGTGAAAGTGAATTGAGGGAGATGACAATATGGCAATAGAAAGGAAAAAGGGGAATTTTGCCATTGGAGGAAGTCGAGTCACGTGGTAGTCGGACTACACACATCCGCGAAGAAAAACAGTGCCTGGATCGATACAATATCAATAATCCCAACATAAGCGGGAGATCATTGTTCTAGAGGATTCTGCAGGCGCGGACATTCAAACTGGCGTGATACTAAACAGTCATCTTTGTAAGCTGTTTTCAACATTAAAACAGTTTCAGCAGCACTTTTACCGAGTAGAAAACAAAATTTCACAGTTACACGTTGTTCACTTTAACTTGCCATCATAAAAAACGAAACAAGAACAAAACAGTGCTAGCAAAAACAATCATTGCAGATGAATATTGAACTCGCAATGAGTTGCAATCACTGCTCTGAATTGGCAATGAGTTGCGCTATACAAGTCTGTGTGGTAGAAATGCGTACTACTCAAGCACCGCCCACCGCAATGCTATTCCGGTTTTTTTTGGGTACCCCTCGTACAAGATAATGAACAATACAACCGAATTTTCATCATGAGTGAATGCCCCGCAAAACGAAAATCAGCCGCTCTTGTAAGACTTACAAATAAGGAAAATCACTAAGATCTCTTTCACATGACGTAGATGTATGCTAGGGATAGAAATTCGATTAATTTAGTATTACCCTGTTCCCATGGTCACATGAGAGAATAAAAAAAGGCAGACATCTGCCACTTCGTTCTCTCCCCGACAGTTGAATTCAACTCGCCGAGGTAGTCAACGCTAGTAGTTAAACGTAATCCATTCACACGAGCACACATCTGCTTCTTTACAATGGAAAAAGTTATCAGCATTTTTGATACAAAGGCCTTCATTGATGAAATTAGCCAATGTCTGGCTGTATGGTATTTCTTACCTTAACCCTGTTCAAACTGTTGATCTAATTTTAGGCCATGCACAATTGATGGTGGGGGAGGCGATGAAATGTGCACCAGCTAGTTATGTATAAGCCAGAAATGGTAAATATTGTTCTTTTCTAGTAGTGAATTCTTTAACGCATCTAATAGTATTTACAGAAATAGAATATCATAAAAGGGAAATTTTTTATTCTCTCTATAGTGTGCAGGTAGCATTGATTTTTTGTTTTGAATGGAAGTCCGTGCAGCTCGTGTGTAAGTCAATGTACATGCATGTTTTTTAATTTGTGTTGAAGCTATGACATTTCTATAATTAAATTTGCCCTTGGAAAGGGAAGACGAGTCCATTTTACTGTTCAGGAGGGGGTTACCGTCACAGAGGCAAAAAATTCGTCACTTTGCAGGGTTGCAGAGAACGTGTAACGGCTTCTTTTTAACCACACCTAAAGAATTTTTCAAAACACGTGGTTGTAGGGAAAAAAATTTCCTACATTGTTTAGCTGTAACCTAAATATAATAGTGGCTCTGTGATATCACCGTAAAGAATGTAAAATACCATCCCTTCATGCTTCACTGTGATGTGAAAATGGACTCATGTTGAACATTTTAATTTTTTTGAAACTGATTTTTTTACAAACCGAACACTATAATACTAAACTCAAGTAAGACACTTAGAACTAGTGATTATTTTTGTCTAATATTAACATCTAATTTTAAAAATCGGTTATTTTCTTTTGAATGCAGTTTTGCACTATTTTATTACTTTCTCTTGCCTATATGAATATATAGGAAGGAAAGTATTGTTTTCATGTCGATGTTTCACCGGATCTACACGTTTTCAGACCCCTTGAACCCAAAAAACATATTTTTACAATTGGTCTGTGTGTGTGTGTGTGTGTGTGTACAAAATATCTCAAGAACGGAACATCGTACGAACTTGAAACTTAAGTTACATACCACTACCGGACCCAACACGAACATTTTCATCAAAATCTGTCAACCGGAAGTAGTAGTTTATTCATGTAATTTTTCACTTTTTTGCGATTTTCTCAAAAACTGGTGCTACGATTTTTTTTTAAATCGCCTCATTTACTTAATTTTTTATGCTCTACAAGATAGGATAGGTGCCATGTTTGCTGAAATTTTTGGTGTGGCGGTTTTCATGTAAAAAAATTGTTTTTTCAAGATTACGGCTTTATTATGCATTTTACCGCAAAAATGTATATAATTTCAAAAATTTTTTTTGTATAACGCTTAGTTTAGAATGCGTAATTAGCAATCTTCTGTTTTTTCTCACGAAAACGTGAGAAAAATCTATTTTTTTAAGATTTCGGCCTTAGTATGCATTTTACGACAAAAGTGTAGGTAATCAAATTTATAGGAAATTAAAAGATCTACAACTTTTACTTAAAGCATTTTTCTCTATAGAGCCTAGTTTAGCGTGAACGAGTGATTTTCCGTATTTTTAAGCCAAACTGAGGTTGATTTTCATTTTGCGTCTTTCATATATGATTAAAATTAGATTATGTTTATTGAGGTTAGTTTTTTGTTTATTTCTAATGTTTTATTACTAATGTAAGGTTATAATTTGCATTGGCAAGAGAAAGTTGTGTGAGTGTTTCACACCAGATTGTTTTCTAAATAGTGTTCTAATTTTTAGACGTATTTAGACATTTTGCTTCTTAGTAGCACCGCATACAATGCAGCAATGAAAGCATGTCGGCAGAAGTGGGTACTGGTAAATTATTCTCTTCAGTATAAGGTTTGTCACCATTGTCATTGTCACAAGCGTTGTTAAGCTAAATGGAGTATAATGCACTCTTATATAGTACGTTTGTTTTAGGAAGAAGCTTGTAAGGGGAGGGCGAGTAGGTAGAGTAGGGATAGTTTCAAAGGGGCAAGTGTTATCTCCTTCTCACTTAATGATCATTCCCTCTCTTTCTAACTGTATACTACTGTTACAACTACAAGGTGCTTCCCCCACCACGAGAATCTGAGTTAGTTTCAGGATTTAATTTAGAGTATAGATCTTTTAGATTTTCTTTATTTTTTCTTTCTGAATATAGAAACATAATGTTTATGAGATTTTTTATAGTAATTTTGTTCGCCAACGCCGGCCGCGTTGGCGATGTTGGTAACGTGCTCGCCTCTCATCACGCGGTCTTGGGTTCGAATCCCACTCGGGCATGGCATTTTTTCATACGTTACAAAAAATTCATTTCATCCTTCACCGTCTGCATTAGCAGCAATTTGCAAAACAGTCGGACGTTAAACCAAAAAAAAAAAAAATAAATAAACAGAACAGCTCAGCGGCACACAGCGTTGGAGGGAAAGCTTCTAGCTAGAACAAATGACCTATACTTCAGTATGTTTTACTTGGGATCATGTGCTGCTTTATGTATGGACAATTTTTTTCGTTTTATCGATATTTTTAAATTTCTGCCTTCAAAGTATGCTATTGGGGTTTATACTGCTTACATATAAATAAATAAGTCAATTAATTATTATAAATTTTTAATCAAACCCTTAGATTTGTCAGAACACTATTTGACGCGGAATCATACCCCCTGTCCAAGAAATGGGGCTAAGATCCATCTTTACATGGTCTTTTGTAACTTGTTAATATTTTTTTTTTTTTAATATTTCTCCTGGTTCCAATAAAATAAATTGTTGTTATTAATATTGTAGTACAATGTTCATTTCTTTTATTTTTACTTAAATATTTGTTTTAGATAATTATTTGAATTCGAAAATTGTTTAGTTCCAAAATTCCCAGAAATATTCAATTTAAGATATCAATAAAATACTGTTATAATGAAGTGGCGAAAATAAAATCAGCTGGTCAAATAAAATCAGCTTCTCATGAACAGCTGACTGGTTAAATATAAAAACGAAGGTTTCCATTGTTGGGACGCGGCCGCGGTTGGAATGGCTGACGTGTTAGTGGCATTGTACGGGATTCTTCGTTTCGGTGAAGTTTGTTATTTTGTCATGAGACATTGTATTTTATGTTTAATTTGGTAAGGGATATTATTTTATTTTGTTTTATTGTTAATAAATTGCGTGAATTTCATTGTTTTAATTGTTTAAGAACTTATTTTCATAAACTCATTATATTCATTGTTGTCGTTATTAAAGTTTAGTTTTTTCTTGTCAAATAATTTTGTTAAATAAACATGTGAATTAATTAAATTAAAGTTTACAATTTAACTTTACTATAACGAGTAGTAACATTGGTGTCAGAAGCGGGATAAATTTCTAATAATTCGCTGTCAGTAATTTTGTAAACGAATTACGTATTGGTAAACAAACCTTTGTTTTGATTTATGGAGACGCGAACAAAACTGAGAGAAATGGAAGAATTAAAAGTTCTTATTGCTAGTTTAAACGAAAATCTAAATTTAAAAACACAAATTAAATTCTAAATTTGAAGAACAAAATATTAAACTTAAAAATTTTACGGATAGCTTAAATCAAAATTTTGATCATTTAAAAGGAAAAATGGAACAGTTTGAAGGACGAATGGACAAAATAAGTGAAAAAATTGTAACAGTCAAAGAAGAATCTTGTAAGTTCAGGGAAAATATTAGAAAGGAAACAGAAGAAGAATTTAGGAAGTTTAAGAAGGAAGGAAGGAAAGAAGGATCGGAAGGGATTTACGGAAAGGAATTCCGGAATTTAACGAAGTAAATGGAACAGCTACGGATGTTGTTATGCCCGTAGATGTTACCGAGCGCAGTTTCGAAAATTCATCATCGTTTGAAAAATCAGTGAATAGAGTAAAAGTACCGATATTTGATGGGAGTATGTCAGGGTATGTTTATCAGTTACAGTTTGAAGCAGCTGCAAAATTTAATAACTGGTCCGAGTTAGAGAAGGCGGGCAACCTTATGTTATCGTTACGGGGATCTGCAGCGGATTTGCTGCGAACTTCTCCCGCGGGAAACGCCAGCTACCAGTGTATTGTAACAGCTCTGGAGCAGCGGTACGGTGACAGTCATTTACAAAACGTGTACCGCTGCCAACTGAAACATCGGATCCAGAAACCAGGCGAGTCTGTTCAAGAATTTGCTGCGGAAGTGGAAAGGTTAGGCCAGCTGGCTTATCACTCGGCACCGGTAGATATCCAACAACTTGCTACGCAGGCATTTGTGGACGGTCTATGGGATCAAGAGATGAAGAAGCTGCTCCTGCTAAGTGACCATCGGACTATGGCTGCAGCTATAGTGCAGGCTTTGACGCTGGAAGCGGCCACGATAGCGTCACGTTCGATACCAGTTCGCGAGCTTACTGTTCAACAGAAAGCGACCCGTGGAAGATCAGAAATTTGGAGCCAGGAAATCAAATGCTGGAATTGTGGAGAGGCCTGCCATGTGAGATCAACCTGTCCGAAAAGGAGCCCGAAAGCCTATAAGTGTTGGACCTGTGGCAAGTCTGGCCATTTAAGACGGGACTGCCGAGAGAAAAAGCCGGCTGAGGGAGGTCGTCAGGTTTCAGTAAGTACGCTGTCGGAAAACTAAGACGAGCTGACACGGCGGGGCGTATGTCGGCTGAAGTTAAACCAAATGCTCCAGACTCTGTTGTAAGCGTTACACTACTGAAAAGTGATGGTGATAGTCTTATGATGCCCACCCGCGTGAACGAACGGTCATGTGTTTTAACTATCGACACCGGTGCGACATCATCCGTCATCAGGCCAGATATGGTGGCAGCAGATGTTGTTAAACAGACAACCAGAAGTTTCGTCCTTCAGACAGCATGTGTGGGGACCGTCCCAGTACAAGGTGAAGCGGAGGTCGACATCGCTTTCGGCCGTCGTAGAATTAGGGCTGTAGTGTTTGTCGCACCGATCTCGGATGAATTTATTGTTGGGCTGGACATCATGAGAGTTTATAATTTTGTTATAAATGTTAAAAGACAGTTAGTTAATATCGGAAACAAGAGTGTATTTCTGCAACCTAATCGGCATGCTCGTGAGTTTACGAATAAACTGGTTCGGCTGTTGGTTAGAAGTGAAGAAGTAGTACCACCTATGACTGAGCGTATAATTGAAACGTTTCCGGAAGAGCAAGTCACGTCATCACTTCTTATCACGGAGCCGGATAATTTGGAAAAATGTGACGGATTGTTGGTTGGTCGAAGTCTCGTCCAGGAGACTACCTGCATTCCGGTACGGGTCGCGAATGTGACTAGTGAAAGTAAAGTGATGAAGCCGGGGCAAGTAATAGGACGTTGCGAACCAGTTGAATGGATAGCCGAAAACGACGAGGGACCCGTTATTCAACCAAGACTGAACGAGGAGAAAAGAAAAATTCTTGATGTACTGCTGGAAGGAGTTGGTGAACTGACTGTAAAAGAACAACAGAAGGCTCGGCAGTTGTTGGTAAAGTATATGGACATCTTTTCTACAAGTGAAACGGATATAGGGAGAACAAATTATACTTATCACAAAATTGATACAGGCGAAACACTACCTATTCTTCAGCGGCCAAGGAGAGTTCCTTTCGCAAAGCAACAGGAGGTTCGGAACCAGCTGGAAAACATGGAAAAGCAAGGAGTGATTGAGGAATCGAGTAGCCCGTGGTCATCGCCGGTAGTCTTGGTAAAGAAAAAAGATGGTTCGTTAAGATTCTGCGTCGATTACAGAAGACTAAATGACGTAACGAAGAAAGACAGCTACCCTTTGCCGAGAATCGATGATACTCTAGATACTGTAGCAGGATCGCAGTGGTTCTCAACACTGGATATGAAGAGCGGTTACTGGCAGGTGGAGGTCCACCCGGAGGACAAAGAGAAAACAGCGTTTTCTACTGGTGAAGGTTTGTGGCAATTTACAGTGATGCCGTTTGGCCTTACCAATGTGCCTGCTACGTTTGAGAGATTAATGGAAATGGTTTTACATGGTCTTTCGTGTGAGGTATGCCTGGTCTATCTTGATGACATCATCGTGATGGGTAAAACATTTTGCGAACATAAAGCAAATTTGGAGAAGGTGTTTGACCGGTTAAGAAGAGCAAACCTGAAATTGACTCCTAAAAAGTGCAATCTTTTTAGGACTGAAGTGAAGTTTCTGGGCCACGTAGTATCCAGGGATGGCGTCAGCACGGATCCAGAGAAGTTGAATGCCGTTAAGGACTGGCCTGTACCAACTAATAAAACCGAACTTCGGAGTTTCCTGGGATTATGCACGTATTACAGAAGATTCGTTCGTAATTACCACAATCTGTCAAAGCCGTTGACTGAGTTGACTGAGGAAAGAAGACATTTTCATTGGAGTGACCGAGCTACACAGGCATTTTGCGCTCTAAAGGAGGCATTATGTACGTCCCCAGTGTTAGTGTATTCTCGGCTGGGCGAGCGATTTACCATCGATACAGACGCCAGTGATGTTGGTATTGGAGGAGTGCTGTCTCAGATACAAGACGGTGAAGAGAAGGTCATTGCATATTTCAGCAAGACTCTATCACGAGCAGAACGAAATTATTGTGTCACTCGCAAGGAGTTACTGGCTATTGTAAAAACCGTTGATCATTTCCATAAATATTTGTATGGCCAAGAATTTTCTATCAGAACGGACCACTCTGCTCTGCAGTGGTTGTTCGGTTTTAGGAACCTGGAAGGACAGACGGCACGCTGGATGCAGCGGTTGCAAGAGTATGATTTTAAAATTGAACATCGGAAAGGAAAAATGCATTCCAACGCTGACGCTCTATCCAGAAGACCGTGTCCAGAAGGCTGCAAGTATTGCATGAAGCTGGAGGGACATAACAGTATTACCGTGAACTGAACACAGATTCAGTCATCCTGTGATTGGAACGACGACATTTTGCGCCGAGACCAGATAGCGGAAGAAGATCTTCGCCACATCCTAGAAGAAAAGGAGGAAGATTCTCGACCTGCCTGGAGTGAAATCTCGATGAGGAGTACGGCATATAAGAGTTACTGGGCTCAGTGGGACTCTTTGCTAGTGGTGAATGGAGTCTTGAGCCGGCGGTGGGAGTCAGCCGATGGCAAGAGTAGTATACTGCAGAAGATACTACCGAAGAACAGAGCGACCGAAGTTTTGGAAGAGATCCATGGTGGGGCATCCGGTGGTCATCTGGGCGTCAACAAGATGCTAGAGAAAATAAGAAAGCGGTTTTACTGGGTGAACTGTAGGGCGGATGTGGAGATGTGGTGTCGACGTTGTGATGCGTGCGCTGCAAGCAAGGGTCCGAAGATTCGTTCCAGGGGTCGACTACAGCTGTACACTGTGGGTGCACCATTTGAAAGGGTTGCCGTGGATATTCTTGGGCCATTGCCTCGTTCTGCAGCCGGAAATCGTTATCTTCTTGTGGTAATGGACTACTTTACAAAATGGCCGGAGGTGTATCCAGTTCCAGACCAAGAAGCTGCTACAGTGACGGAGCACCTGGTAAAAGATTGGATCTGTCGTTTCGGTGTCCCTTTGGAGCTTCATAGTGACCAAGGTAGGAATTTTGAGTCAAAACTTCTTCAGGATATTTGTCAGTTGCTGGGGATGAGGAAGACCAGGACAATGCCGTTACATCCACAATCAGACGGTATGGTGGAGCGTTACAATCGTACTCTTGTAGAGTACCTGAAGAAAGTTGTATCAGAGAGCCAGGAGGACTGGGATACTAAAGTGCCTATATTCTTGTTGGCTTATCGTTCAGCAACCCATCAGGTGACTGGTTGGAGTCCGGCAGAAATGGTGTTCGGAAGAGATCTTAGACTGCCCTGTGATTTAGTGTTTGGTGCCCCTCCAGATCGACCAAATGCTCCAGTGGAGTACGTCAGTGATATGGAAGAACGACTACGAACTATCCACCAACTTGCGCGAACTAGTTTGAATTTGTGCTACACAAAAATGAAGAGTCGTTACGATCTAGCAGCAACATCATCGGGGTATTGGGTTGGAGACAAGGTGTGGTTATACAATCCTGCACGGAAGAAGGGAATTAGTCCGAAGTTAAAGGCTCCGTGGGAAGGCCCCTACGTCGTAGTGAAGCGGATTAATGATGTTGTGTATCGAGTGCAATGCGTTGGCAAACGCTCCAAGTCGAAGGTGGTTCATTTAGATCGCCTTACACCGTACAAAGGAAAGCTGGAAGGTGTTGGGGACCAACACCCTTGAGAGGGAGGTGGTGTTATAATGAAGTGGCGAAAATAAAATCAGCTGGTCAAATAAAATCAGCTTCTCATGAACAGCTGACTGGTTAAATATAAAAACGAAGGTTTCCATTGTTGGGACGCGGCCGCGGTTGGAATGGCTGACGTGTTAGTGGTCTAAATTGTACGGGATTCTTCGTTTCGGTGAAGTTTGTTATTTTGTCATGAGACATTGTATTTTATGTTTAATTTGGTAAGGGATATTATTTTATTTTGTTTTATTGTTAATAAATTGCGTGAATTTCATTGTTTTAATTGTTTAAGAACTTATTTTCATAAACTCATTATATTCATTGTTGTCGTTATTAAAGGTTAGTTTTTTCTTGTCAAATAATTTTGTTAAATAAACATGTGAATTAATTAAATTAAAGTTTACAATTTAACTTTACTATAACGAGTAGTAACAATACTCAATTTGTTTCATCTGATTATTATTTATAATTTTCATTAAATTTGAAAAATTATAATGGTGTATTGAAAAATATTCAAATTGGAATTTGTTTTAATTTTGATCTACATAATTTATATTTTTGTACATTATTTCATTTAATGGATCAATGATGAATCAATTTACTTATAGATTGTCATTCTACAATTGGTGTAACAAAAATTCAAAAAGACAAAATTGTAAAATTTTATTTATTAAATTTAAAAAATTTGTTGTTTCAGGTTAGAAAAATGCAGACTGATGGATAGTAAGATGCGTCCATTATGGTTGGTGTTTGAAAACGATGATCCGCATGGTGACGATATTTATATCATATTTAAAAACGGCGATGATCTTCGACAAGACATGTTGACGTTGCAGATGATTCGAATTATGGACAAATTGTGGAAAAACGAAGGTCTTGATCTCAGGTACGTTCTGGGTTAACTATTGAGATAAGGAAAATGGTAAATACACATGAAGTACAAATACATAAAAATATTTTAACCCTTATGACACTGACTGTTTCTTGTAAAACAGAACAATTGCGAAAATCAAAACGCGCTCTCAAAACAGCTGTTTTATCTAACGCCATTACTAATGAAAAATTCTGAAAAAAATACTGCTGATTAATATTATGCGTCCGCCTCTTTTGAATATAATAACATGAAAATCGTGTCATAATTCTTTGTGTTAGGGACGCGAAATTTTCATCCACGAAAAATTTGTTTTCTTTAGATCTTACTATAACGGGCTTAAATTTCAGTTAAGCAAAAAATTTACGAAACATGGTTTGTAGAAAAGAGTTTACTGAATAAATGTATATTTTTCATTTAAATTTTTGTAAATATTTGACAAAGTTACAGAATGTTCAAAATGAGTCCATTTTGGTAGGTGAAGAGATGGTATTTTACATTCTTTACGGTGACGTCACAGACCCATTATTACATTTCGATTACAGCTGTAAGCAAATCAATGTAGGAAATTCTTTTCTGTACGACATTTTTTGAACAATTCTGTATGTGTCGTAAGAAGGAAGCCGTTACAATTCCTGTGCAACCTTGTAAAGTGTTGATTTTTTGACTTGGTGATGGTAAACCCCCTCCTGAACAGTAAAATGAACTTGTCTTAACACCATCAAGGGCAAATTCCGTAACAGAATCGTCATAGCTTCAACATAAACTAAAGAACATGCATGTACATTGACTTACACACGAGCTGCACAGACTTCCATTCAAAACAAGCAATTCACAAACAATCAGTTACCTACACACTATAGAGAGAATAAAAAAATTTCCCTTTTATGATATTCTATTTCTGAAAACACTGTCAGATTCGTTTAAAAATTCCCTACAAGAAAAGTGCATTATTTACTGGTCTCCGATTTATACTGACCTTGTACAAGCACGTTTTATCGCCCCACCCATAATCCATTCAGCATCATCTAACATTAGATCAACAGTGGGAACAGGGTTAAGTTGATGAAGGTTGCAATGTTTTGGAGATGTGAATAGGTGAATGAAAGCCCTAAACCTGGCACCTGTGAATATGGTTGTATATATAGAGTTGTAATATTAGGGTTATAAACTTTTTCATAATGCTTCGTTGGTTTATGAAGTGGAAGGCCGGCTAGAACAGAAGTCATCTTAACTCATTGACCTATAAATTATTTTGTACTATTGGTGGCCTTACAGTTGATTTAATTTTGCATAAAATGACACTATATTGTAAATAGACAATAACTTTTTTTTCTTTTAACCAATTTTTTTTCATTTTTTCAGATTTTAGTAACCATTTAGACCAAAGAATTACTTTTATTGTCTTTGAAATAATTTTTTTCTACAGATTTTTAAACAATTTCTTTTTCTTGTAAATGAAAATTTTTTTTAGTTTTTTTAATTGTAACTTAGAAATTTATAGTTTTCTAATTTAAATTCTAAAATTTAATTTTAAGTAACTACCTTTACTAGGATTTGAACCATGACCTTTGTCTCTGAAAATCAGCTGCTAAACAGCTGATTTTGGCGACGACTTTACCTCTAGACCAACCCGGTGGGTTATATCTAATATTAGTGTGTATCTAGTGAGTCTAATATTTACATGAATCCTATAAATGAGTGGTTAAAAATTGTAATCCAAATGGAAGAGGAGTTGTCAAATTTCATGGAGAGAGTGGTGTAAATGAATGTAGTAGTGTAATGTAGACCCTAGTTGGGAGGCTGAAATTAACATGTGATGTTGATAAATTCACGATAACGTGTTATGTGAGAACTAGGTTTTTTACAAGAATTAAGCACATCAGTAAGCAACAATCTTTGAAAAGAAAATCATACAGTGATGAGAAATGTGATTCGGGAAGGAAAAGCAAAAAAATTTAGTAAACTCGTCCAATAAAGTTTTTACGGTAAAATACATTGTTTCATTTCTCCAGAATAGAAACTATAAATATTTGCAATAACAGTAAGCCTAACTGTTAAATATTCATAACCATTTTATTTTCCTACAAGTAGGCTACCGAATATCATGTATTTATTTATGTTACCATTGCAGACTTGTCTAAAAAATTCTAATCATAATGTGAATATCTAAAGACAACTAAATTAAATTTCATTACAAATTTAAATTCCATTACATTACAATTTCATTACATTACAATTTCATTACAATTCTTTATTATCATTATTATTCTCACTGTTATTATTATATTAGACAAAACATAATTATTATATCTCAATATTAGATATATATTAAATAATTTAATTGTCAAATATTTTCCGTACATTTTAATTTTTTTTGTTGAAAAGTCAGAAATCTTTTTTTTTATTTATATTTTCCATTAGTTTTCTTACTGAAATGTCCCGCCAATGTTTAACTAAAAGTACATCAGTGGGCGTCGCTTCGATGGTTTTGACTACGTGTTTACGTTTACACGACATTGTTCAATATCATTTCACTTCCACTACCAGTACGTGATGCTAATTAGCCACAAAACAATATGAAACAATATTAAAACCAAGACACTACCATACCCATTCAACCACTGCAGCAAAGGTGATGTAGCCAAAATAAACAGTAGGCCCAGTAGTAGGCTAATGCTCCAAGGGAAAAAAAATGTTATCGGTAAAAATCGTGTATGCAGAGCTGAATGTCATGTAGGCATACTTTACGTGTTATAATTTACAGTTCAATTTGCTTAAATAGTATTTTGGTACAGAAATACAATTAACAGTATTTATTATTTATTGTTTTTATTACAGTTATTTGTAGAAAAATTACATTTAAAATACTGAGTATTTTTTGACGTTTCGGTTGACCCGGATGTGCAGTTGGATCGCACGTTCCACTGCACAAACGAAACTACCCGACCTATGCGACGATCACACAAACGAAATCGCACCTTTAGATCGTTTTTCACCGAGGGACACGAAAAGGCTTTAAAAAAGAAGAATGGGAGTGCAGCTGGTGATAATTATATACCAACTTGGTCTGCAACGTATTACCAAACATGCAGCACAAACATTAGCAAAGACTAACAGGTCAACGGACTTTTGTACAAGATAATATAAAATAAGAACAATTGCAAATTGCTGCACAGTACCTTTCGCACTGAGCCACGTCGGTTTTAACAATGAACAGTACATCTAGGAACACAATTGACATTCATCAAGTGAATGGAAAAGTTGAATCGTGTAGGGCAGCCTTAAGATTGCTCCTAAATCAGCCATTATAAAAGATAATTCAAACCAAAATTTAAAAAATCGGATGTGAAACATTCACACAACTTTCTCTTGCCAATGCAAATAATTATCAATAAACCTAACATTAGTAATAAAACATTAGAAATTAACAAAAAACTAACCTCAAAAACATAATCTTATTTTAATCGTGTGTGAAAGACGCAAAACGAAAATCAACCTCAGTTCGGCTTAAAAATATAGAAAATCACTCTTTCACACTAAACTAGGCTCTGTAGAGAAAAATGCTTTAAATAAAAGTTGTAGATTTTTTTATTTCCTATGAAATTTACTATATACTTTTTTGTCGTAAAATGCATTCTAAGGCCGAAATCTTAAAAAAAATCAATTTTTCACACGTTTTCGTGAGAAAAAAAACAGAAAATCACTAATTACTGCTAGACTAAGCATTATACAAAAAAATGTTTGAAGTAAAAGTTGTAAAATTTTAAATTCCCTACAACTTTTACTATATAAACTTTTGCGCTTAAATGCATATTAAAGCCATAATCTTAAAAAAACAATTTTTTACGTGAAAACAGCCTCACCAAGAATTTCAGCAAACATGTTGCCTACCCTACCTTTGTAGAGAATAAAAAATTGAGTAAACTAGGTGATTTTAAAAAGAATCGTAAGACCAGTTTTTGAGAAAATCGCAAAAAAGTGAAAAATTATACGAATAAACTACTACGTCTGGTTGACTGATTTGAATGAAAATGTTTGTGTCGGGTTCAGTAGTGGTATGTAACTTAAGTTTTAAGTTCGTACAATGTTCCGTTCTTGAGATATTCTGTTCACACACATTCACACACAGACCAATCGCTAAAAACATGTTTTTTTTGGGTTCAGGGGGTCTGAAAACGTGTAGATTCGGTGAAAACTCGGATTTCGAAAAATCAACATGAAAACAATACTTTTCTTCCTATATATTATTCATATAGGCAAGAGAAAGTAAAAAAGTCGGAGAGGAAGTAATCATGGAACTGGAACAATGGTTTAATTATAATAATTCAATGCTCAGTTGAGCAAAAACGGGACTGATACAGTTTACATCTAACCCTAAAAACAGCAACATTTTGGTATTAAATGTTGCTAGTGAGACCATTGAATTTGGGAAATTGATTAAATTGTTAGTGGTCTGGTTTGGAGAAAGATTGCATTGGGATGAGCATATTCACAAGCTGTCTAAGAGATTGAATAGTGTTTGTTTTAACATG
The DNA here is from genome assembly GCA_035578175.1 of Catonia carolina. NCBI lineage: Eukaryota > Metazoa > Arthropoda > Insecta > Hemiptera > Achilidae > Catonia > Catonia carolina. The sequence goes on from JAQMRL010000012.1 coordinate 6,301,310, forward strand.
AGCTGTCTAAAGAAGGTAACAAATTTATAAACTAAAATGACAGTATATATGGGATATTTTTACCCTCTAATAAAGTATGGGAGTTATTCTGTGGGGAGTATCTCCTCTTAGTCAAAATATATTTAAAATACAAAAAAAAGTTATTTGAATAATGAATAATTCAAATTTTAGGACTTCATGTAGGCCACTTTTTAAAATACACTACCCTGTATTTACATGTATGAAATATTAATGCATGTGCATCAAAATTTAGACTTATATAAAAAGGATAAGACAGGTCATCATCACAATACTAGAAATTCTGACCTCTTAATTTATCCAATACACAGACTCAAAATCTATGAGAATAGCCCATATTATATGGGTATTAAGCTCTATAGCAAACCGAATAAAAGCATTTGGAAAGTTCACTTTTTAAGAAACTCGTGAAAGATTTATTATTGGAGAAAATGTATTATTCTGTGGAAGAGTATATAAATGACCTAAACCATTGAGCATGTAAACTGATTGTGATGTGTCATATTAATGTGGTATGTATTTTTAAATGTATTTATGTATTAACTGTGTAATTAGTGTTACTATTTTAAATAATTGTAGCATGTAATTAATTTATTGTTTATGATTTTGACAAGTCATCTGTTTGAGCGGATATCTGCTAAAATCAAATAACAATAAAAATATTATTATTACTAAATTACTAGAACATTATTTTTTGCCGAAAAGTTTTGGATAAGGTGTGACAAATGAGCATGATGAAGCTGCTATGTTCCAGATTTGGCAGCAACTCTTCTCATGAAAAAATTATTCTCTTATAGTGGAATGAGTGGATCCAACAAACACTCTTTCTAATTTTTTCTGCAATATCTTGCTCGTAACAGGCAGATGGAGCGTTAAATTATTTACGCTTCATCTGCTAATTCCAGGGCTACAAAAAATATTCGTATTTCTTATCACATGGTCAGTCAATTATATGACAGAATTATTCAAGAATAGAAGAGGTAGAGGTGTAAAAGCCACTAATCACAGTTATCTCCTCAAGCGGCACGCTGATAAGCATACTTTTCCACTCGGTGAGGAAGGGATTAGTAAACCACCTCACTCCTCGTTTTACTCATTAAAGCCTGTAGAGGGTTCAAACCAGCCTTTCAACTGATGACCTTTACAACAACACTGTAATATCAAATGGTTGAATGTCAATCTGCCTGAACTTCAGCAATGATTTCATCATATTTAGTGGTGAAAGGTGTACCGGAACATGGTTCATTATCAACAGATCCCTGACCATTTATTAATCGATTACACCACTCCATTACCTATATAGTATCTTCTCGAAAGGAATCAACGTAGAATGTTTCATTTATGCAGTTCAGGAGCATTATGAAAATAGTATAGTGTGTAATATTAGAATACAGTGTTTGAATTAAAATCACATGTTGTTTCGTTATGGAGTGTTCATTGTGTTTATGATTTTTTTTCCAGGATGAATCCGTATGGATGCGTTTCCACGGATAACAGAGTCGGTCTAATCGATGTAGTCTTGAATGCGGAAACGATAGCGAATATACAAAAAGAGAAAGGAATGTTTTCAGCGACTTCTGCGTTTAGAAAAGGATCGTTACTGGGTAAAATTGTTTATATGCTGTGTTTACTTATTTACCGAATGGTCGTTTGTTATCTTAGTTATGTGGATAACGAAACAGACACCGGTTTTGGAATCGACATGTTCAGTGCATGACTATACAAACTGCCTATGAATATTTCCTACGTGACTTTTTTCAGAAAATCTAATACTACTGTGATAACACCTTATGTCTAGCGCCAGCCATGGTTAGCAGATTACACACTTCAGCAGCAAAGGCGGTGAGATGCGAGTTGCTAGAGCCATCAAGAGGTGGCGCTAGTGACAAAACTTCTCGCATAGCTGTGTGCGGAGAAGTTAATAACCCCAGCGACCAAACTGGCCGAGAGTGTGTACCAGCACCAGTAGCTAGCAGTGCAATATCAGAGTAGTGGAGGAGGAACCACACACAAGAACAAACCGATGCGTATTCTAGTTATCAAATTTCGCCTGGGAGGATGACTGAAATGCAGTGGCAGTCTTAATTTGTATTTACTGCCTTCTTTCTTTTCTAAGCCCTCCATGTCTAAATGAGCGATCGCTCTTGTCTCAACAGGTAGTGGCGAACAGCCATACCTCGCTTCGCCGGCAGCTGCTCGTACCTATAGTCTATTTCACGTCCAGAATGCAGTACGCGAAGTCCATAAGCAATGTATTTCATATGGGAGTTTGAACGCTACTACACTAACTAAAAATATCGACTCTGCGCCACAAAGCGTTCTCATTTACAAACTCCTATTGAATAACGTAATACGAAACATACTTAATATTTGTATCGTTTTAAAGATCAGGTACCAACATTTTATTGTCTTTTTAATCATTTTAAAGTAAAAAAATAGTTATTGTTTAAACTAATGTCTTTAGTTATTGGGATGAAAATAAACAGAACTGTTCTCCAAATGAAAGTGATGTATTCATTGCAATTATCGGTATTTTTGTAAGGGACATAATAAATATCTTTTCATAGAACTATAACAACAAGAATGCCATAATTATTGTGATATATAGTTTTATAGGTTTACATAACGGATAAATAAAGTTATTAGCTGGTGTTATAAGTTATTAGTGAAATAAAGACAAAAGACATTATTTACAATTGAGATTATTTTTCTGGAATAACAATGATATTCCTTTTGAATGGGCCATTGTTATGAAAAAAGTAATTATTTCAAACTAGTTTATTATTTATGTTTCCGTCCAACATACGACTTGTCACAAATCAAATTACAGAAAAAATTCTATATTTTATAACAAAATAATAAAACACTTATGTCGTCATGGAAAGAAAAGAGTTATTTAAATGTGAAATGCAAAAACATATGGCGTGATTTAAACGTCTAACTTTGTGCGAGTGTATCTTATCTAAATATCTGAGTATAATAATAACACTTATAGCGTAATAAAATATGATGCATTAGGAACCGATAGCAATTTTTCAGAATTTTTTGATTAAAAATGAGCTTGTTAGAGCGTGTTAAGCAAAACTCTAAATATTTTTACCCGTGGCCTTCGAATGGTGTCGGCAGAGGAGAGTTATGTATTGGCTGTGGCTGATGTTTTCCGTACGCCTGATAACACAACGGGCTCTCATAAGAGCTGCACTGCATTCTGAACAGGAAATAGAGTATAGTAGGCAGCAGTAAAAGACTGTTACCCATCTGCGGCTGCTTCTACTTAGGAATTGGTGTTTGGGACCATATACGAGGTGTGGCTATTAAATAACGAGACTGACGTTGTAAAAAAATTTTATTTTTATTTCATAGATAATCACTTATTGTCACCTTCAATACATACACCACGTTAATTCAACAACACCACGTTGTCTTACACATATTTATAATGCTGGCGAGACACACACATACACCACGTTATCTTACCCATATTTATAATGCTGGCGAGGATGGGATGCGGGCTGGTCGTGCGTAACCCTTTCCGGATTGGAAGGTCTGGACTGTGGTTGTGCTGCTGTGAGCTTGCTCTGCCGAGGCTTTGCGCCATCCTTTAGCCCTTCCAGTCGCTTCGGTACTGTGGCAAGAAGTGGACCATGGGTAGGAGTGTCGGAGCTCTTACTGCTGCGTGCGAGCCTCTGGGACGTCGGTATCAGTGGGTCAGGCAGTACCTGACTCCCCGGCTCGGATGAAATATGTGGGAGATGGCTGCCGGGAGTACTCGGCCGGGTCCTTCTTTTTACTATGGACCTGCGGCGTGCACGGGTCATCTCTCCGCCTGCACCTTGCTTTCACGATGACTGGAAAAGCACTTAAGATAATGTTACACAAACAATCTTCCCCCGGTATGAAAAGACTATGGTCTAGCTTGTCGGACGATAGTGATAACAGTGGTGATAACACAGACAAATTTTTTGTTGTTCGTTGTGTTGCAGAAGAAGGGTCGCTGTCAAAAGTTTCCCCCTTCATTATTAACAGGTCTGTTCAGTCGGTTTGTGGCTCGCCACACTCTATTAAGAAATTAAGGAATGGTACTTCGTTAATTGAAACAACGTCTGCGAAGCAAAGTAGCAGCGTTGGTAAAATTACTCAAATCGGAAGTACTGCAGTTACCGTTGAACCGCATAGGTCCCTCAACTCATCTCGAGGAGTAGTTTACTCTCGAGATATACAAGATATGTCTGAGGCTGAGTTATTGGAGGAGCTTACCTCCCAGAGAGTGACACAAGTCAAAAGAGTTATGCGTCGGGAAAATGGAATTGATGTCGGTACCCCGACACTTATCATAACATTTTCCACCCCTCAACCTCCGGATCGTCTTAAGTTGGGTTACTTGTCTGTTCGAGTGAGACCGTATGTCCCAAACCCTCTGCGCTGTTTTCAGTGCCAGGAATACGGACATACGAAAACAAACTGCAAGAAACCTGCGATATGCGCAAAGTGCAGTTCACCTGACCACTTAGACAGCGAATGCACTTCTGAAAATGAACTCTGTGCAAACTGTAAAGGAAGTCATTCAGCAAGGTCTCGGGAATGCCCCAAGTATAAAGAAGAACGGGAAATTCAGAAAATTTCGTCTGAACAGAAGCTTTCTTTTCCGGCTGCCCGGAGCGAGTACAGAAAACGAAATAGCATTCGAAATGCAGTCCAGCCTGACATTTCGTTTGCAGCTGCAACTAGTGTCCAGTCTCGTGTGTCTGTTGAGTGCTCGTCATGCGTTGAGTTGAAGAGTGTTGTTGAGAACCTCACTAAACAGGTTGCTTCCCTAACTTCTGCACTAAAAGCGTTATTAAGCACCAAGCAAACAGAAATTGGTTCAAAGAGCTCAGTGTCTCAAGTGTGTAATCTTTCTGCGACGCAGAGTACAAAAGCTCAGCTGTCAAGTAAGACAGCCTCTACCTCAAAGGGAAAACCCCTTTCAGTATCCAAGACGCTTCCAGCGGAAGCGTCTAAATTTCTAAAATCCCCTCCGTCTGGGTCCAAGATCCACGATATGATAGGAGATTCATCGGCCCTAGAAAAGGGCTTTATACAAGTAAAAGGGAAAAAAGGGAAGGAGAAAATTGTGTTTGAAACGTAACTCCTCCGTTGCGAAATACCCTTTAATAGTTCAATTCAATGGAATGTTCGCGGGATCCGGTCTAGGTATGAAGATATAAAGATATTGATCCGGGATAAGTGTCCGTTTGCGCTTTGCCTGCAAGAGACGATGTTACAACCTGATATTCGATTATCCTTTCGTGGATACGAAATGTTTAGGAAAGATTCCCTGCATGGTGGCCCTGGTGATGGGGTTGCAATATTACTTCACCGGTCAATGCAGGGGATGAGTCTGGATATCCAAACGGATCTTCAGGCTGTAGCAATCAGGATAACTGTCCCGGTGTCGGTTTGCGTGTGTAATGTTTATTTACCACCAAATACAGACATTTCATACCTAGCCATGAGAGAATTGCTGGAACAGTTACCAGCTCCATATATCGTCTTAGGAGATTTCAATGGTCACCATTATTCTTGGGGCTCCTCACTGTGCAATGGTAGAGGTCACATGGTGGAGAGGGTCCGGAGTGATTTAGACTTATGTCTATTGAACGATGGATCTGAAACATTCATGTCATCCTCAACAGGATCCTGGTCGTGCTTGGACCTTACTTTCTGCAGCCCGTCCCTTGTTCCAAGGTTGATGTGGAGAATACTGCCAGACCTGTACGGAAGTGATCACCGACCGGTGGTGGTCGAATTTTTTGACTACCACCCTGTCGATGACCTTCCGAAAGGATGGATTGAAAAGCTTGCACGGTGGAATGAGTTTTCAAGTTTAATGGAATTTGAATATGAAGATGATGATGATGATGCACGAAAGCTGTTGTCTTCCTTTGTAGAAAGGATGTCTGCAGCAGCTGCCCAGAGCATTCCTAAAACATCGGGAAAAGCGCGGCATCCGCCGGTACCCTGGTGGAATGATCGTTGTAAGGAGGCTCTTCAGGACCGCCGTAGGACCTTGCGCATTTTTAGTCGCAGACCTACGGATGCAAACCTGGAAGCGTACCGAAGAGCTCGGGCCTGCTGTAGGCGTGTATTTCTTGAGAGTAAGAGGGAGTCGTGGAGCCGTTACGTTGGAGATATTAACAGGAGTACCCCTGTGACAACGGTATGGAGAAAACTGCGTTCGGTATGTGGGAGGATGTCTCCACATCGAATCGCAGGGTTGCAAGTTGACGGTTCTGAGATCACATCACAGTCCGACATTGCTAACGTAATTGGTTCTATCATTAAATCAGCTTCCCTCACGTCTTCATATTCAGTACAGTTTCAAAATTATAAGAAAACCATTGAATCTCTTCCTTTCCATATAACGGACTCGAATGATCCTCTAAACATTCCTTTTTCATTGCCTGAGCTTAGAAAAGCGCTCAAAGTATCTCAAAATTCCTCACCTGGAGGAGATGAAATTACACTTTCGATGATAGCGCATTTACCGGATTCTGGGTTAAGGCAACTGCTACATATTTTTAATAAAATATACGCTTTTAGAAAGCTTCCAAAAACTTGGAAAGAAGCAATTGTTGTTCCGATTCTGAAACCTGGTAAAGATAAAACATTGGCCTCCAACTACCGTCCCATTTCCTTGACAAGTGTTGTTTGTAAGGTCATGGAAAGCATGGTGAACAGTCGTCTCATGTGGTATCTGGAAAAGAATAACTTCCTCGCTCCTGAACAGAGCGGATTTCGGAGAGGGAGGTCTTCGATGGACCACTTGGTGGCCCTTGAGACGGCTATCTGCAATGCGTTTGCATTGCGGCAGCGCCTCGTTGCCGTATTCTTTGATTTGAAAAAAGCATATGATACAGCTTGGCGACGAGTTATCCTCAATACCTTGCGGGATTGGGGCATCGCTGGAAACATGTTGGCCTTCATCAAGGACTTTCTAGATGAACGATCGTTCCGTGTAAGGGTTGGTCAGTGTCTGTCCGACAGGTTTGACTTGGAAAATGGTATACCGCAAGGAAGTGTAATTAGTTGTACCCTATTTGCGGTTGCCATAAACAATATTGTGAAAAGTTGCGTATACCCTGTTAAATGTTCGTTGTTTGTTGATGATTTTGCGATATATGTTGCTTCTAGAAATGTTGTCTCAGCTGAACGAGCTCTACAGCTAACTATATACCGTCTTGAAGAATGGTCACGGCAGACTGGCTTTAGTTTTTCTCCTGAGGAGACTAAATGCATTCAGTTTTGCCGAATACAGACTGATAATGTTCCAAGACTGTATTTAATGGGACAGCATATCGAAGTTAGCACTGAAATCAGGTTTTTAGGTGTTGTATTCGACAAAAGACTTACATGGGTTCCGCATATTAAAGACCTACGGGCTAGGTGCTTAAAGGTGGTTGATATTCTGCGTGTTCTTACAGGTACAGGTTGGGGAGCTGATAGATCATGTATGATAAGGTTCTACAAGGCTCTAGTGCGATCACGTATAGATTATGGCGCTGTAGCCTACTCATCTGCTACTCCCACTTCGCTTAGAATGCTTGACACGGTCCACAATTCATGTTTACGATTGTCTACAGGTGCTTTTCGTTCTAGCCCTGTTGTCAGCATCTTAGTTGAAAGTGGAGAAATGTCGTTACACATACGTCGCCAGCAGCTTCTATTGACGTACTTTGCTAAGTTGAAAGCTAGACCTTATCATTTTTTGCATGACATCATTCTCAACAACCCCTGTCATGATTTGCATCTGATGAACGCCCGACAGCCTTCACCCTTCGGTGTAAGAGTGTTGGAGATATGCAACAACCTCGATATTGCGATTCCTCGTGTCTACCCATGTAATTCTTGTCTATTTCCACCCTGGACCATCGCTCAGTTACACTTTAACTTTGAGATGTGTAAATACTCAAAGGCAGGCACAAGCTCTGTGGTGTTTAATAGCATTTTCAGTGAGTTAGTTGAAGCTATTAAACCATCTACGGTTGTATACACTGATGGATCAAAGTCGGATGTTGGAGTTGGTTGCTCGTTTGTTGCTAATGGGAGAACCTATTTGTTTGGATTACCTGCGGGAACCAGTATTTACACGGCTGAACTTTATGCAATTAGTAAAGCTCTGTCTGTAGTCTGTGTGCGTGGGCGTCAGGTGTTGGTGTGCACTGATTCACTCAGTGCCCTGCAGTCGATTAGTGATATATATTCACGCCACCCGCTAGTTGCAGATGTCCACGGCACCGTGAAGCAGCTTAACGATAGAGGAGTAAGTGTTGTTTTCTGCTGGGTTCCGGGTCATGCTGGAATCTCGGGAAATGAGGCTGCTGATTTGGCCGCTAAGGAGGCGGCTCGTCAACCGGCTTTCACACAATATCTGACAATGTCTGATTTCGTTAGTCTGGTGAAGCGGGTCATTACTGATTCCTGGCAGGTAGAATGGACTGGCTCTCATGGCAACAAGCTACGGGACATAAAACCTATTGTTAAGCCTTGGCCTACGTCACTGAGGAAGAACAGAAGGGAAGAAGTTGTCATCGCGCGACTTAGAATTGGGCACACCAGATTAACCCATGGGTATCTCATGACGTCTGGTGATGCTCCAGTTTGTGGCAGGTGCGATTGTCCTTTGACAGTCAAACATGTATTGGTTGATTGCGTCTGCTACGCAGCTCTGTGTCGGCGATTCAGAATTCCCTCTGAATTAAGGAATATACTCGGTGACGAAAGCCGTATTTTGGACGCGGCTTTGAATTTTTTTACGATCGATCAGTGTATACAACAGTGTCTAATGTCCTATTAGTTGTACCCTATGGTATGTGTTTTATTTTAGTTATACGTTTATATATTATACGTTTATGTTATACATCATATGGCTGTGGTTTTATTATGTGGCCCCTTTACAGCCTTTTGTGATCTTTTATGTCTGTGATATTTTCTTTTTTTTTTAATGCAATTTTTTAATTTTTTGGTTGTGATACTAGTTTTTAAGATTTTAATTACATAAGTGTCAATTTCTTTTTTGTGTTTTTTTTTAACTGTGATATTAAGTTTATGTGTGTATGTTTTTTGTGTTTTTAGCGTTTTTTTTTTTTTTTTTTTTTAGCCTGTGATGTCTGTGATACTAGTTTATAAGATTTTAGCTATTTTATATATATATATATATATATATATATATATATATAAAAGGTTTTCTGCACTCGGGCTTTTTACGCCCTTGTGTAGAACAACAGGCGATGATAACCTCGCTAAGGTTTTTTGCCTTAAAAAAAAAAAAAATCACCTTCAATATACACTCCTCTAACCATACAACGCTCCAAGCGAATTTTCCATTGTTGGAAACAGTGCTGGAAGTCACCTTCTGTCAGCTCCTTCAGGATACGTGCCACTTTCTCTTTTACAGCTTCCACAGACTCGAATCTTGTCCTATTTAATGCAGATTTTACCTTAGGGAACTGGTAGAAGTCACATGGTGCAAGATCTGGTGAATATGGTGGATGTTCTAACACTGAGATGCTGTACTTGGCTAGGAACCTCTTGACAGATAACGCGGAAAGAGCTGGTGTATTGTCTTGGTGGAGAACCCATGATTTATCATTGCACATTCCGGGGCGTTTTTTCCTTACTCCTTGACGTAGTTTAGAAAGTACCTCAAGGTAGTAATATTGATAAATTGTTTGACCTTCAGGAATCCAGTGAAGGTACACAATCCCATGGATATAAAAAAAAAAAACAATCATCATTGCTTTAAATCCTGACTTGCTCATTCAAGCTTTTTTGGCTCTCGGTTACGTTCGGCTCTTCTAGTGCATGGATTGGCTCTTCGTTTGCGGATCATAAGTAAAAACCACGTTTCATCACATGTCATTATCTTCTACCTGTTCCGTAAGGTGAAATCTGCATTAAAAGGGACAAGATTTGAGTCTGTGGAAGCTGTAATGAAAGCTGTCTATGAAAGCGGCACGTGTCCTGAAGGAGCTTACAGAAGATGACTTCCAGCACTGTTTCCAACAATGGGAAATTCGCATGGAATCTCAGAAAAGAAAACGTGAAGGAAGGATCCACTTGTTAACAAGCGTCGAATGAATGGTTTGTCATTGTAACATGGCAAAGTGTTAAGTGTCACAAGGTCCAATCCTTAAAACCAAGGCAAAAGGTTTTGGTAAAAAGTTAATCATTGTTCTGATACCCTTTTATTTGTTTTGTGTGTATATGAATAGAACTTGCATGTAAAATTTATGTATCTGATAATAAATAAAATACAGTATTGTGTACAGAATTTTTTACGAATTCGTTTGATTGGGCCAAAATGCTCCATTCCCGATGTGCCCTAGTTATCTGGAGTTGACTGTATTTGTGACATAATGGCTGATAATATGTTCTGTATGTTATTTGTTTTTGTTTTTTAGCATGGCTTAAAGATTACAATACGTCAGAGAGTAGTTTAAATAAAGCGATAGAAGAGTTCACGTACTCATGTGCTGGGTATTGCGTTGCAACTTACGTTTTGGGTGTTGCTGATAGACATTCTGACAATATCATGGTTAAACGCACTGGCCAGGTAACACTTGGAAAAAAGAAATTTTATTTTATTTGTTTATTATTTTTATGGTTTTACTTTCTCTTGCCTGTATGAATATATAGGAAGGAAAGTATTGTTTTCATGTCGATTTTTCAAAATGGAGTTTTCACCGGATCTACACGTTTTCAGACCCCTTGAACCCAAAAAACATGTTTTTAGCGATTGGTCTGTGTGTGAACAGAATATCTCAAGAACAGAACATCATACGAAGTTGAAACTTAAGTTATATATTACTACCAGACCCGACACCAACATTTTCATCAAAATCGGTCAACCGGAAGTAGTAGTTTATTCGTATCATTTTTCACTTTTTTGCAATTTTCTCAAAAAACGGCTCCTACGATTTTTTTAAAAATAGCCTTATTTACTAAATTTTTATGCTCTACAACAAAGGTTCCCAAAGTGGGGGGCGCGCCCCCCAAGGGAGGCGTGAAGACACGTCAAGGGGGGCGCGGGACTTCGAGATAGCTTTACCCTCCATAACGGATCCTTTCAGTGTCAACATAGACTTCCTGTCCGAATTACTTAAAAAACAAGTTTTAGAAATAAAAAATGTTTCTGCTGCGAAAAACGATTTCGATAAAATTGACAAAACATCACTTTGGGTTAAGTATTACCAAGTTTACCCCAGTATATAACAGCAAGCAGCAGTAATTGTAATTATCTTTATCAAGCACCTATCTGTGCGAAAAAGTGTTTTCAGCACTTGTTACAATAAAAACAAAGCATCGGTGCAATGTTGGTTTTATCAACGATTTAGGTTGTGCACTTTCTAATAATCAACCTTTTAAAAAAAAAATGCAAGGTCATCCATCCACTGATTTATTTTGTCTCTTGTTAAAATTAAATTGCAACTTCTAATGCTACAAAAATTAAAAAAATAAATGTATGGTTATTGAATGTAATACGTGATTTTTCATTGCCCAATAAAATTGTGTAAGGGGGTGTGAAAAGTTTTCTTTTTGGCAAAAGGGGGCGTAAAAGATAGAAGTTTGGGAACCGCTGCTCTACAAGATAGGGTAGATGCCATGTCTGCTGAAATTCTTGGGGAGGTTGTTTTCAAGTGAAAAAATTGTTTTTTTTTTAAGATTGCAACTTAAATGTGCATTTTAGCGCAAAAATGTACATGATAAAAGTTGTAGGGAATTTAAAATTTTACAACTTATTTTAAACTTTTTTTTGTATAATGCTTAGTTTGGCGGTAATTAGCTATTTTCTGTTTATTCTCAAGAAATCGTGTAAAAAATTGATTTTTTTACGATTTCAGCCTTAGTATGCATTTTACGACAAACGTGTATAATGAAATTTATAGGAAATTAAAAGATCTACAACTTTTATTTAGATAATTTTTCTCTAAAGAGCCTAGTTTAGCATGAAAAGAGTGATTTTCGGTATTTTTAAGCCGAACAGATCGATTTTCATTTTCCGTCTTTCACTCATGATTAATATGTTTAACACTTTGAAGCCTAGCCAATTTTACATATGCTCGGACCTGGTTGCCTGGGGGTTTTGAGGTATTTTTAAAAACATTGTGCCAGCATAATATTTTAATGAAGGTACACAATTTATACATCATTTTAAAGAGAAAATCATGCAGTTTATTTTAATATATACATGCATATAATAGAGTGCTCACTACTACTTTTGTGAAGTGTTGAAAATGTAGTAATAAATTAAGAAAATAAAAATTGTAACATTCGTTCAGTTCATTGTACTGCATGCAGTTGCACTAATATTAGATAATTGGAAGCACTTGCACTAAATGTATAATTAGAAATACTAAAAACTTGTCATAAGAAAAAACTACATACTACTACATAAGAAAAACCTTACAAAATAAACATAACCAAGTCACTCGCACAATGTAAACAAACACCAACATTATAAACATGAAACACTATGCAAAAAAAAACACTTACTACTTAAATTTGGGAGAAATACTAACAAAAAACATTTCAATAAAACTGCAACTAAATTATTTAAAACTGCGGAAAGAGCAAATAAATCATAAACACGGACAACGAACACGACCGCCTATATGATATACGTTTAACTTAAAATTACATTGCCTTCGTTTTTCTTTTATGTTTTCAAAACAAGCCGTTAGAATGCACTGAATTCATAAAGAATTGAACAAAATGAACTAGTGAGTCGTTCTGTGAAGCCAAAACATTAAAATTAGCTGTGTGAAGTTTTATATCGGATAACATACGATGGCCCGAAAATGTTCGGGCTTCGTCCACTTGCGTAATTTAGTCAGCTCGAATATTTTCGGGCTTCGACTTCAAAGTGTTAATTTCTAATGTTTTATTACTAATGTTAGGTTATATTGTTAATTATTAGCATTTACAAGAGAAAGTCGTGTGAGTGTTTCACACCAGATTTTTTAACTTTGACAAACAGCTAGAAAACACCTTCACTATAACAGCAGTTTTTCCACAACTAAGCAAGACATCAACAAACTACAAAATGAAGGGTTATGTGTGATGTTTGTATGAACACAATGAGCCCTGGCTGAGTTCTGTAGGAGCGCTATTAAAAAAATTTGGGACCTTTTTTAAACAGACCTCTTCCTAAGTAAGCCTAACCAGAATCATAAATGAGGAAGTTTTCCCAAGATAATTCTAGTCAGAGAGAAAAAGCTACAGTTTACAATTATTGCTTTCAGCTTTTTGCTTGGCAGACTAAATGATGCCCCAAGTCAGTGCCTTCCAGAGTAGGATGGGCAGCCCTTCCAGCTCCGTCTCACCATGAGACGATCATCGTGGTGATGAGTGGTCAATCGACTACCGCCATACAATATGATGTATGGATAGGACACTAGTTTTCTATCCCAATCCAACCTCCTAATGCTTTTGTAAAAGGAATTAAAGGGAATTAATGGTTACTTACAATAATTCACGGTGACTAGTTCCTCAGATTGGCAAGTAACTGTTCCCTAGTCTCTGTTACAAAACTCAGTTAGCCTACTCATTCTCTGTTCACTGTTAAGACAGAACAACACGGTGACCATAGTTCTTTAGATAGACGAGTAACAGTTCTTTGATTCCCCAATCACTGTTTCAAAAATCAAAAAAAAGTTACATAACTGTAATTTTTATTGTACAATGAGCTCTATGTTTTTATTTTGTGCATTGTTAATTTTTCAGTTGAAAATAATTAATTCTTGTACTTTTATTTTCTTTTATTACACACAATGGTTTTTTTTTATTACTAGTTTAGGATACGGATAAATGTTCATGTCAGGTCTCCTTGAAGTAAAAAACTTTCCAAGTTTCAACTTCGTACAATGTTCTGTTCTTGAGATATTTTGTTCACACAAACCTATCGCTACAAACATGGGTTTGGATTCACAGGACCTGAAAACATGTATAGCCGGTGAAAACACAATTTCGGAAATTTGACTCAGAAAAAATTACTTTTCTTTCCTATATAAATATTTGGTAAGAGGAAGTAAAAAGTAGCAATTAAAAATTATTACTAGTAACTATTGATTAATAATAATAACCGTAAAATCAAATGTGAAATCACTGTCACTGTGATAACGGTGACTGGTTGAAACAGTAAACACTCTTCACTACAATATAATAGCAACAAACTGATATTCATCAGGCGGTCTCCCTCCAGAATTACTTAAAATGTTAAGAAAACAGAACGCGCTAAGCGAGATAGCAGACTGGGCGTAATAGCTACCCATTACTCATTAGGTGAGAGCGTAGCACTGAATGTGTTAAGAAGTAAAAACTTGGGATGCTGCATTTGGCAGCAATTTTTGTTGATAATTTTCTTTGTTGAAAAAATAAATTACCCCATATTCTTAGAAGCACTTTTTTACACATACAGGGTCCATTATAAAAGTAATGCGCATGATTTTAATGTGATGCAACTATCCATCCCAGCCTGGTAAAACCAATCGGGAAAGGGGGGGGATCTGCCCTTCCATCACAGCTGGTTGCCAATTTGCTCCGAACTGTCTGAGCAGAAAGACGTGTCTCCATGTCAAGTGTGTTTTTTGATTTAGTAACACGGCGCGATATTGGGTTCACTTGAACAGCGATACGCCATGGTAAGTTTTGCGTGCGGCTTGGAAAGAATGCAACCGAAACATTCCAGATGCTTCAAGAGACCTTCAAGGATGACTGCATTTCAAGGTCACAGTCCGGGAGGTGGCACAAAGCATTCATGGAGGGCCGAGAGGAGGTCACCGACAAACCCCGTGCTGGATGCCCAACAACAGCCAGAGCCGACAAGAACGTGAATCGTGTGTGCGAAGTTTTGCATTCCAACCATCGATTGAGCATCCAGCGCATCGCTGACATCCTAAAAATGTCCACATTTGTGGTACGTGGGCTAGTGACCGAAGATCTGCAAATGCACAAGGTCTGTACGAAGCTTGTTCCTAAAGTGTTGGTGGAAGACCAACTTCTTGGCCCGAAGCAACACCCCGGTGGTCCTCCTGCCCCTTTACAGTCCCGACTTGGCTCCGTGCGACTTTTTTTGTTTCCCCGACTGAAGAGAGAGCTGAAAGAAAAGCATTGGGAGTCCATAGAAAATATCCTAAAGCGTGTTACAAGGTTCCTAACCGACATTCCTGTCGAGGAGTTTCAGGGTGCCTTCCAGGCGTGGCAGACATGTCTTCGCAAGTGTATTGATGCAAGGAGAGAGTATTTCAAAGGTTTTATGCGTTTGTACCAGTAAGATCAATAAATCTCTTTTTCGTAGAAAATACGCATTACTTTTATAATGGACCCTGTAACTTACTTTTGTTAAAATACTAAAAAAATTATATTTGTTCAAATGTTTACAGTTATTTCATATAGATTTTGGTCATATACTTGGACATTTTAAAGAGAAATTTGGTTTTCGTCGGGAACGTGTACCATTTGTACTGACGCATGATTTTGTGCACGTAATCAACAAAGGTCAACAAGCCAAAAAGGAAGCTTTAGAATTTCAAGTTTTCCAAAAACTCTGCGAACAGGTATGCTAGAAATGATTATCTATAATTACTGTAATAATATTATTTTTAATTTCAAGTGAATCTGTTGTCATTTTTAAAAATCTTATCATGCAACACTCACACAATGTTCTCTTGCCAATGTAAATATTGAAAAACATAAAGTAACACCTAAGACTAGGTGCTTTCAGGATCATCTGGGTGTAATAATTAATAAACAACTCTCTTTAAACTTGTTGTTTACGTGATCAACTGAAAGGCTGGTTTGATCTTCAGAGCCCTCTAGAATCTCTAGAGTAAGTAAAACGAGGAGTGATGATGTGGTTTACTATTGCCTTTGTCACTGAGTGGAAAGGTATGCTTATCAGTGTGTGTCAAGCCCTCCAAAAAGCATCTACTTTCCACCCAGCAAATGACAACTTCACTTTTTTTACAACAGGGTCTGAATGTATAATTATGAAATTCATTACTTTCAGAGGAGATAACTGTGACTACTATCGGTTTCGTAATCATAGACATCGAAGTTTGAACCCTTCCATCTCCAAAACTATGAGTCGGATTTTAACATACTTAACATCAAAATTTACCTCATTTTATTCTGCGTTGACCCTTAATAAACCTATATTTTTAATGTTGTTTAAAAATTGCCATATCGAGGTTGGAAGACAAAAAGACCCAGTATTTTTGCTACCGCAACAAATTTCATGCATTTAGAGGCATGTAACTCGATAACTATTTGACCGAAAAGTTTGAAATTTTAATACAACATAGACAATTATATTCTTACAGCGTGTACGAAATTTCTGATTCGTACGTTATTTAAATTTTGATTTATTAACAATATTCTGAACCCTTGCTATCTCGGTAACCGCTCAATCTTTCGGCACGGTCAAACTATCATTTTATTCAGCGTAAAAAACTTAGTACAGATATGTTAATAACATGAAATATTGAGTGGCCAATGTTGTGACAATTGACAATGCAGTCTGTCAATTCAGGTATACAGTAAAAGTGCAAAAATTTATAGCCCACCCATTATTTTGAATTATGGGAAGAGAAACATCACAGTAGTCAACTGCTTGCTCACAGCTTTTGTTATAAGACACGGAAAGGTATTTTTGTTTAGCTTCAACTTCATAACATTTTATTACATTTCTCATTAGATTTTGTTCAGCACTGTGAACAGTTCGAAGGCGTTTTTGAAAAACTGACACATTTCCGTTGACAGTTATAAACAGTTACATTCAAACAGTTAACCTCCAAAGGTTCTGCAATGTATGTTCTCTAACTATAGTTTACATTGTTGTGTTGGCGAACTGATACCAAAGTAGTCGCGCATGCACACTGATGCTTTTCCCTCCTTTACCCCTCGGTAAAATGAAAGGCAAATTCGTGACTCAAGTAACTGTAGATAGGTACCATTAAGGGACTTGACTTGAACATTTTCATCAAAATCAATCATCAGAAGTAAAAGTTTATTCTTCTTCAATATGTTGTCGATCGAATAAAAAAAAGCTATTGAAAAGTAATAGGGTAAATGACGCCAATTGGTGTTATCCATCCCTAAAATGCACAACATTTTAAGGTAGTCAGCGTTATTGAAGTGGGCAGGTTCGGATGGCATAAAAATCTACGCATGTTCACAAAACTTGCTTTTGTGAACCATGGTTATGTGAACAGTCGAAAGGTTGGTTTGAACTTCCAGAGGCTTCACTTGGTATAACGAGGAGTGAGGTGGTTTACCTTCATCACTGAGTGAAAAAGTATGCTTATCAGTATGCCAGGCCCTCTGAAAAGGAGATAACTCGGACTAGTGTCTTTTACACCTCTAACTCTTCTGTTTTGAAATGCTTCAGTCATATAATTAATTGGCTGACCATGTGATAAGAAACTACTATTTTTTGTAACCCTGGAACTAGCAGATTGAGTGTAAATAATTTTACACTCCCACTGCCTCTTATGGGCAACCTTTAAATTTATAACCATCAATTTAACACAATTAATTAATAAACTTAAACTACTAAAAAATACAATTAGATTCCTTAAATTAAATTAATTACAAAACTTAAAGCAAGCTTACACTAAACTTGACTATAAATAAGATACTGTCACTTATCAATCAAAACAATGATTTACCTGTTCACAACTACTTGCTATAGTTACTTGAGTCACAAGTTTGCCCTTGTTTGCAACGAGGGGAAAAGGGGGAAAGCATCAGTGCGCATGTGCGACTGCCTTAATTTCAGTGCGACAAACATAACAACTTATACTACACCCAGAGCATATACAGTCGCGGAATTTTTTGTAGGTTATCTGTACGAATATAACTGTTTGTTACCGTAAACACAAATATCGGTTTCTTGAAAACGTGGTCAAACTGTTCACAGTGCTGAACGTAATGTAATAAAATGTTATAAAGTTGAAGCTAAACAAAAATGCCTATCTGTACCTCTTAACAAAAGTTGTGAGCGAGCAGGTAACTACTGTGATCTTTCTCTTTCCACAATTCGAAAAATAAGGAAGAAAATTAAGGACGATAAGAAGCTATTCTTCAACAGTTTTGTTGACATCTGGTAAAAAAAAAACGGCTAGGTAGATACTAGAGAGACTGATAATGAAAACGCGGATGACAGCAATAGTAAAGAAGGTGATTCATTCGTAATTACAGTAAATCAAACATTTCTAGTCATGTAATTAAGTTATAGGCAATATTAGAGGTCACATTTATTTCTTGTAAGGTTTATGAAGAAAACATTTTCTCGGAATAAACCACAGCTTACAAAATGTATCTATAAACTGAACGGTAGTGAAATGTAGAGTAGTGTCTCACTGTTGAGGTTGGCTGCACTACAAATATTTCACTTTCCTTCCTCACAGCCCATACATACGCAAAAGGCAATCTCGTGACTTCAGTATCTATAGAAAAGTTTTTTTTCAACAGAGCCTAGTTTAGTATCAATTAGTGGTTTCCCCATTTCTGGGTTAACAGGCAGGTGGATTGTTAAATTATTTGCACTCGATCTGCTACTATCGGTTTCATAACTGTATACACGTGAGTTTGAAATTTGATGAGACACCCTTGCATTTTCAACATACTTTACATCAAAATTTAGCTCATTTTATTCTGTGTTGACCTATCATAGTCCTATATTTTTACTTTTTCTTGTCTATATGAATATATAGAAAGCAAAGTATTGTTTTCATGTCGATTTTTCAAAATCAAGTTTCACCGGATCTACACGTTTTCAGACCCCTTGAACCCAAAAAAAACATATTGTTAGCAATTGGTCTGTGTGTTGTGAACAGAATATCTTAAGAACAGAACATACGTAGAGAATTTAAAAACCTACAATGTTTAATTCAAACATTTTTTTGTATAACGCTTAGTTTAGCAGTAATTAGCGATTTTCTGTTTTCTCTCATGAAAATGTGTAAAAAGTCGATTTTTTTAAGATTTCAGCCTTATGCATTTTACAACAAAAAAGTATAATCAGATTTGTAGGAAATTGAAAGATTTCCAACTTTTATTTAGAGTATTTTTCTCTACAGAGTCTAGTTGAGCGTGAAAGAGTGATTTTCCGTATTTTTAAGCTAAACTGAGGTTGATTTTCACTTTATGTCTTTCACTCATGATTAAAATAAAATTATGATTTTTGAAGTTAGTTTTTTGTTGATTTCTAATGTTTTATTACTAATGTTAGGTTATATTGTTAATTATTTGCATTGGCAAGAGAAAGTTGTATGTGTGTGTTTCACACCAGATTTTTAATATTGCATAAAAATTGCCATATCGAGGTTGGAAGAC
This sequence comes from Catonia carolina, assembly GCA_035578175.1. Classification (NCBI taxonomy): domain Eukaryota; kingdom Metazoa; phylum Arthropoda; class Insecta; order Hemiptera; family Achilidae; genus Catonia; species Catonia carolina. The sequence continues at coordinate 6,320,705 of JAQMRL010000012.1, forward strand.
AAATAGACCTGGTTGTTTTGCTACCGCAAAGAATTTCATCCGTTAAGAGGTGTATAACTCGAGAATTATTTGATCAAAAGATTAAAAATTTTTCACAAAATCTATGCATGTTCAGAAAACCTGCTCTTGAGAACATGTAAAATTAAAATCTTTTTGGTAGCGTCCATGAATACCAAATCTTGCTGTTTTGCAAAAGGTTTCATACTTTTAATTTAGAAGAAAATCAATCAGCTGATCAACCTTGTTTGTTTACAGGCATTTCTTATCTTAAGGCGGCATGGTTGTTTGATTCTCTCGTTATTTGCGATGATGATATCAACTGGACTTCCTGAACTTAGCTCTGAAAAGGATCTTAATTACTTACGCGATACTTTGGTAAGTTTTGTTGACTCTTGAATATTTTTAATTGAAATTTTGCAAGTGTATTGTTTAATGCAGAATCTATCCCAAAAGTTCCGGTTAATTTTTTTTGTATCATACAAGGTCTGTTAGAAATGTATCCGACCTTTAGCTGGGGAAAAAACTGGCATACCTGGAGCATTGGAAACCTAATTACGCTCAAGTAGTCTCCTTGGGACTCCACACACTTCTCCCAGTGGTGCCGCCAGTGTTGAAAGTATTCCGAGAAGACCTCTTTCAGAATGGAGTTTAGCTTGGCTATTATTGCTGCCATAATATCATCTCTTGTCTGAAATTATATTCTTTTCAATGGCCTCTTGAGTTTGGAGAACAGCCAGAAGTCGCAGGGGCAGAAGTATCAGGAGAGTAAGGAGCCTGTTGAACCACAGAAATCTGGTTTTTTGCCAAAAAACGTCTGAATCAAGTACGAGGAATGTGCTGGAGCATTGTTATGATGGAGGCGCCAATTTCCTGTTGACCACAACTACGGTCTCTTGCACCGCACAGCATCATGTAAGTGATGGAGGATATCCCTCTCGTACTCTCTGGTGATTGTTTGACCCTGTTGTGTACCGCACCACGGGAGTCAAAGAAAGCAGTCAGCATCACTTTGGCGTGGCTGCACACTTGGAGGGCCTTCTTTGGTCTTGGTGACGTGGAATGCCTCCACTGTGACATCTGGGATTTGGCTTCCGGTTTGTACCCATACACCCAAGACTCGTCACCTGTGATTATGGTGTTCTTGAAGTTGCGGGGGTCACTGTTTGTGGAGTTTGTGTATGCTGTAACACTGCTCCAGTCATTCTGTCATTTTCCTTGCAAAAAAAACTGATGAGAGCACTACACACTAACTCCCTTAGCTGCTGTTTGCTAGCGACTGATGCTATCGACAGGTGGGAAAAAATTCACGCATGCACACAAACGTTGAAAGTTAGCTCATGCAAGTGTGCTTGATTTTCACATTCCTATGTTAATGCAACGCAACCCTATGTTAAAAGCCTGATGTTTAACCCTATGTTAAATTTTTATTTTCCATACTTTACAAATTATTAATTAATCTAAATTATTATTTTACAAATGAATAGCAAATTGCAATGAAAACATTGTATTACTTCTGTCTTCTTATAATCAGGGTTGCGTCCTTAATAAAACACCCGGTTCTTCCTTGGAAAAAACCATTGCTGACACAATATAACAAAACTACTGCTGTCACCACACTAATGCTTGACTGGAACATTTTAACTGTCTTAGTAGTGGCTTTGAGTACACTGTTGCCTACATACCGATTTGGGGACAGAAAATTTACCGATGTATTACTTCTATCTTCTTATAATCAGGGTTACGTCCTTAATAAAACACCCGTTATCAAAATGTTGAACTATCCAGAGCATATGGCATAATTATACATAGGAGGCATTAAAAATACGATTTTAATATGAAAATTGCACAATTTTAATGAATACGATTAGCTGATGTGCCCTTCAGTTCAGCACTTTACTTGAGGACAACGGATGGATAGGGGATGAGGAGAAAGTGGAAGGGCTGACTTGTTTTTGCAGGATTGCTACTTTCACCACGTCACTAGCAGCTGTGTCGAAGCATACAGAGTGTCGAAAAAGCAAAGGTTTGCTGTACATTAAATTAACGAAGATGATGTTGTATGTTTCAGGTGTTAGATCTATCGGAATCGAGCGCTCTGACACATTTCCGTTCGAAATTCGAAGAAGCTTTGTGCAACTCGTGGAAAACATCGCTCAATTGGGCATCACATAATCTGGCTAAAAATAATAAACAATGACGTTTAACTTGGCCGTATATCGTACCAAATATCGTTAATTACAATGACAGCGATAGTGAATTTATGTATGAACATATATTTTTCCTACAAAGACGCAATATTTTTAAGCAATAGATAACGGTAAGTTTTTTTTAATGGTACATTTTCTTGTGTTTTTTATTTTACACCATTTGCTAATGATTAAACATAATATGTTTTATTATTTGCATTGGCAAGAGGTCTTTCACCGAGATGGCTATGTGTGCAAGTGCATTGTCGTGGTGGAAGAACCAGTCTCCTGTCTGCCACAAAACTTTTATTTTTTGACGAACACTTTTGCACAATTTCTGAAAACTTCCAAATTGTCAGTCGATGGTCTGAGAGCACACGCTCTTGAATTTTTTAAACATTTTCATCGATTCAGGCAGTGATGGACGCCCAGAACGAGGTTTGTCATCAATCGACATGTCGCCATTTTTAAATTGAGAAAACCACTCGTATACTTGAGATTTTCCCATAGTGTCATCTTTGTAAGCTGTTTTCAACATTTAAACAGTTTCTGCAGCACTTTTACTGAGTAGAAAATAAAATTTCAGAGCTACACGTTGTTCAATTAAACTTGTCATCATAAAAAACGAAACAAAAACAAAACAGTGCTAGCAAAAACAATCACTGCAGATGAATATTAAACTCGCAATGAGTTGCGCTATACACGTCTGTGCGGTAGAAATGCGTACTACACAAGCACCGCCCACAGCAATGCTATTCCAGTTACTTTTGGGTACCCCTTCGTATAGTACGGTATTATATGCATTTGTTGTCTAGGTTTTATGAAATTTATATTTTAAATTAATTTTTTAATTATTATAAAATGAGAACATAATAATTACTTTTTCTTATTTTCATGGGTTAAACATTTCTACCTGTTCCAGCACCCATCTCTTCTTCAGCCAGCCATTATCTCCACTTCCCACTGGTTTGTATATTCTCCCTACATTAGGCAACCGGCTTTCTGACATTCTATTTAAATGACCGACCCATTGGGCACCACGCAATATTTTTTCGTTGAGTGGAAAAATTCCCAATTTTTGCCTTATATCTTCATTTCTGATCCTATCTAGTCTTGTACAACCCTAGACAGACCTTAAGAATAATGATAATTATAATTAAGAAAAAATCTGGTGTGAAAAACTCACACAACTTTCTCTTGCCAATGCAAATTATGAACAGTATAACCTAACATTAATAGTAGAGCATTAGAAATAAACAAAAAACGTAACCTTATTAGCCTTATTAACCTCATGAGTGAAAGACACTAAATGAAAATCGACCTCAGTTTGGCTTAAAAATACGGAAAATCACTTTCGCGCTTTTCCTTTAAATTTGATTATATACACTTTCGTTGTAAAATGCATACTAAGGCTGAAGTCTTAAAAAAACCAATTTGTTTTACATGTTTTCGTCAGAAAAAAAAACAGAAAATCGCTAATTACCGCTAAGCTAAGCGTTAAACAAAAAAATGTTCAAAATAAAGGTTCGAGGTTTTTAAATTCTCTACAACGTTTTATATCCATTTTTGTGCTAAAATGCATATTAAAGTTGCAATCTTAAAAAAATAATTTTTTTACGAGAAAACAACCTTCCCAAGTATTTCAGCAGACATGGCATCTACCCTACCTTGTAGAGCATAAAAAATTTAGTAACTGATAAGATTTTTTAAAAAATCATAGGAGCTGTTTTTGAGAAAATGGCAAGAAAGTGAAAAATGACAAACTACTTCTTCCGGTTGACTGATTTTGATGAAAATGTTTGTGTCAGGTCCTCTAGTGGTATCTAACGTAAGTTTCAAGTTCATGCGATGTTATTTTCTGGAGATATTCTGTTCACACAGACCAATCTCTAAAAAATATGTTTTTCTAGGGTGTCTGAAAACGTGTAGATCCGGTGAAAACTCTATTTCAAAAAATCAACATAAAACAATGCTTTCTTTCCTATATATTCTTATAGGCAAGAGAAAGTAAAAATTAATTAAGAAGAATAATAATCACTTGTAAATTAAATAAATGTTTGTTGGTTCCTAATCGCCAATCTCAGAAAGTTCTTTACCGATTGCTTTGAAATTTTGACACAATATTGTATTCAAATACAGGCTTGTTTTTTTTTTAAATATTTTATGGCCTACAAAGGACCACTTTAGTCATTTTACATTTAAAGTCTTTCCTTCTTTCTTCCTTTTCTTTTCTGCCCAATATTTTTTCATCCTTTCCGAGCGCAATTTTCTTTCCTCCTGTGGAACCACTACAGGCTTGTTTTAATATACCTATTATGTTTTTATCGGCCCTCCAAAAACATTGGAAACATTGGAACTGAACGTTCCACTTAGTAAAAAATTTCAATGGCTTATGGTTCAACCTCACAAATTACATAATTTTTGTAGACATGAAAATTTTGGAGTGCATCCGCTCCTGAAACTGGGTAAACTTTCGTTTTCTTCATATTATGTGCAGATAGAAGAAATAAAGCGTTTACGCTAATTTCACACAGAAAAATTCATTCAAAAATTCCCAGCAGTAGGTAACCAAAGATGACCTTTGCTGTAGCACTAATTTAAAATATTTAAATCGTTAAATAGAACATTTAAAAATCTACAACTTTTATTTCTAACATTTTTTTGCACAACACATAGTTTAATGGCAATTAGTGATTTTCTGTTTCTTTTCCATCAATATCGGTAAGTTTAATGGCAATTAGTGATTTTCTGTTTCTTTTCCATCAATATCGGTAATAATGTAGGATTTTTTTAGATTGTACTTTTAGTATTATTTTATGATAAAAGCATAAATTATCAAAGTTGTAGGAAATTAAAAGACCTACAACTTTTATTTTAAGCATTTTTCTCTGCAGAGCCTATTTTAGAGGCAATTGCAGATTTTCCATATTTTTTTGTCTAATATCGGTTGATGTTCATTTTTTGTCATTCATTCACAATTAAACTTAGTCATATTTTCTATTATTTACATTGGTAAGAGAAAGTCGTGTGAGTATTTCACATTTTATTTGATTTTTTTACTGTTTTTATATCTGAAATATTTAATACAATAGTTATTTTCAATTTCTATAGCACTGTATGTTGTATTTTATCATTAATATTTGTTTTATTTCATTTATTTTACAGGAATTTTGGACAAGACATGAATATAAAAAAAAAGTAAACATTTAACAAGAATGGCCAAAAAACATTATGTAATCTTAAACTTGATACAGTAGTACCTATATTATCCGGGGGGCGGATTAACTTAAGTGGTGACAAAAAGAAATTCAAAAAAAATTTACTGGGCAAAACCAGTAAAAATGACTAAGGAAGTTCACTTTTTATGCAATTTCGAATTTGTAATTTTTTTCTCTCTATTTAGGAAATTCACAATCTGTTGGAAACGGTATATTATGAAAATATTAATATTAATATTGTATATTATGAAAATATGAAAACGTTTCATATTGTTAAATATTTCAAGCATTTAGGTATTACATTCATATACACATATTTATTTATTTAGTTAAATTTTTGCCCTACTTAATATTTACTAGGTATAGTAAATGTTGTGTTATTGTAAAAAAATTAATGTAATGAAATAACATTTCATAATATTGTTACTATGACTAGAAAAAGAAAATTCATACAAAAAATTAAGTTTTCTTGCCTGATTATAAGAGTATAGATGAAATAATCACTAAAACTGAATAATTAAAATAATATAATAAAAGATACAGAACAATAATATATACTAATACTTATTTAAAACTAATATGTCACTAATAACAAATAAAACAGCCCGTAAAACTTGAAACTTAGTTGAAAATATATCAGTTTTTAAAATTCCACCAAAAAAAACCGGTGACATTTCTTCAAAAGCTGACCTTATACTAGCATAGAATGAACCTTTTTCTTCGGCTGCACAATAAAAGAAATACAATTTACTCTAGCTGAACGCAGAAAGAAGAGATATAAAACTATATAGATGGACCACATTTTTGTGACGCCCGCACCCTGGGAGTGTTCAATTCGCCACTTAAATGTGGCGGCCACACTGAACCTGTTAAATAAAGTAGGTGACAGACTGCACCCTTGATCTATGAGTATTTTATCTAAACATTTCGTACCTGTATTTATCACTATTTGCATACTTTTACACGGGCTCTTAACCATATTTATCAAATAAGAAGGTTACCCCCTTTCCCTCAAGATTTGCCGAAGAGTATTGCGTTCAATCCTGTCGAAAGCCTTTACAAAATCTATGAAGGCCAAATGCATCTCCAAAGTGGATTCCCGCAATTTCTCAATTAATCTCTCCACTGCAAAGACATTTGTGTATTAGCGGCCACTTCTGAAACCATTCTGTTCGTCACTCAAAAGTGCTTCTGCTATGACCCTTGTATGGTTGCCCACAATACTTGAATAAATCTTGTAACCCACATTTAAAAGACTGATCCCAGGATAATTTCCAGTCCCTACGTTTCCCCTCCTTAAAAAGTAAAATAACTTCCGCCAAGGTCCATGAATTTGGGGTCTTGAGATTCTTCCAACACATATTTATTAAGTGCAGCAAACGTAGTTTGAGGATCAAACCACCATATTTAAATAACTGTATTCAGCTCGTTCAATCCAGTAGCTTTCCTATTCTTCATACCCTCCAACACTGTCCTCAGCTCGTCAATCGTTATTAGATCAACAGATGTAATGTGATCCAGGTCATCATAGGACTTCAAAAGACCAAAAACGGTATTTTGAGAACTATGTACAAATTTTTGTCAAAAGAAATGAAATAAATAATTCGATGTATAGAAATGACGGAATTAGAGTTAGATGGATTTTTACATGGTAAATGAATGGAAGGTTGAAGGAAACTGAAATTCAATTCGAGTTGTAGAAGTTGGACTGTATGTGTATTATACTTGTGTTTCGTTAATCACAAACAAAAGTTTGTGATTACTAACATTTATAATGGATTTAACCCTTACGAAAAGGACTGTTTCTCGTAAAACAAGAATTGCAAAATCAAAACGCGCTCTCAAAACAACTTTTATCTACTGTCATTACTGATGAAAAATTCTGAAAAAATTACAGTTGATTCATATAATACATACACGCCTTTTGAGTGTAGTTACAAGTAAATCCTTCATAATTCTTTGCTTTGCTTTTAGGCGAGCAAAATTTTCATCCATGAAAATTTTTGTGTTAACTTTAAATTTTTACTATAACGGGCTTAAATTTCAATTTAGCAAAAAAAATTATAAAACATGTTTTGTGGACAAGAGTTTACTGGAATAAATGTTATTTTTTTATTTAAATTTACGTAAATATTTGACGAAGTTTCAAAGTGTTCAACATGAGTCCATTTTCACATCACAGGGAATCATGAAGGGATGGTATTATACATTCTTTACGGTGATGTCACAGAGCCACTATTATATTTAGGTTACAACTGTAAGCAAAGCAATGTAGAAAATTCTTTTCCTTACAACCACGTGATTTGAAAAATTCTGTAGGTGCGGTTAGAAGGAAGCCGTTACACGTCCTTTGCAACCCTGCAATGTTGAATTTTTTGCCTCTGTGTTGGTAAACCCCCTTCTGAACAGTAAAATGGACTCGTATTCCCTTTTCAAGGGCAAATTCCATTATAGAAATGTCTCAGCTTCAACACAAACTAAAGAACATGCATGCACGTTTACTTACACACGAGCTGGACGGACTTTCATTCAAAACAAACAATTCCCAAACCATCAATGCTACCTATACACTATAGAGGGAATAAAAAATTTCACTTTTATGACGTTCTATTTCTGTTAACACTATTAGATGCGTTTAAAAATTCCCTACTGGAAAAGAACAATATTTACCGGGTTCTGACTTATACTTAACTAGCTGCAGCCTTTTTCGTCACCTCCCCCACCATCAATTGTGCATAGCCTAAAATTAGATCAATAAAACTGGGTTAAGCGTTCATTTCCCAATTTAACACGTGGAGAACATTCTCTTTGAATAGGTAGGCCTAATAAATTATTATACATAATGTATCGTGGAGTACTATTATTAAATAGCTTAAATTATTACTGCCAGTGGCTCAACTATGGATTTCGATTATCTGTGGCCTTCCTCCCCACCATTACCCCGGATAATCAAGGTGCTACTGTATTATCTTCTATACAAAAATATCATTGTAATATACATTTATTTATATTTTTTTTATTATTGTTTAATTATCATTTGATTCTAATTATATCTTATACTAGTTAAACAATTATTTTTGTACATATTGATTAAAAAACGCATTTAAATTTATAAATAAATAAATTTGACAAAATATAAATTTTAGGTATATGTTGTTTTTATTTTTATTATTTAAATTTATATATGGATGGAATTTTTATTTTTTAGTTATTTATATCAATAAAAATAAATAAATGAAGTAAATAAAATGTATATATTATTATTATTATATTATATAGGTAAATTATACATACGTATTTTAGTTTTGTTTTTTTAAATAGGTTTTCTACAAATTGTTTTTATGAATGTGTATATTTATATATTTTATATTATTGTATACACTATTAGGCTGTACTTCTTCTTATATTATATAATCTTTGTTTATTTTTTAAATTTTATTAAAGATTTTTAAATTTTGTTTTATGTACGTTTTATGATGGTGTTGTATCTTGATATCGTTGAGGTCTGTCGGCAAGATTTACGTTGCTTATATGTAAGTAAATTTTTTATTTATTTATTTATTTATTTTTACTTTCTCTTGCCTATATGAATGTATAGGAAGGAAAGTATTGTTTTCATGTCGATTTTTTGACATTGAATTTTCATTGGATCTACACGTTTTCAGACCCCCTGCACCCAAAAAAACATGTTTTTAGCAATTGGTCTGTGTGTGTGTGTGAACAGAATATCTCAAGAACGAAACATTGTACGAACTTGAAACTTAAGTTAGACACCACTACCAGACCCGACATGAATATTCCCATCAAAATCGGTCAATCGCGAGTAGTAGATTATTCGTGTCATTTTTCAGTTTTTTGCGATTTTCCTAAACACGGTTCCTACGATTTTTTTTTAAATCGCCTCATTTACTAAAGATTTAATGCTCTACAAAATAGGATAGGCGCCATGTCTGCTGAAATTGATGGTGAGGCTGTTTTTTCATATAAAATTGTTTTTTAAAGATTGCGACTTTAATATGCATTTTAGCGCAAAATGTATATTTTTTTTTTTTTTTTTTTTTTTTGCGCCCTGGAGACTCCAGGAGGAGTATAGGACATGTCGTCAGATATAACACCTGAAATACATATAAGAATCACACAATGTATCACTACTATCAAGAAAGAAATTCTTGTACGCTATAAAAAGTTTCACTGATCAAGTAATTTTCAGATTTTTTTTAAAGGAATTCAAATCCTCACAACACTTTAAAGATTGGGGTAATTTATTCATGAATTTTCTCCCTGCATAAGTAGGTTTTTGTTCAAACAATTTTGTGGAGTGATTAGCCACGTGATAATAATTCCTGTTTCTCGTGTTGTGATTGTGAACATTGAAATTCTGCATAAATTTATTTTGCCAAACATACATAATCACCTCAAAAATGTAGAGGGAGGGAACTGTAAGCAATTTAAGCTCCTTAAATAGTGGCCTGCATGAGGTTAGCTGGTTAGCTCCCACCATACACCTAATAGCTTTCTTTTGAATTTTAAAAACCCTATTTATATTACCCATGCTAGAATTACCCCATACTAAAATACCATAACGGATATGAGACAGAATGAGGCCATGATAAGCTGCTATTAGTAATTTTTTATCATTTAATCTGGCGATTTGTTTTAGTGCAAATACCCCAGATGATATTTTACTACAAACTTGATTGATATAGAAGTCCCAAGACAAAGATCTATCTAGAGATACGCCCAGGAACTTCACTGTTTCCACATGCTCTAAACTATTATTATGAATAAATACATCCACTTCTCTACTTTCTTTAACGTTATGTTTATTTTTAAACTGCAAGTACTGACACTTTTTCCCATTAACTGTTAATAACATTTGATTCAAGAACTGTACTACTAACTCTATGTTAACATGTGTATTTACTTCAAGAACATCTACCAGTAAACTGTTACTGATTACTGAAGTATCATCAGCAAACAACAAAGCTCTGCCATTAGGTATGACTTCTGGTAACCTATTAATATACAATAGAAACAGAATTGGACCTAAAACTGACCCTTGTGGAACGCTTGCTTTGACTTCAAGCTTTTCAGATACAACCTTTGTAAGTTTCCCTCTAACAACCCTAGTTAACTCCACACACTGTAATCTATTAATAAGGTAAGATTGAAACCATTTCAATTCTACATCCCTAACGCCTAATGACTCTAGTGTTTTCAATAAAATTTCATGATCAACACAATCGAAAGCTTTACTCAGATCCAGAAACACTGCCAATGCTTTCTCCCCGGCATCCATTATATCAACTACTTGCTCCACAAGTGAAACAATTGCAGTTTTAGTTGATCTACCTTTTTGGAAACCATGCTGATCCTCTGAGATGATTAGGTTTTCAGTCAAGAAACTGATTAACCTAATAAATACTACCTTTTCAAAAATTTTACTGATTGTGTTTAAAATACTTATGGGCCTATAATTTTCAACTAACTGGCTATCTCCATTCTTAAATATAGGCAATATTTTAGCCTCCTTCAGTTTGTTTGGAAATACACCTGCTTCGAGTGAGAAGTTAATCAAATGAAGGAGAAGAGTAATTAAAAGATGTTTACATTCTTTAACAATTATACTAGAAATCCCATCTAACCCACATGTTTTCTTACTTTTCAAACTATCAATAACTGATTCTAATTCCTCACTTGAAACTAGTCTAAATAAGAATTGATTTACTACCTTGTTCCTTTTTGGATCATAACATCCCACTGTTTCCCCAATCTGTTGTTTAAGTTTTAAAGCTACTTCCTGGTAATATTTGTTAAAATAATTACAAATTTCTACACCATTCTGTATAGGTTCATTGTTTTTGTTAACAATAATAGGTATGTCAGTAAAACCTTTGTTGCTAACTACACCTCGATTCTTATTTATTATTTCCCATATAGCTGAGTTTAAATTTGGTGATTTATGAAGGACTTCAGCAGTTTTTTTGCAGTTAGCTCTCTGGACTTCTCTGGCATAATGTTTTTAATAGTTTTGTACCTTTGTTCGTTAAAGGTAGTCCTATGTGAAAGAAAATCTGAGTATACATCTCTAACTTCAGACCTCATTTTCAAAATTTCCCCTGTGACCCACTCATTTGTTTCCCTGACAATATTTTTTACATCTTTCTTTTTAATTGGACAACTATTATTATAATGAAATTTTAATGTTTCAATAAAATTATGATATTTCTGATTAATGTCAGAAGAATTGAAAACAGTCTTCCAATCCTCTTTGAATAAACTGTGTAACAAACAATTAATATTCCCTTGGTCTTCCTGCCTAAATTCTTTAATAATTTTTTGATTAGGGACATGACTACCTAAATCCTGAATCTCTAATACTTGGTACCCGTGATCAGAGAGCTCTGAACCCCTTAACCTAACCTGACAACTCACCATATTTGTTAAAATATTATCTATTATGGTTTGTGAGTGACTGGTAATTCTTGTATAACCTTTAACTTTTATATCAAGCTTGTTCATCTCCACAATATCCCTAAACTGTTCAGCCATTTTATTTTGAACAGCAAGATTTACATTAAAATCGCCCAAAACTACCACTTTTACATATCGTTCTGTTAAAACTTCCAGTAGTTCACTGAACGATGAACAGAACTGACCCCAGTCACCATTAGGGGATCTATAGACACCCACCACAGCCATCTTTCCCCTCTTTTCTAACCTAACTTCTACCCCAGCCACTTCAGTATCCATTTCCCGAGAAAACCGTTCTAAATAAGGTAAGATACGAGTGTCAAGTTTCTTACGTGCATTAGCTAATATACAACCCCCCCCCCACTTTTGTGCATTTTCCTACAATATGAAGCAATAATAGAAAACCCTGAAAAGTTTATTAGTGACATCTCATTACATTTTAACCCGTGTTCTGTAAATACCACCATATCTGGGTTCTCAGAACTTAAAAATATATCTAACCTATCTATTTTATTCCCTAAATATTGAATATTTTGATGTAAAATAGAGGAGTGGGATGCATTATTTTCCTGATTATTTTGGTTATCTACAACTGTGTTGACTCCAATTATGGAAGCTGGTCGCAGCCTATTTACTAACTTGACATCATGTATACTTAACCTACCGTTACTGTAATTAAAAACGTGTGATCTCTTCTTCAGTTGTGTTTCACCAATAAAACCTAACCTTATATTTCCTATCTCTTTACCCCTTGTTTCAGCCAACTCATTAAAAAAGACTCTTTAGCTTTTAATTTGTCAGGGAGTTTACAAGTGACGAGGGATGCTATCCTATCACACAACACGTTTTTACCAGACTGATTCAAATGTAACCCATGATTAGTGTAATTAGTACGATTAAGCCTTTCATTGATGAAATTAATTTTAATCCTGTTTACTGTTTTATTTTCTAGGCTATTAATTTTTTTATGAATATCACGGTTTAGTTTATTTATTACTTTGTTTAGTTCTGGCTTGTCATGTCGAACGGGAATAGTATTTATGATTAAATTTGTTTTATTGCTCATTGGAACCAGTTCTTCAATTGTCTTTAAGATTTGAGGAGTATTTTGGAACTTTTTAGAACTGATATCATTGGTTCCTCCGATAATTATCAAATGATCATTCTTAGTAAGGGTTTTTAAATCATCTTTAGCTGATTTTACCACTTCTTTTAAAGGGGCATTCGGCTTAAAAACTACACTAACATCAAAATCATTTAATTTTTTACTTAACAGATCACAGCACCCACGTCCGTGGCTGTCCGCAAGCACCAAGACCTTGTTTTTATTCTTATTGTTTATTTTAGTAGCTTTTTTAGATCCTAATGCTTCACTGTACAAAAGTTTCTTTGGATCATTTTTTACCATTGAATTAGATTTGGTTTTAGGGGTATTATTTATTTTGTTGTTATTATTATTATTATTATTTAACCCTACCACATTTTTTAATTTTAAATTAACTAATTTTATCTCATTTTCTAAAATTTTATTTGCTTCCATAAGTTTATTAATTTTGACTTTATGATCATTTTCATTTATTTTAATTATCTCTTTAAGTGAAGCTATCTCTTGTTCCAGTTTATTTCTTATATCCTCGTTTAGTTTATTGCTATTTATTATGGATTCCCTAATGTTTTTTTGTTCTTCAATTAATTTAGCTACTTTACTTTCAAGTCTAATGGGGGATGTTATGTTTATTTTCGACCGCGTAACAGGTGGAGGGGTCTTGTTTTTACCTAATGTTCCAATTTTACTGGCCATTCTTAACAATATCTATTTAATTTTAAAATATTTTATATTATTATAAAAATTAAAACAAATTTTTAACGTTTTGTTGGGTACACAAACCTTCACGGAGATCACAGAGTATTATGGGTTAGACCTAACCTCAAAATTACGACTAACTTTATTTTATAAAAATTGAAATATATCGCTGAAAAAATGGACAAACTAAATTACTATACGTGAAACTAGTTATTAAACTTAAGTTAGAACACAAGATAAATACTTATCGATACTTTATTTCACAAATACTTCTTTCTTTAACAGGAGCTACAAACACTACGTCCTTCTCACCAAATACTTACTTCCTGCCTGTACATAAATATAATAAAAGTTGTATAGAATTTAAAATCCTACAACTTTTATTTCACACATTTTTTTTGTAGAACTCTTAGTTTAGCGGTAATTAGCGATTTTCTGTTTTTTTTATGTAGGAAATTTTTTTGTCTGCAACAACTTGGTACGAACAATTTTGTAGGTTGTATGAGAGGGAAGCTGTTACATTTTCCGTGCAACGAAACAAAGAGCCGTACTTTTGACCTAAGTGAGGTAAACCCCCTCCCGAACAGTAAAATGAACTTGTCGAACCATATCACGGGCAAATTTTGTTGTAGAAAATACGAGGGTAGGCTGATAAGTAATGCACACATGCTTGTAGAAGACGAACAAAAAGAAATAGCAAGATGGGGTAAATAACAAATTAAAGTACAAATCTTAACCTACCAAATTATCTATTTATTTTTCAATATAGTCACCGTTAAGCATTACACATTTCTCCCAACGTTTAACAAGTTTTTTCATTCCGTCACTGAAAAATTCTTCCGACTTTCCTCGAACCCAGGACGCAATAGCTGCCTTCACCTCATTGTCCGAGCTGTAATGATTACCCTTAAGGTCTCTCTTCAGTAGAGGAAAAAAATAAAAATCGCAAGGCGCAAGGTCGGGAGAATACGGAGGGTGTAAAATTGGTTGAAACTTCAGGTTTCTCAGAGCCTCTCCAGTTGCACGCGAAGTGTGTGGACGAGCATTGTCGTGTTGCAAAATTATTGGCGCCAGGTTGCCTCTAACACGACAAACTCGACGTCGGAGGTGTTTCAGAGTCTGTATATACTGAGCAGAATTTACCGTTGCCCCTCGTTCCAGATAATCAGTCACATAAACTCGGCGAGCATCCCAAAACACAGTCAAAAGAATTTTTTTTGCGGACGGTTGTGTTTTGAACTTTTTCACAACAGGAGAATGTGGATGACGATATTCAGCGCTCTGCCTTTTTTCTTCGGGATCGTAATGATGAACCCATGACTCGTCCCCCGTCACAATATTCAAAAGAAAGTCGTCTCCTTCGTCACGGTAGCGCTTCAAAAGTTGTTCACAGCATTCCAATCGACGCTGTTTATTCTCGTCTGTCAGACGGCGTGGTACCCATCGTGCACAGATTTTACGGTATCCCAATTGTTCAATAATGAAGCCAACACGTTCCTTAGATATTCCAATTTGGTTTGCGATACGCTGTTGAGTGATTCGCCGGTCATTTTGAATCAAATCATCGATGAGTTTGCGACGATTATCGTCTGAGGCAGTGATTGGTCGTCCACTGCGTGTTTTGTCAACAATTAAGGCTTTTCCAGGTTGGCAATCACGAAATTTTATTACCCAACGATTCACAGTAGACCTATCAACAGTATCGTCACAATAAACAGCCTTTAAACGACGATAAATCTCACTAGGATTCACTTTCTCAGCAGTTAAAAATTCGATAACAGCGCGTTGTTTAATTCTCGTTGACATAGCACCAGAACACGACGCCATACTTCCACTACTCAAAACAAACTGAATGAAAGCAACGCCTTCAAACTGCGCAGGCTTGTAGAGGAGAAATAGTACTTCCACATGCCACCAGGCGCGCTACTGAAGTTTATTTAGTTGTCTTCTACAAGCATGTGTGCATTACTTATCAGCCTACCCTCGTACACAGCTTCAACACAAACTAAAGATATTGCATGTACGTTGATTTACACACGAGCTGCACGGACTTTCATCACAACATACTTATTCTCTAACCTTCAATCCCACCAACACACTAAAGAGAGAATAAAAAATTTCCCTTTTATGATATACTATTGCTGAAAACACTATCCGATGCATTAAAGAATTCCCTACAAGAAAAGTGCAATATTTACCGGTCTTCGATTTATTCTGACCTTGCAGAAGCACGTTTTATCGCCCCAACCACAATCCATTCGGCATCATCTAAAATTAGATCACCAGTGTGAACAGGGTTAATTATTAACTCTATAAATTTATACTCAACTTCATATGCGAACTCCAAATGTGAAATATTTTTTTCGATGTCTGTATTGGGAAAGGTTTTTTAGATTTTTAGTAACCGATTGTGTCATTTGATTACATTTTTATCATGCAGTGTTAAGAAATTTTGGCAAGTGAATTTGGAGAAGGCATTTGTAGGTCTGCAGTAAAATAGATAAGATATTAATTTAAACCCCCCCCCTCGTAGAAAATATGTTTTTACAGTATTTTTTTTATTTTTTACAATTCATTAAACATTCTACATAATACATAATTTTTTTTCTGTTAAGCAAAACTTAAATTGTAGTTCTACCATAAAAAATACGTGTTCTACAGAGGTTTAAAAATGTATTTATAAATGCTTCCAGATCCCTTTAGGCCTAATTAATGTTTTTAGTTGTGCTAATAGCAGTGACGATTCCCATAAGATTCATTGTGTCAAACTGAACGTGCAAACGACTTTAGTATTCACTAACGCTAGGGATTTTGAACGTGTTTGATTTTACTAGTGGCTAGTTAGCGAGAAAAGGTCATGTGATTTACCAGCACTAGTAAACTAGCTTGGTGTGAACTAAACGTTGCTAGTTGTTCGTAAGCTGTTTTCAGGAGCAGATGTGTAGTGTTGCTGGTGATGTTGTCAGGCAAAAAGGAGCAACTAAAGTGGAATTCCAATTAAATTTCAAAATTAAATCAAGTCATTTCCAGTCTTGAAGCCCGAAACTCTTCTAAAGATCCACTCGCTGAGATTTTGCTTTTTCCTCCCTTTCTCTGGCATACTTAGTGTACTGTTGTCCTCAAGATTTGTAACATTTACTGTGTACAGCAGTACACAAGACAACTCACGTATATCTTTAGAAAAAGCGTAAATTAACTAGCTCCATGGGAAAAGTCACCTACGCGCTAGTAGGTCCTGCTAGTACTAGCTACAGGAGAAAAACATTAAAAATCTGGTGTGAAACACTCACACAACTTTCTCTTGCCAATGAAAATAATTAACAACATATAACCTTACATTAGTTATAAAACATTAAAAATAAACAAAAAATATAACCTTATTTTAATCATGAGTGAAAGATGCAAAATGAAAATCAATCTTAGTTTGGCTTAAAAATACAGAAAATCTTTCTTTCACGCTAAACTAGGCCCTGTAGAAAAAAATGCTTAATAAAAAAGTTGTAGATCTTTTAATTTTCTTATAAATTTGATTATACTTTTTTGTTGGAAAATGCATAATAAGGCTGAAATCTTAAAAAATTAATTTTTTCACACGTGAGAAAAAACAAAAAATTGCTAATTACTGCTTAACTAAGCGTTATATAAAAAAATGTTTCATATAAAAGTTGTAGAATTTTCAATTCTCTACAACTTTTATTATATACATTTTTGTGCTAAAATGCATATTGAAGTCGCAATCTTAAAAAAACAATTTTTTTTACGAGAAAACTACCTTTCCAAGAATTTCAGCAGACATGGCACCTACTCTATCTGGTAGAGCATAAAAAATTTAGTTTTTAGAGGCAATTTTAAAAAAAATTGCAAGAGCTGTTTTTGAGAAAATCGCAAAAAAGTGAAAAGTGACACGTATAAACTACTGCTTCCGGTTGACCGATTTTGATGAAAATGTTTGTGTCAGGTCCCCTAGGAGTATCTAACTTAAGTTTCAAGTTCGTACGATGTTCCGTTCTTGAAATATTCTGTTCACACACAGACCAATCACTAAAAACATGTTTTTTGGGTTCACGGAGTCTGAAAATGTGTAGATCGGTGAAAACTCGATTTCGAAAAATCGACATGAAAACAATACTTTCCTTCCTATTTATTCATATAGGCAAGAGAAAGTATAATGGAACAAAATATTATTTCAATATCTGTAGGTGTGTGCTATATTATTAATACAAAGAAAAATATTAAAAATGGAGTAGTGGTGTACTTGGAAACTTCAAGAATTGTTTTCTAAAAAAATAGTTAAATGTGACCGAGCCTGTTCTTCCCGTGAGTCCTTCAAATGTAGGTGAAGTAGTATATTAGTTACTGAGGCTAACCTATAAATGCTTCCATGTGCAGTATTTGATTGTAAATACCAAAGTAGTAAGACAAAGTAGTAGCTTGAATATTAAGTATTATATTTTTACTTTCTCTTGCCTATATGAATATATAGGAAGGAAAGTATTGTTTTCATGTCGATTTTAAGAAATCGAGTTTTCACCGGATCTACAAGTTTTCAGACCCCCTGAACCCAAAAAACATATTTTTAGCAATTGTTCTGTGTGTGTGTGTGTGTGTGAGAACAGAATTTCTTAAGAACGGAACATTGTACAATCTTTAAGCTTTAAACTTAAGTTAGATACCACTAGAGGATCCGACACGAACATTTTCATCAAAATCGGTCAACCGGAAGTAGTAGTTTATTCGTGTCATTTTTCACTTTTTTGCAAGTTTCTCAAAAACAGCTGCCTCAATTTTTTAAAAATCACCTCATTTACTACATTTTTTATGCTCTACAAGATAGGGTAGGCACCATGTCTGCTGAAATTCATGGTGAGGCTGTTTTCTCGTAAAAAATTGTTTTTTTTTAAGATTGCAACTTAAATATGCATTTTAGTGCAAAAATTAATATGATAAAAAATGTACAGAATTTAAAATTCTATAACTTTATGAGAAACATTTTTTTGTATAACGCTTAGTTTAGCAGTAATTAGTGAATTTTTTGTTTTTATGCTCATGAAATTGTGTAAAAAAATTGATTTTTTAAAGATTTCAGCCTTATTATGCATTGTACAACATAAAGTATAATCAGATTTATAGGAAGTTGAAAGTTTTACAACTTTTATTTAGAGGATTTTTCTCTACAGAGCCTAGTTTAGCGTGAAAGAGTGATTTTCCGTATTTTTAAGCTAAACTGAGGTTAATTTTCACTTTACGTCTTTCACTCATGATTAAAATAAGATTATGTTTTTTGAGGTTAGTTTTTTTTATTTCTAATGTTGTATTACTAATGTTAGGTTATATTGTTAATTATTTGCATTGGCAAGAGAAAGTTGTGTGATAGTTTCACACCAGATTTTTTTGGAAGGAAGTATCCTTCAGCAGCAGCAGTAGTACATGAATTCTTATAAACCTTCTAAACTTTAAAGGCACATTTAATAAATTATAAAAAAAAATTAATTCACAAGATAATAAATCAACAGAAAAACAACATCTTAAAATCGCGTAGGTCAATAGACAAAAGAAGAACAAGCACCGCCAAAGAGAGTGAGAAAGAATGATAAAGTAACCAATGGACATGGTAAACAACTAAACAAAAGGAAAGTGAAAATAACCAGAATTACAAAAAGACAAACGGTTATAACATTTTCAAACCTTTTACCTTTAAAAATGATTCTGACATTTTCTTCTAAAACCTTACTAATAATTTTTTGAATTTTATTTTGTTGCAGAATTTTATTACGTGTACATTACAATCGTATTTGATATTCAACAAAAAAAACCAATCAAATTTTTTTATTTAAATGAATTTTTTTACGTAAAAATTGAAGGATGTCTTCACCATCATGACCCCACAAAATGGGCTATGTCAAAATTAATGATCATCATAGACTTGGAAGATAAAACTGTGGTAAAAACTCATCTATTAATTTATTTATTTTAAATTTTCTGTATATTTGCAAATAATGTTAGGTCTGAAAATTTTATCTTTGTTATCAAAAAATTTAAGGTATTGATAATATTGGAACATAATTCTTTAATCAGATATTTGTAAATTATGTTGTATTTTTTTTTAATCCCTATTATGTGTAAGTTGCAGTCTGTTCAATTTAAGAACAATAAATAGGAGGGTCTTTCTGAAAGTAAAGATCGTTTTTCTTCATTTTGAATTTTTTTTATTATAGCGAAACAAAATGTTTTTTGCAATATACCTTTTACTTAAACTATTTTTCTATATAATTACCATACAAATTTAAATACTTGTACTGTTTCACCAATTTTGCTATGCCCTCTGCATACTCAGTTGCTGCCAATTTGTTTAACCAGTCACTAGCACCCTCTTTCAGTTAGTCATCACTTCCATAGTGGTTCCCACCCAAAAAGTCCTTCAGTTTGGGAAACAGATGGAAATCACTTAGGGCCAAGCCCAGGCTACAGGGCAGATGATCAAAAAGCACTCATCAAAACTGTTCCAGCAGAATGTGGTCATGCATTATCATCCAGAAGCACAACACTGCGCCGTTTATTTTGAATAGTGCGGCAGAGTCAGTGAAACGTTTGACAGTAGGCCACTGCACACAATGATAGAAAATTACTATTGGCAGCTTATCATGGCCTCATTCTATCTCATATCCGTTATGGTATCTTAGTATGGGGTAGTTCTAGCATGGGTAATATGAATAAGGTTTTTAAAATTCAAAAGAAAGCTATTAGGTGTATGGTGGGAGCTAACCAGCTGACCTCATGCAGGCCACTATTTAAGGAGCTTAAATTGCTTACAGATAATAATAATAATAATTAATAATATTTTTAGATAATAATAATTTTTTTATGCTAAATTTCAATGTTCACAATTATAACACAAGAAACAGAAATGATAATTATGTGGCTAATCACTCCACAAAATATTTTGAACAAAACCCTACTTATGCAGGGAGAAAATTCATGAATAAATTACCCCAATTTTTAAAATGTTGTGATAATTTGAACTCCTTTAAAAAAAATCTGAAAAATTACTTGATCGGTGAAACTTTTCTAGTGTACAAGAATTTATTTCTTGATAGTAGTGATACATTGTGTGATTCTTATATGTATTACAGGTGTTATAACTGACATGTCCTATACTCCTCCTGGAGTCTCCGGGACACACAAAAAAAAAAATTATGGTCTCTCCTTTAGGCTTGTAATCGTTGAGTAGAACACCCTTTTGATCCCAGAACAATGGAGCTCAAAATTTGTTTTGGTTTCGATGCAGAATAGGAATGTTGGCATTTTGTTTCTGGAGTATGCAAAATCCAGGTCTCGTCATCTGTAACAATGTGGTTTAAAAACTCATCGCCATCTTTGTCGTACCAACTGAAAAAAGTTAGTGCAGCTCCCATTCGTTTCTTTTTGTGTTCTTCCATTAAAATTTGAGGGTCCCACCTTGCACTTTTACAACCCAAATCACCTCTAACAATTTCATAAAGAACTGTTCGTGAAATTTCAAGAAAGAACAAACTTAGTCCATCTATTGTGAAAAGTCTCTCCTGTTGAATTGTTTCCTCAATCCTTAATTTGAGTTCTATTAGTCACAGCTGAAGGTTGGGCCAATTGCTCCTCATTGTGAACATGCATCCATTCGCCATTAAACTTAATGCCCCATTTTCTAACAAGCTTCGTTCATTACATTACCATAAACCTTCGTTAAGTCTATAAATTTTGATAGGTCGCTCTCCTTTAGCATTCAAAAAGCATATTACACTATGAACCTCACTTGGCGGAACCATTAATTTTGGCACACATTTTAAACACTTACAAAACAATACACGGTTGTATTGGCTTGCTGTTCGCACCAGACTGGCCCTAAGTGAGTTGACGGTCTTTACTAAACGCTCCTTACTTTCCAAATGACCTTCATAAATAAACTTTATTGTCGTGTAAAATAATATATAATATGACTAGTCAAAATAATATAATAAAATAAGTAATTGTCAAATTAATAAGCATTTCCAACGACATTTCAAAAGTGTTTGGGGTAGATCTTAACACATTAAGTTCGGAGGCTAGAGTCACAGATGCTTCACTATGCTGACCCACTATTGCAATAAAAAAATACCATGACACCTTAAGGGGTCGCCTGGCCACACAAACGATCTTACTTATTTGTTCATCTATTTGCCAGCACAGTGTATAGTATACATGCATTTGCTATCTAATTTCTACGAAATTATTTTTTAGTCATTAGAAATTACAAAATTAATACTTAGAAATTTTAAATTAATGTCAATTATCTTCTTGTGTAATCTTTAATAGAAAAACACATGGAAAAATTAGTAATACATGTACTTTGACTCTCCCAAAATTATTTCATGAATGTTTTATAATAGTACATTTATTATTATATAACCCAGAGTACTTCTTACGTAATAAATAGAGTGCATAAAAATCGCAAGTTTTCAAAGTAACAGAAATTACTTTTGTGTTATAATTAAACTACAGTTAAATCTCTCTATAGCGGAATGGAAGGGACCATTAGGTTCTGCCACTATAAAGAGAGTCCATTATAGAGAGTGAGTAATTATTGGTGGGAGAGAAGTTGGAGTACTAATTTTTCTGTACTAAAATTTTGTATACTGTCTCCGACTGGGGCCGACAACAAGTGGAAAAACCTTGTTTGGAAAATTGGTGGCCCTGAATAGGGCCGTTGTTGATGGTCGGAAGCGGTGAGCCGGTGTAGTAGAAGCGGAGCCCAAAGAATGACGGCTCGGCTACCAGGTTCAGACCTAGCCTTCCCTCAGCAGCAGTTGGGTTCCCATTGCAGTGTGGCAGTGCTGGCCCCCAGAGCCCCGCAGTGTCGGGTCGGCGTAGGCTGTTTATCTATAGCGCAGCTCTCTCCGAGCCGGCAAAGGCTGACTGGTGCGGGAATGTAACGTCCGCCACCGGTAGCGTAGACCAGGGATCATGCGTCTGGTCTCGGCTGGGCTCTTGTTCTTGTGTCTGGAGCTCTTCTTTCTTGGTCTTCTCCGGTTGATAGTTGAGTGAAGAGTGACTCTCGCGGGCCAGGTCTATCACTTAAATCCCTCTCCGGTGAGTCCACTTCAAGGTGGAGTGGAGGCGCTTTAAGCTCTGCATGTCTGTAAAGCTACTCGCGGCAGGTAGTGGGACCATCTCTAGGCGCTAATGTTGGTAGGGTAGTCGTTGACAATACATATGTGAATGGTGCATGCAGTAAGTTTACTTTGAAAAACTATTAAATAGAATCTATTATTATATTACGTAATCTGATTACATTATGATGAATGTTTAATTCAGTGAGATATTTAAATTACTTACCTAAAATGTAGGTTATCAAATTAACAAGAAATTTGAATACAAACAGCTGGTTTTATTATAGATGTTGTGTCACTAATTTTGAACAATAGAATTTCACTTTTCATATTGAATTTTTTTCAATAATCATTCATGCAGTACATACCGTAATAGATAGCCTAAAATTAATTAGCAATGAAACTCGTTTTTCACTGAACAGTAATAGACGTACATACAATTAAAATCTCATAAAACGTAGGCTACACAAACAAAAAATAAACAGTACAGTATATATTTTTTTTGTAGTAAGGAAACAATGATTGTAAAGTACATTTCATTTCGTAAAAGAAGTTGTAATTTTTGTGTGTTTGGTTTTCAATTTGTAAAACATGTCTTCAATCTTATTTTCAATGTTTAAAACTTGTTGTAAATTCTCATCTACATTGTGGCAATGACAGTACGTGGAAACAATACGAATAGCATCTAGTGCCTGTTTACTTGAAGGGGCACTATTTGTGTTTTCATTTCATCGTCATCTTAACTTTCTTCCTCATTGTTTTGGGCTAAGACATTTTCGATTATTGCATCATCACCAACATCTGCTGAAGTGGCTAAGTCATTGTCTGCTGTACATAGGTGTCTAAATCCATTTTCTGAAGATATTGTTTAGCTGCTATAGAGAGATTTTTGTGTCGCTATAAAGAGAGTTAAATACATTACCGTAATATATGAAAGGATCGGAGTAGGTAAATAATGCCACTAAAGAGAGATTTCTGCAATAGAGAGATTTTACTGTATTTTTATGTGAAAATGTATTGTTATCTTTTCTTGGTAAAAAGAAGTCGCTAGGAACGGAGAAATTCATAGAATAAATTATATAATTATTATATCGCTCTGGAAAATCTGAATAAAGTACACTTTAAAATTCATTAAAAAATTTCCCAGCAACCTTCCCGGCAAAAAAGGCAACTGTTACTGTAGTGCTTATAGGATCGGTCTGAATGCCTGAACAGCATTTACTAACAGTGCCAGTACACAATCAGCTGTAATCACTGTTATGTTCACATAAGAGGAGCAGATAAATAAAACCATTCATATATAGGTACTGAAGTCATGAGATTGCCTTTTGCATATATATGGGCTGTGAGGAAGGGAAGTGAAATATTTACAGTGCTGCTAACCTCAACAGTGAGACACTGCTCATACATTTCACTACCGTTGAGTTTATAGATACATTTTGTAAGCTGTGGTTTATTCCGAGAAAATATTTTCTTCATAAACCTTATAAGAAATAAATATGACCTGTAATATTGCCTAGAGTTTAATTACATGACTAGAAATGTTTGATTTACTGTAATTACGAATGAATCACCTTCTTTATTATTGCTGACATTGGCGTTTTCATTATCAGTCTTTCTAGTATATAACTAACAGTTTTCTTTTTTACCAGGTGTCAACAAAACTGTTAAAGAATAGCTTCTTCGCGTCCTTAATTTCCTTCTTTATTTTTTGAATTGTGGAAAGAGAAACATCAAAGTAGTTAGCCGCTCGCTCACGGCTTTTGTTAAGAGGCACGGATACGCATTTTTGTTTAGCTTCAACTTTACAACATTTTATTACATTGGGTCCAGCACTGAATAGTTAGACCACGTTTTTGAGAAACCGTCATTTGTGTTTTTGGTAACAAACAGTTATATTCGTACAGTTAACCTACAAAAGGTTCTGCAATATACTGTATATGCTCTGGGTATAGTATACGTTTTTATGTTTGTCGTACTGAAATTAAAGCAGTCACGCATGCGCACTGATGCGTTCCTCCTTTACCCCTCATTGCAAACTCGTGACTCAAGTGATTATACATACGTATTATTTGGAATCGATGTGTTTAAAATACAAAATCGCTTCCAATGTATTTTAAATGAGAATTCTATTAACTCCTAAATACAGACTTCTATTGAACTGATTTTTAAAATTTTTACAGGGTTTTAACCCTTCTGTTACAGGAGGCAAGCTCAGTTGCCCTGGTAGTTACCAGCTTTAAAAGCCTATAGCAAATGTATTTATGAACTGATTTGTTTGGTTTATATATCAAATTACGTGCCTTGAATGGCTCTATAATTTCATATAAAACACAATGCAAATGTATTGCTAGCTAGGTTGAAACGATGGTTGTAAGTTGCCAAGTTACTTTTGAAGTCGTCCTATCTTCAAGACAAAGTAACTTAGGGAATATTTTATTTATAAGGTTCATAGAACTACCTACTAAATAAGATTAATATGTAGATGCTATAAAATCAAACCTTTTCTTCCTACATGCAAATTTCCTGATTGATGTAAACGCATGGAAGAGCAAAGCTCATCAACTGTGAAAAGCAGTATAGTATGGATCTGTCAGCAGTTGATTTGTAATAAAATTATTTCCTTTTTTTTATCACATCTTGTGTAATGATACTTTCAAAGAAAGATATTTTTAACAATTTGAGTATTTTTTTTACAACCTTCAACTGTTTATAAAAATAAAACTAATGAGAAAAATCCCTTTCTTGAGATGATACGTTTCATGGCTGGTGGCAATTTTTAAAATGGCTAAGGGTCTAACTTTGATTTATGGTAAAAACCATTACTGATTTCTGTATCTATTCTTTTAGAGGAATCGAGTGACACTATATTTGTTTGCAAATACCGACTTTGAATTGTTGACTTCTGGTTTTGGGCTACTTTTGGTCAAAACCGGAACTTCAAATCCATTCCAAGTCCAGTAACTTTTTATGGAGATTACGATTCCAAAAACCATTTGTTGCCATCTCTTGTAGTTTTTGACATCTGGGTGTGACAGACAAATAGAAAAAGGAAAAGGATAGATGACAATATTAAAAATTGCCACCAATAATAAAATAAATTTATTTTCAAAAGTTACATACCATTTCAACACAATAACCATTTAAATTGAGGCATTTATCATACTGGTGTTCAAGCTTTCCAATACCCTACCCTTTTCATACAACATTGCTGCATTGAAATGGGTCTTCATCGTATCTTAGAGCTCGTTGTCTGTTTTGAAGCTCTGAAACTGTCACAAAGTTCTCAATAACCTTCTGCATTTACTGTGGTTGCGGAGAGCCATTTAAAACAAACAAAGAGGAATACTCACTTGCGGAGTTGTGCTCATCCATGATAAAGCCCATCCTCACAGTTGCTGCTGTAATGAAACGGCTTTTTGACAAGTTTGTTTCAATGGGACATTTTTGATCATCTGGTATACGAGGTGTGGCTATTAAATAACGAGACTGACGTAAAAGATTAATTTTAATTTTATACATAATCACTTATTGTCAACTTTTCAATATGCACTCCTTCTCTATCCCTACATCGCTTCATGTGAATTTTCCATTGTTGGAAACAGTGCTGGAAGTCATCTTCGGTCAGCTCCTTCAGGACATGTGCCGCTTTCTCTTTTACAGCTTCCACAGACTCAAATCTTGCCCTTTTAATTCAGATTTCACCTTAGGGAACTGGTAGAAGTCACATGGTGCAAGATCTGGTGAATAAGGTGGATGTTCTAACACTGAGATGCTGTACTTGGCTAGGAACCTCTTGACAGGTAACATGGAATGACCTGGTGGATTGTCTTGGTGGATAACCCATGATTTGTCCTTCCACATTTCGGGGCATTTTTTCCTTACTCTTTGATGCAGTTTAGAAAGTACCTCAAGGTAGTAATATTGTTAAATTGTTTGACCTTCAGGAACCCAGTGAAGGTACACAATCCCATGGATATAAAAAAAAAAAACAATCATCATTGCTTTAAATTTTGACTTGCTCATTCCAGCTTTTTTGGCTCTTGGTGAAGTTCGGCTCTTCCAGTGCATGGATTGGCGCTTCGTTTCCCAATTATAAGTAAAAAACCGCATTTCATCACATGTTATTATCTTCTACCTGTCCCTTAAGGTGAAACCTACATTAAAAGGGACAAGATTTGAGTCTGTGGAAGCTGTAAAAGAGAAAGTGGCACATGTCCTCAAGGAGCTGACAGAAGATGACTTCCAGCACTGTTTCCAACAATGGAAAATTCGCATAGAGCGTTGTAGGGATATAGAAGGAGTGTATATTGAAGGTGACAATAAGTGACTATGTATAAAATAAAAATAAAATTTTTTAAGTCAGTCTTGTTATTTAATAGCCACACCTCGTATTGCGTCGAGTGATGTCCATCTGTTCCCTGAATTGGACAAGTGGCTAGGAGGCTAACTTATTTAGCTCATAAAAACAGATGACAATCAAAATAAAACACAAGAAAATCTGTTTTAAATAAAATTGTATTGACTCTGACTGGCTTTTAGAAAAAATGGAATTAGAATATTTTAAATATTATTTAGTTTTTATTATTATTAAAATATATTTTATAAAGTCTATCTCAGCTGTTAGTGAATTAATATTTAATAGTTTAACAGTTAATGCTCTATACTTATCGTTTTTGAAGTCCATCACTCGCCTTAAGAGTTTTGTTTAATGTTCCGTTCGTATTTTAATATATTTCTCACTGTAATTTAATAAAATAATGTTCTTTCACTTAATTTTATTTCATAGGTCTATCTGTGACTTTATACTATGAATTATATAACAGTTATACTTTATATTTATGTAACACATTCCATAAATCAAACCTCACACAAACACAACCTTTCTCTTCAAACTGCCCAGGTCAACAGCACACCAAATCAAATATAAATTTGTGTTGTAAATATGTCTTTTAAACTGTATTTGATGATCTGCGTAGATATTTCTTTATTTTAAAATTTTTATAAATGTTTTTTGTAACTTTTAAACACTCATTTGATTCATTTAAACATAAAAATTTCCATCTCTTAATTTAACACTTGAATTTAATTATTAGCTGAGATTATTAAGTTATTTAATTTAATAATTTAGAAGTAAAAATTTAATTATAAATGTTTACATAATTATCTATAGCTGTCAGGTTATAAACACATGGTTATTATCACGTTGCACATTTGTAATGCTACAGACAGAACTTCCGAACAGACTACAAGTGTTTTGTGAAGAGGGTGTTGGAAAGCTTGTACACCATTATGATAAATGCCTAATTAAAAAAGTGATTATGTTGGAAAGTAACCAAGGATTCATTGTTCTCATTAGTTTTATTTTTATAACCGGTTGGAGGTTAAAAAAATAACCCACGTACTATGCATATACAGAGAATTTACTATAATTAAATTAGTGTATCTTTGTTCTTTTTAATTATTTTTCTTTTTTTGTAAAATATTTTTTTATTGTTTAATGAACAAAATGAAAATCGTTATTTATAAATAAATAAGTTTCTGTATATTGTTTGTTTTTGGATATTTTCTCCTATCTGTTCATAATTCATTAGGAGGGTTTCACTGCATAGAAATGAAAGAAAACAATTAATTTAATGGTGATCAGCTGAACCGAGGAAAGTGAAACTATATCCTGTACTTGAAAATCCTTAAAAAGCTCTTCAGATGGAAAGCATTGGTGTTTTTTTACTTTCTCTTGCCGTATATGAACATACAGGGAAAGAAAAGAATTGTTTTCATGTCGATTTTTTAAAATCGAGTTTTCAGAGGCTCTCCTGTGAACCCGAAAAAACGTATTTATTATGTTTTTAGCAATATTGGTCTGTGTGAACAAAATATCTCAAGAACTTTTACTTACCAATACCGCAATAAAATAACAAAAAAATTTTGGTTACGTTTTATTAAGTTTGAAGTATAGATGGGAGCTCACTTGATTGCTAGCGTATGGAATTCAGGTGGAGAGGATTGTTTGTACGATTCCCCTCCCTCCTCCTATAACCTAGTAGTAGTAATAATAATACCATCAGTACGCGCTGTTCTAAAAATATTAGTCACCAAACAATTTTGAATAACTACTGTAGTACCAGGCCCCCTTGCACTTCATCCCCCTTGCACTAGCAAACAAGTCAGTTCCTCCCAACTATAAATTAAGTTGTGAACATTTAAAACCTAATAACATCAATGCTGTACTAGATTATTCAAACACTTAATATGCGTACGTATTTTTGTCACCTTTAACATTGAAAAAGGTAAATTATAATTTTATTAGTTGGTAATGCAAATCAACAATGCATTGTTGTCATTAGTGGAGGTTGTGTGTTATTATCAGTAATTGTTTCAAAGAGTGCAGTGTAATTTAACTGTACATTTATTACTTTCTCTTGCCTATATGAATATGTTGGAAGGAAAGTTTTGTTTTCATGTCGATTTTTTGAAATCGAGTGTTCACCAGATCTACATGTTTTCGGACCCCATGAATCCAAATAATCATGTTTTTAGCGATTGGTTTGTGTGTTTGTGAACAGAATATCTCAAAAACGGAACATCCTACGAAATTGAAACTTTAACCTTACGTTGGATACCACTAGAGGACCCGACACGAACATTTTCATCTAAGTTGGTCAACCGGAAGTAGTAGTTTATTTGTGTCATTTTTCACTTTTTTGCAATTTTCTCAAAAACTAGTACTAGGAATTTTTTATAAATCGCCTGGTTTACTAAATTTTTTATACTCTACAAGATAGGGTAGGCGCCATGATTGCTGAAATTCTTGGTGAGGCTGTTTTCACGTAAAAAAATAGTTTTTTTAAGATTGCAGCTTTAATATGCATTTTAGCGCAAAAATTTTTATAATAAAAGTTTTGAGAGAATTAAAAATCCTACAACATTTATTTCAAACTGTTTTTTTTTTGTATAACTTAGTTTAGCGGTAATTAGCAATTTTCTTTTTTTTTCTCACAAAAACGTGTAAAAAATCGATTTTTTTAAAGATTTCAGCCTTAATATGCATTTTACAACAAAAAAGTATAATCAAATTTGTAGGAAATTAAAAGATTTCCAACTTTTATTTCAAGCATTTTTCTCTACAGAGCCTAGTTTAGCATGAAAGAGTGATTTTCCGTATTTTTAAGCCAAACAGGTCGATTTTCATTTTGCGTAAAATTAGGTTATGTTTATTGAGGTTAGTTTTTTGTTTATTTCAAATGTTTTATTACTAATGTTAGGTTTATGGTTAATTATTTGCATTGGCAAGAGAAAGTTGTGTGAGTGTTTCACACCAATTTTTTAAATTTAGTGTCATATGGCAGCAATGCCTTTGTTATTTACGAGAGCAATACGCCGACATGGTATTTATCTTAGGCATGTATGACAGAAATGCAACTGCTGCTGCTGCAGAATATCAAACACGTTTTCCTAACCACAGAGTTCCAAATCTGAAAACTATCAGTGGAACAGTTTATACCCTACGAAAAACAGGTACCCTTCTCAGCATTAGAACTCACTGTGACTGTCCTGCCCAGAATGATGTGAATATGGAAGAAACCTATATCGTGGCTATTAAATTGAGTCTGGATGTTAGTATACAACGCCTTTCCAAGCGATTTGCAGTGTCCTGGTGCACCTGGTTAATTATGAACTGCCAACTGCACAGATTCATTTTATTTATAGATGAAGCTCAATTTGCTCGATATTGCGTCAGTAACCATTATAACCAACACACTTGGGCAAAAGAAAATCCAAGTAGCACAATCGAACAAAATTTTCAACACTGATTTAGTGTAAATGTATGAGATGTTGCTATTAAATAACGAGACACGTTGTAAAAAATTTTATTTTTATTTTATACATAATCACTTATTGTCACCTTCTCTATCCCTACAATGCTCGATGCAAATTTTCCATTGTTGGAAACAGTGCTGGAAGTCATCTTCTGTCAACTTCTTCAGGACACGTGCTGCTCAAAAATGTTTGAAATGAAGCTCGAAAAAATGTTTGTACTGACACATTGTATGCGATTGAAAATGACCCAAATTTTTTGGAAACAATAACAACTTATGATCCAGAAACAAAGCGCCAATCCATGCACTGGAAGAGCCGAACTTCACCAAGAGCCAAAAAAGCTCAAATGAGCTAGTCAAAATTTAAAGCAATGATGATTGTTTTCTTTTATATCCATGGGATTTTGTACATTCACTGGGTTCGTGAAGGTCAAACAATCAATATTACTACCTTGAGGTACTTTTAAACTACGTCAAAAAGTAAGGAAAAAACACCCCGAAATGTGAAAGGACAAATTATGGGTTCTCCACCTAGACAATGTGCCAGCTCATTCCGCGTTATCTGTCAAGAAGTTCCTAGCCAAGTACAGCATCTCAGCGTTAGAACATCCACCTTATTCACCAAATCTTGCACCATGTGACTTCTACCAGTTCCCTAAGGTGAAATCTGCATTAAAAGGGACAAGATTTGAGCCTGTGGAAGCAGTAAAAGAGAAAGCGGCACGTGTCCTGAAGGAGCTGACAGAAGATGACTTCCAGCACTGTTTCCAACAATGGAAAATTCGCATGAAGCAATGTAGGGATAGAGAAGGAGTGCATATTGAAGTTGACAATAAGTAATTATGTATAAAATAAAATTAAAATTTTTTACGTCAGTCTCGTTATTTAATAGCCACACCTTGTACAATGCCTTTCCAATCGATTTGCTGTGTCCTGGTGCAACTGTTTAATTATGAACTGCCAACTGCACAGATTCATTTTATTGATGGATGAAGCTCAATTTACTCGATATTGCATCAGTAACCTTTACAACCAACACACTTGGGCAGAAGACAATCCATGTAGCACAATCGAACAAAATTTTTATTGCTGATTTAGTGTAAATGTATGGTGTGGTCTACTTAGGATCAGCAGGTAGGACCATCACCAGTGTTGGATGAATAGTATTGTGTACTAAAAAAAAGGTAACACACGAGAAGAGTTATTGGATCGTATTGCAGATCCCACCACGTGAATCAAGAATAACTGTGCAACATTGCGGAGAGGTATGCAAACAATCCAAAAGCGCTACAAAATGTATTGAAGTAGAAGGACAGATTTTTGAAAATTTATTGTAAACTTTACTTAAATTTACTTCAAACTTTATTAAATGGTAAAAATAATTAAAATATTTTAGAAAAATGAGATTATAAACGATTAAAAAACCAATTTTTTGGTTTGAGGAGGTGATAAGTAGTGAAAATAAATTGAAATCCAAGTATTCAAAATTTCACCTTTGCACTACTTCTACATCAACCTTTTAACCACAGACATGTCAGGTGCCCTGAACTGTGGTATCTTCACCTTCCACTTCTTTTACTGGGTTAACCCTCTCTGTAGCTTCAAATTTAGTTGCAAGATGTGTGTTGCCAAAGTCGTTTGTGTCATTTTGTGCGTTTTATTGTATTCATTTCCCCATAACAGGCACGTTGAATGTTAAAAATTATTTGCACTTGATCTGCTAGTTCGAGGGCTACAAAAAATAGATCTATTTCTTATCAAATGGTCAGCTATATGACTGAAGCATTTAAGAAAAGAAGAGTTAGAAGTGTAAAAGATTGGTCAGAGGTATCTCCTCGGAGAGTAATGAATTTCATTATATAGCTAGACCCTGTGGTGAATGAAGTGGCAAATGAATCATTTGCAGAGTGGAAAGTCGACGCTTTTCAAAGGGCCAGGCATGCTGATAAGCATACTTTTCCACTCAGTGAGGTAGGCTGGTAAACTACCTCGCTCCTTGTTTTACTTAGCCACTAAAGGTTCAAATCAGCCTTTTGGCTGACGACCTAAACAAACAACATTGTACGTGTTTACTAAAAAAAAATTCCTAAAAATTATCACATACATCATTCACTTAGGCTATATTTTTCCGTCTTTACTTTCTCTTGCCTATATAAATATATAGGAAGGAAAGTAATGTTTTCATGTCGAGTTTTCGAAATCGAGTTTTCACCGGATCTACACGTTTACAGCCCCTTGAACCGAAAAAAATATGTTTTAGCGATTGGTCTGTGTGTGTGTGTGTGTGTATGTGTGTGTGTGTGAACAGAATACAAGAACGGAACATCGTACGAACTTGAAACATAAGTTAGGTACCACTACAGGACCCGACAGGAACATTTTCATCAAAATCGGTCAACCAGAAGTAATAGTTTATTCGTGTAATTTTTCACTTTTTCGCGATTTTCTCAAAAACGGGCCCTACGATTTTTTTAAAAATCGTCTGGTTTACTAAATTTTTTATGCTCTACAAGATAGGGTAGGCGTCATTATTGCTTAAATTCTTGGAAAGGCTGTTTCTCGTAAACAAATTGTTTTTTGTTTTAAAGATTGCGGCTTTAATATGCACTTGAGCGCAGAAATTTATAAACAAAAAAATGCAGAGAATATAAAATTCTATAACTTTAATTTGAGACATTTTTTTGTGTAACGCTTAGTGTATCGGTAAATAGCGATTTTGTGTTTTTTCTCACGAAATCGTGAAAAAATCGATTTTTTTAAAGATTTCAGCCTTATTATGCATTTTATAACGATAAAGTGTAATCAAATTTATAAGAAAATTAAAAGATTTATAACTTTTATTCAGAGCATTTTTCTCTACAGAGCCTAGTTTAGCGTGAAAGAGTTATTTTCCGTATTTTGAAGCCAAACTGAGTTTGATTTTTATTTTGTATCTTTCACTGACGATTAAAATAAGGTTATGTTTTTTGAGGTTAGTTGTTTGTTTATTTCTAATGCTGTATTACCAATGTTAGGTTATAATGTTAATTTTTTGCATTGGCAAGAGAAAGTTGTGTGAGTGTTTCACACCAGATTTTTTTAGCACTAAACTTTGGGTTTCATCAAGTTAGAATGGATATACCTAGACCACTTAAGTTAGATATAGCAGAACTCTGGAGATACCGCGCTATGGCTTTACAGAGAAGTATAATTTTAATCACTGGTTCCAAAAAATGAAAAAATTAAAACCGTTTTTTAGGCATCTTCAAAGCATCACGATAATATCAGTGGATCAAAAAATAAAAAAATCTGATTTGAAACACTCACGCAACGTTCTCTTGCCAATGCAAATAATTAACAATAAACCTAACATTAGCAATAAAACAGAAATAAACGAAAAAACTAATACTAATAAATATAACCTAATTTTAATCATGAGTGAAAGACGAAAAATGAAAATCCACCTCAGTTAGGCTTAAAAATACGGAAAATCACTCTTTCACGCTAAACTAGGGTCTGTAGAGAAAAATGCACCACATAAAATTAGACATCTTTTAATTTACTATAAATTTGATTATACTTTTTTGTCGTAAAATGCATAATAAGGCTGAAATCTTTAAAAAATATATTTTTTACATGTTTTCGTGAGAAAAAAAAACAGAAAATCGCTTATTACCGCTAAACTAAGCATTATAGAAATACATTTTTGAATTAAGAGTTGTAGGTTTTTAAATTCTTTAAAACTTCTATTATAATTATACATTTTTGCGCTGAAATGCATATTAAAGTCGCAATCTTAAAAAAACAATTTTTTTACGAGAAAACCTCCGCAAGAATTTCAGCAGACATGGCGCCTACCCTAACTTGTAGAGCATAAAAAATGTAGTAAATGAGGCGATTTAAAAAATCGTAGTTCCCGTTTTTGAGAAAATCGCAAAAACGTGAAAAATGACACGATTAAACTACTACTTCCGATTGACCGATTTTGATGAAAATGTTCGTGTCGGGGTCCTCTAGTGGAATCCAACGTGAGTTTCAAGTTTCAATTTCGTACGATTTTCCTTTCTTGAGATATTCTGTTCACAAACGCACACACAGACCAATCGCTAAAAACATGTTTTTTGGGTTCAGGGGGTCTGAAAACGTGTAGATCCGGTTAAAACTCGATTTCGAAAAATCGACATGAAAACAATACTTTCCTTCCTATATATTCATGTAGGCAAGAGAAAGTAAAAACTGGACAACATTTGTAGGTTATAATCTTATATAATTTACTTTAACAGATTATGTAATTTATATAAACGAATTATTAATATATAAAAAATGCTGTTACGTAATTATTTACAACAAGAATGTACACGAGTATTAAGTTATTTGTGTCCTTGCAAAAAGAAAACAACTTCAGTGTAGCGGACGACAAAACAGATTACTCTTTGTGCTGTTCATTACAACTTCTATGGCGACGTGAAGTTTGTATAAGAGAAACAAAGTGGGGGTGAACTTCCATATGATTTTGTATTCGCTTCTTTTGGATAGGTTACGTAACGTAACGGATTCAATTTGTGTATAGAATTCAGGTGTGAAATGTGTTGCTACTAATAAATTTATACAAATTTTTCTAATTTAAATATAGTATGTTATAATTTGTTTAATTATTAATTTTTGTTAATTTTTTCTTAAATATGACTATTAAAACCGAAAAACAACCGTTGTTAGTTCAAACTAAAAAATCAAACGGGACTGCGAATAAACCAACTTATAAGTCTATCTCTTACGTAAGTAATATTGGTTTAATTAATTTTTAATTTTATTAATTAATTAGCTATGATAATGAGGTGTTGTTATCGTGAAAATGTTAATAAATTTTTTTACAACTTTATAGTGTTATTTATGAAAAAAATTAAATGTTTAAACAATTTTTTTAAGATTTATTAAAATTGACCAATTTTTTATTATTAATTTATTTGTTGAAAGTCGAATTAACTGCTTGGTTATTAGCGAATACGGTTGAGTATGTAACTGTATGTGTGGGATTTGACTTGTGAAAATTTTCAAACCTTGGCCGGGAATCGAACCCGGGACCTCCGCGTGGTAGGCTAACCACTACGCTACGGAGGCGGCCAAAATTGACCAATTTGCTTCCGAAACTGTTGGTTTAAATGTGTAATAATTTTCCAGATTGTAGCCGGGAGTCGAACTTAGGAACTACGATTTGCTGAGTTTTAAATTTGATTTCAATATTTTGTGTAGTTGATAACGAGTTGAATATTTTAATTTTTTGTAATGAATGAACCGATTGATATTGATGCTGATTTTATTTTTAGGAAATCGGGGAAAACAAATTTCACTTATTTTACATTTTCTTGTAAAGGAAAGTTTTGTTTTCATGTCGATTTTAAAAAATCTAGTTTTTACCAGTTATACGCGTTTCCAGTTTCTCTGAACTCAAAAAACATGTTTTTACCGATTGTGTTTGCGCGAACAAAATATCTCAAGAATAAAATAACGTACGAAGTTTAAATTTGGAACTTGTTAAGGTATCATAAAGGGGGCTCGACACGAACATTTTCATGAAATTGTGTTAACCGGTAGTAGTGTATTCGTGCAGTTTTTCACATTATTGTAATTTTCTCAGAAACTTGTCTTAAGATTTTTACTTTCTCTTGCCTATATGAATATATAGGAAGGAAAGTATTGTTGTCATGTCGATTTTTCGAAATGGAGTTTTCACCGGATCTACACGTTTTCAGACCCCCTGAACCCAAAAAACATGTTTTCAGCGATTGGTCTGTGTGTGTGTGTGTGTGCGTGCGCGCGTGCGCGCGTGTGTGTGTGTGAACAGAATATCTCAAGAACGGAACATTGTGCGAACTTGAAACTTGAAACTTAAGTTACATACCACTACCGGACCCGACACGAACATTTTCATCAAAATCGGTCAACCGGAAGTAGTAGTTTATTCGTGTAATTTTTCACTTTTTTGCGATTTTCTCAAAAACCGGTTCTACGATTTTTTTAAAAATCGCCTCATTTACTCAATTTTTTATTCTCTAAAAGAAAGGGTAGGCGCCATGTTTGCTGAAATTCTTGGTGAGGGTGTTTTTACGTAAA
Source organism: Catonia carolina (assembly GCA_035578175.1). NCBI lineage: Eukaryota > Metazoa > Arthropoda > Insecta > Hemiptera > Achilidae > Catonia > Catonia carolina. The sequence continues at coordinate 6,357,416 of JAQMRL010000012.1, forward strand.
AACAAAGTTTTTTAAAGATTACGGCTTTAATATTAATTTTAGAGCAAAAATGTATATAACAAAAGTTGTAGAGAATTTGAAAACCTACAACTTTTATTTTAAGCATTTTTTTGTATAACGCTTAGTTTAGCGATAATTAGCAATTTTCTGTTTTTTCTCACGAAAACGTGTGAAAAATCGATTTTTTTAAGATTTCGGCCTTAGTATGCACTTTATAACAAAAGTGTATATAATAAAATTTATAGAAAATTAAGAGATTTACAACTTTTATTTAGAGAATTTTTCTCTACAGAGCCTAGTTTAGCGTGAAAGTGTGATTTTCCGTTTTTTTTAAGCCAAATTGAGTTCGATTTTCATTTTGCGTCATTCACTCATGATTAAAATAAGGTTATGTTTTTGAGGTTAGTTTTTGTTTATTTCTAATATTTTATTAATAATGTTAGGTTTATTATTAATTATTTGCATTGGCAAGAGAAAGTTGTGTGAGTGTTTCACACCAGATTTTTTTTTAATTCGCATCATTTACAACATTTTTCAACAGTTTAGAATTTTTCAACAAGATAGGGTAAGCGCTGTATCTGATGAAATTCTTGGAGGGCTTGTGCTCTCATGTTAAAGAAATGTTTTTTTTAAAAGATTGTAGAAAAAACTATTATTATGTGTTGGTTTTTTTAAGATTGGGTTGTTATTGTTTTATTTTTGTTTTACGTTTGACTGATTTGCAATTTCTGCTAATGCAGACGCTGGAGAATGTTATATGAAAATGAGTGATGAAGAAATGACCTGAACGGGAATCGATCCCGGGACCCCGGCGTAGAAGCCAGTTGCGCTAACCACTAAGTTAATCAAAGTTGTTGATAATTAACATACAACTTTTAATTTTAACTGTTTTTTTTTCTACAATGCTTAGTTTAGCGTCAATTAGTTATGATTTTCTGTATTTCCCATTAAAATCTGTAAGAAACAGGTTAATTTAAAAAAAATTACGGCCTTAGTATTTACGACAAAAGTGTACAAATCAAAGTATAGAGAATTAAAAAATCTACAACTTTTATTTCAAGTTTTTTTCTACATAGGTTGATTTTCATTTTGCGTCATTCACTCATGATGGCCCACCGGGTTGGTGTCGAGGTAAGTCGTCGCCGCGAATCAGCTGATTTGAGAACTGATTTTCGGAGACGAAGGTTCCTGGTTCAAATCCTAGTAAAGGTAGTTACTGAGTGGTTACCGGTGTACGTTGATGGTTAAGGTTCAATTAACCATACTATCTCAGGAATGATCGGCCTGCGTCTATGCAAGAGTACACTTCATTTACACGTCATACATATCGTGGTCATCTTGTTGGATCATGGGGTTGTTTATTATTCTGATTTAAACAAATTGCAACGTACACACGTGATTAGGGATAAAAACCTCATGATTAAAATTGGGTTGTGTTTTTTTAATTTTACATCGTTTATTAATAATTAAACATAAGTGTTATATCTTTAATTATTTACATTGGTAAAAGAAAGTTGTGTTAGTGTTTTACACCAGATTTATTGGCTTCAAGAGGTCATGACACATTATCCTTTAGATGAGACGCAATAAAATGAAACAATGCCTTTAAAACATGTGCATGATACCAGACTATAAACAAGCCATATTTGTAATTTGTTGCTTCTACAATGTACTACTGCAAACTTAGTAATAAAAAATTATCTAAGACAAGTTAATTCAATTAAATAAAATAATAATGTGACATTTTGTAATCCCTTAAGCTTTTGTTACATTTTTTTAAAGCTGACGATCCCATTATAGGGTGTTCCAAAAGATGTTCCTCGCTTGTACTGATGTACCATTGGATAGGACACCATGTCCAGAAATCTAATTTTACACTTATTATTTATTCCACTTAAGGCACATTAAAAATCTGGTGTTAAACACTCACACATTGAAAGAGATCCACAAAAAACAAGGATCACAGACAGGATTTTTTGAAAAACAAATACTCGAGACCGCCTCTCATCATGTGGTCCTGGATTCGAATTCCATTCAGGCACAGCATATTTTCATACGTTACAAAAAATCATTTCATCCTTCACCGTCTGCATTTGCAGTAATTGCAGAACAGTCGGACGTTAAACCAAAAAAAAAAAAAAAAAAAAATACTGAAGACAAAACATGACATAAACAAAAAGAAAATGTATTTACAAAGATAATAGACCATAAGTATAGGCCTATTTTAAGAGGTAAAATTTTAAACCAGAATAAAATTTACGTAGTGACTGGAATTAAACAATTCTGAAACTAATGACCATAAAAATAGAAATTAACCAAGAAACAGCAGCAAAATTTATATGCAAAGAAAGTTATAGAAAATAAACATCTTCATTAAGTTTAAGTATAAAAATAAGTACTTCCATATAAGATGGAATAAAAACAAGTAAAAAAAAAACATTAGCATATTAATTTTTGTATGCAGTATTGAAAAAAATTCAAATTACAATTTTTTTCCTGTTACTTAACATAAAATAGAGTTATAATTCAAGTAACCAAAATACAGACACACTTACCAACGGGGAAATTAAGAAAATAATATAAAATCATCTAAAAATAATTAAGGGCGGAAACGCCATAAATACATCGATTACATTTTATCAAAAATTTGAAATAAAAAAATAACGTAATTTACAAAGACTACAACATGTTGTTTCATTCAAGGCTAGCAGAGCACAACGCACAAACGAAAACAAGTCAAAACAGCAGACGGTGTCTTCCGGCAAGCAGCAAACGTATGGACCCCGTCGACAGCGCAACAAAGTAAAGCTGGCGAAGGAAATATTTGTCACATCATTTTGCATTATTCACTCATTAAAATTAGGTTATGTTTTTTGAGGTTAGTGTTTTGTTTATTTCTAATGTTTTATTACTAATGTTAGGTTATATTGTTCATTATTTGCATTGGCAAGAGAAAGATTGTGAGTGTTTCACACCTGATTTTTCTTGATATTTTGAACTTACCTGTGTAATTTCTTCTGTCTGTGTTGGCACTACTCGCTAATGCAGCGTTTTCAGACTTATGTTTTTATGAATGTTTTTCATTATTTTGATGAGAGGAATACGCCTGTAAAGTATGGCAGACTCCTCCTGAAACACCCGGTATAACTAAAGTTATAGAAAATTAAAAAAACCTACAGCTTTTATTCCATACGTTTTTTTCGATAACCCTTAGTTTAGCGTTTAATTAGTGATTTTCCATGTGTGCGAGTCAAACAATGGTTATTGCGTCATTCACTCGTAATTACAATCAGGTTATGTTTTTTTATTCTACATTAGTTATTAATATTATTGTTGTTGTTGTTGTTTAGGTCATCAGCTGAAAGGCTGGTTTGAACCCGTAGAGGTTTTACTAAGTAAAACGAGGAGTGAGGTGGTTTACCATTGCCTTCCTCACTGAGTGGAAAAGTATGCTTATCAGCATGCCGGGCCCTCTGAAAAGCACAAATTTTCCACTCTGCAAATGACACCTTCACGTCATTCACCACAGGGTCTGGCTGTATAATGAAATTCATTACTTTCAGAGGAGATAACTCTGATTAGTGTATTTTACACCTCTACCTCTTCTGTTCTTAAATGATTCAGTCATTAATTGGCTGACCATGTGATAAGAAACAGAACTATTTATTTTAGCCCTGCAATGAACGGATCGAGTGTAAATAATTTGACACTCCATCTGTCTGTTATGGGCAGATTAATATTATTAAGAATTAGAAAATTTATTTATTTAGTTGTAGAAAAATACATTCACATAAAACATAGAACAAATAATAATAAAATATATTTTTATTGTAATCAATACGAGGTGTGGTAATTGAGTTCCGGGAATTCGTCAATAAAACACAAGAAAATTAAGTTTCGAGCAAAATTTTGTTTTTGACTTTCACAATAGTCTCTCTCTAACTCTACAAAGATTCCAACGTTGGTCCCACGGTTGGAAACATCTTTGGTAATTCTCCGAAATTACTCCATTCAGGACCGCGGTGACACATTCCGTGACCTCCTGTACGCCTCCATGATGAGTTCCCTTGAGGTTGCGACTTCATCTTGGGGAATGAGAAGAAGTCGCAAATCGAGGCTATAGTGTGGGTGCGGTCATGTTGGAATGCCTTTTTTCGCCAAAACCTCTTGCATAATGAACGACGAATGGGCGCGTTCTCGTGGTGCAAGATTTAGGCGAATTCGGGGTGCAAACGTACTAAAATGCGTGCTCGCAGACTCTCCAGGACGTCAATACAGAACTGTATAGTCACTCTCTGTCCGGCAGTAACGTATTCACTATGAATGATGCCGCGGATATCGAAAACATCTGGTGTGAAACACACAGCTTTCTCTTGCGGATGCAAATTGCGAACAAAACAACCTAACATTAGTAATAAAACATTAGAAATAAACAAAAAAAATAACCTCAATAAACATAACCTAATTTTAATCAAGAGTGAAAGACGCAAAATGAAAATCAACCTCAGCTTGGCTTAAAAATACGGAAAATCACTCTTTCACGCTAAACTAGGCTCTGTAGAGAAAAATTTTCTCAATAAAAGTTGTAGATCTTTTAATTTCCTATAAATTTTATTATATTCATTTTAGTCGCAAAATGCATACTAAAAGGCCGAAATCATAAAAAATTGATTTTTCACGCGTTTTCGTGAGAAAAAAAAAACAGAAAATCGCTAATTACCGCTAAACTAACTGTTATACAAAAAAATGTTCGAAATAAAGGTTGTAGGTTTTTAAATTCTCTACATTTTTTATTACATCCATTTTTGTGCTAAAATGCATATTGAAGTCACAATCTTAAAAAACAATGTTTTTTACGAGAAAAGAACCTCCGCAACATTTTTAGTAGACATGCCGTCTACTCTATCTTGTAAAGCATAAAAAATTTAGTAAACGACGATTTAAAAAAAAAATCGTAGCACCAGTTTTTGAGGAAATCGCAAAAAAGTGAAAAATGACACGAATAAACTACTACTTCCTGTTGACCGATTTTGATGAAAATGTTCGTGTCGGGTCCGATAGTGGTGTCTAACTTAAGTTTCAAGTTCGTACGATGTTCCTTTCTTGAGATATTTTGCACACACACACACACGCACGCGCGCGCGCACACACACACAAACACGCACGCGCACATACACGCACACACACACACACACACACACAGACCAATCGCTAAAAATATGTTTTTTTTTTGGGTTCAGGAGGTCTGAAAACGTGTAGATCCGGTGAATAGTCGATTTCAAAAAAGCGACATGAGAACAATACTTTCCTTCCTATATATTCATATAGGGAAGAGAAAGTAAAAAACCACCAACATTGCCTTCAGTCGTGACATTTTCGCGTTCTTTGGCCGCCTCCCACCCTTTTCCACCCGCTGCAGACTTCGTTTACGTGTCTCGGGGTCGTACTCAAATACTGTCTGTCTATAACTTAATGGCCTCCCGCAGAGAGGAGTAAGCAGAATCGGTCCGCTACTAGCCTTCTCAATAATATTTTATTATGTACTCCTACTAACTAGTACACTGGATTTGGTACATAGTGAAGTGTTATTGAGAAGGCTAGTTGCGGGCCGATTCTGCTCCTCTCTGCGGAAGGCCAACAGTTATAGACAAACAATATCTAGGTCTCATCTCCAGTGACCACCCGACTAATCCAATCACTGCCGTCGCTCTGAATGCGGGACAACAAATCTCGTGTAACATCTTCTTGCGAACGTTTCTTGTTGATATTTAACTTGTCAGACAAGTCACGAATGCTTAGGCGTCGGTCAGACGTGATCAGCACGCGCAGACGGTAGACATTCGCATCGGTACGAAAGGTGACGAGAGCTCCTTCACGTGGATCGTCATCACGCCCCTCCTTGAACCGCTTCGCCCATTCAAATACTTGCGTTTTCGATATGTACTCGTCTCCGTTCACCACCAGCAATTTTCGGAGGATTGTTGAAGGGATTTCGTCAAATTTCACAAAAATTTTATCACAACACGTTGCTTGTAATATGAGTCGCTCATTTTCACGATTTTCCTTTCGAAAAACACTTAAAAAGCGTTTACGAACGACGCAGTGTTGCCAATTCCAGAGTTATAGTATTTTAATTGCTACACCAACCCAACTACTTCACAAATGGACAAAATAGTCTATATTTGTCAGGCTGATTTATTTCATAACTAAAAAATAATTAAACAAATAACTAAATCTAATAAAACAATCGTGACTAATTCTAAGTAAAAACAAAATCTGGTTTGAAACACTCACATGACTTTCTCTTGCCAGTGCAAATAATGAACAATATAACCTAACGTTAGTAATAATACATTAGAAATAAACAAAAAACAACTTTATTTTACTCATGAGTGAATGATGCAAAATGAAAACCAACCTTAGTTTGGCTTAATCATGCGGAAAATCACTCTTCAACGGTAAACGAGGCTCTGTAGAGAAAAATGCTTAAAATGAGAGTTGTAGTTCTTTTAATTTCCTATAAATTTGATTGTATACACTTTTGTCGTAAAATGTATACTAAGGCCGAAATCTTAAAAAAATCCTTTTTTACAGATTTTTATGAAACAAAATACAAAATCACTAAGTACTGCTTATCTAAGCGTTATACAAAGAAATGTTTAAAATAAAAGTTGCAGGTTTTTAAATTTTCTACAACTTTTATTATACACTTTTGCGCTAAAATGCATATTAAGGCCGCAATCTTAATAAAACCATTTTTTTCTACGAAAGCACAGCCTTCCCAAAAATTTCAGCTGACATGGCGCCTACCCTATCATATACAGCATAAAAATGTTGTAAATGAGGCGATTTTTAAAAAAAAATCGTAAAAAAGTGACAAATTATACGAACAAACTACTACTTCCGATTGGCCGATTTTGATGAAAATGTTCGTGTCTGGTTTTCTTGTGGTACATAGTAACCATTCCACGCGCGACTAATCGGGCGATTAGTCTTAGTCGCGCGTGGAATGGTTACATATAATACATATAGTCTATATAATACTCACCTCAGACTATTACATAATCGAGTATCTTTCGTCTCTCTCGGAGAAATCATCAGGAACAATATTACGTAAATCACACAAAACACATAATATTCATAAAACTCATACGGTCGAAGAATGCCCAAAAATCAAAATGAAATGTCATACGGTCGATCAATTCAATTTAACGGTTTGCAACCATGTCACGCACGCCTATTCGGCTGAACCCGTATAAAAACAGTTAAATTGAATTGATTGACCTGTTCTTCGACCGTATGTGTTTTATGTATTAGTATGTGATTTGTGTAATCTTGTTCCTGATAATCTCTCCGAGAGAGACGAAAGATATCTCAATTATGTAATACTCTGAGGTGAATATTACACTCGTATATAATTTTGTTTGGTTTGGCTGTTCATTATAACGTTTCTAATAGGCCTTCTTCTTCTTCTTAAAGTTCCATCTCCTATCGGAGGTTGGATATCATGATGGCTATGGTCACTTTACTGGCTGCTGCTCTGAATAGTTGCAATGAACTACAGTTGAACCATTCTCTAAGATTCCTCAGCCAGGAGATGCGTCTTCTTCCTACGCCTCTTCTTCCTCGGATCCTTCCCTGCATAATAATTCTCAGCAACTCATATTTTTCTCCTCTGGTTATGTGACCCAAATATTCTAGTTTTCTTGTTTTTATACTCTTCATAACTTCCAACTCCTTATTTAAACGTCGGAGCACCTCAACATTGGTAACCTTTTGGACCCACTGAATTTTCAATATTCTCCTGTAACACCACATTTCGAACGCTTCTATCTTCTTTATGTGTTGTTTCTTCAATGTCCAAGCTTCCATCCCATATAGTACGATAGAAAATACATAACATCTTAGAGCCCTCAATCTGAGAGGTAACTGAAGGTCTTTGTTTGTTAGCATTGTCTTCAATTTTATGAATGCTTGCCTTGCAGTTTCAATTCGTACTTTAATTTCTCTACTTTGGTCATTCTTGCCATCAACCCAGGTTCCCAGATATTTGTATGTCTCTACTTTTTCTATTTGGGTTTGCTCTATTGTTAATGTTTCATTTCCATGTTCTGCTTTCGAGACAATCATAAATTTAGTCTTTCTCTCATTTATTCTAAGTCCATATCCAATGCAATGATCGTTAACTCTATTCACCAACTCTTGCAGCGACTCCAGGGTGTCTGCCATCACAACAATGTCATCAGCGAATCTTATGTTATTTACTATCCTTCCACCCACAGAGATTCCATCACTCAGTTCTGTTATGGCTTCTTGAAATATGGCTTCACTATACATGTTGAACAGCTAATAGGCCTACAATTATAAATTCTAATCCACCTAACCCCACTGATGCGAGATACAGAATTGCTACTGGAGTGGCGAGTACATATTTAAATAAGCGATAATTTATTAAATAAATGAAGTGCTATTTTTAGAAGATTTAAATTGTCTAATAATTAAACAAGAGAAAGTCGTGTGAGTAGCACTCCCACACCATATATGATATGGTTCACACTAGATTTTTCTCGTTAATTTTTTAACGTCCCTTATAGTTCATTTGCAGTAAGGCTGATAGTAATTAGTAATAAAAATATTATTATAGGAAATTAAAAATCCTAAAATTTATTTTAAGCATTTTTCTCAATAGTAGTTAATTTAGCGTCAATTGGTAATTTTCCTTATTTTTAGGTCAAACAGAGGTTGATTTATATTTTGTGAAATTCACTGATGATTAAAATTAGGTTATGTTTTTCATTATTACATTGTTCATTAATGATAAAAACATTTAGGTTATAAATAGCGGTTTTATTTACATTGGCTAGAGAAAGTCGTGTGAGTATTTCAAACCAGATTTTTCTTGTTTATTATTTTTTGAACGTCCCTTGTTGTCGCTCATTTACTTACAATGTAAAACAAATATTGTAATTGGTTATAAAAATGATGTATAAATTTGACTTTGTTATGTAACAAGTAAACAAAGTTCAGACTACCGACCTCGAAGGCCTAGGCCTATATAGGCGTAGGCGAGAGGCGTACGTCTTAATGAAAAAACGCACAACTTAATTACAACATATCGTGTCTTCTCTGAACTTATCTAAAATTATTATTTGGTATATTTATCTCTGTACAAATAGGCTACTTCATAACATCTTATTTAAATAATAATTTTTAAACAAATATTTTGTGAAACGGTCATACGACTTTCTCTTGTCAATGTTGATAATGAAACATATTACCTATATTTAATCAAAGTAAACGATGTAAAGTGGAAATCAATCTTTGTACAACTTTAAAATAAGAAAATCAGTTATTGACTCACTGTTAAACTCATTATTGACTCAGTAGAAAAAAATGTGTAAAATAAATGTGGTAGGTTTTTTTAATTTCCTGTTACTTTCATTATACCGTGCTTCCCAAAAAATTTTAGCTTTAGAAAGTTGACATGGAACAATATAGGCCTACTGTCAATATTAATCTTATTACAAGGGTGTAATTTTACTTTTTTACTTCAGTTGTTTGGAAACAATTAAAATGAGTTAAAAGATTTTAAAATTTAATAATTTAATTATTAATAAATACAAAAACAAAAATGTTATTTCGATATAGCGCGGTACTTACACAAGACAAATTTCGCGTATGTGTATGTTTATTCAGTAGCTGTGCGCGTTTAGAGAGTCACTTGAAATTTCACTTTTATATTATCGTACAAAAGTCGTGAGTTCAAATCCTACATAATATTTTTTTTGTTTTTTGAATTTTTTTGGTTAAATGATCATTGATTATTTTAATTAAATAATGAAAAACATTTTGAAATTATAATTGCAATATTTAATTCATATTCTTTAAAAAATTTATTTATTTTGTCGTATAGTAAACGTCATTACCTTACAAACAAAACGTCATAAATCACAACAAAGCCTCACTTAACAACCAACGAAAAAGGCTAAAAGACTTCTAAATCTGACTACGACCCATCTCGAATAACTTGTAAAATATAAAAAGTTAACAACAAAAATACATGTTTACCTTTTGATTGTCAAGTAATCAGATTGGATGTATTAACAAATTATTTTTAATATTTTTGATGCTACACTTATCTATTCACGTCGGAGTTCTGTCACTGGACTGTGTCTTCACTCACGTTTATTTATCATGTTATTTTTTTCCAAGTTTTGTGTTATCACACTCACTGATTGTTTCCAACAGATTGTGAATTTCCTAAGTAGAGAAAAAAAAATTTTTGATAAAATTATGTAGTAAAGAAATAAAATTAATAAAATTAGTCAGTGTGGGATTCGAAATCATTTGCCCTAAAATTCATGTTACGGCCGCAATCTTAAAATCTGGTGTGAAACACTCATACGACTTTCTCTTGCCAATGCAAATAATTAACAATATAACCTAACATTAATAATAAAACATTAGAAATAAACGAAAAACTAATACTAAATAAGTATAACCTAATTTTAATCATGAGTGAAAGACGCAAAATGAAAAACGACTTCAGTTTGGCTTAAAAATACGGAAAATCACTCTTTCACGCTAAACTAGGCTCTGTAGAGAAAAATTTTCTCAATAAAAGTTGTAGATATTTTAATTTCCTATAAATTTGATTATATATTTTTTTCGTAAAATGCATACTAAGGCTGAAATCGTAAAAAAATCGATTTTTACACGATTTCGTGAGAAAAAAAACAGAAAATCACTAATTACCGCTTAACTAAGCATTAGGCCTATACAAAAAAAAGTTTGAAATAAAATTTGTAGGATTTTAAATTCTCTACATTTTTTATTGTATACATTTTTGCGCTGAAATGCATATTAAAGTCGCAATCTTAAAAATACAATTTTATTTACGAGAAAACAACCTCACCAAGAATTTCAGCAATCATGGCGCCTACCCTATCTTGTAGAGCATAAAAAATGTAGTAAATGTGGCGATTAAAAAAAAAATTGTAGGAGTCATTTTTGAGAAAATCGCAAAAAAGTGAAAAATGACACGAGTAAACTACTACTTCCGGTTGATCGATGTTGATGAAAATGTTCTTGTCGGGTCCGGTAGTAGTATCTAACTTAAGTTTCAAGTTTCAAGTTCGTACGATGTTTCGTTCTTGAGATATTCTGTTCACATACACAAACATGTAATAAAAATTGTTAAAAATATTTTTAGTAATAATTATTGATCAATAATTTATATACACATAAATGTGTATAATAATGTACAACTCATTCCCGCGCAGAGGCTCGTCCTATGCGGGAATTAGTAAATATGTTAATGTAAATGTATTTTGTATTTAATAAATAAAAAAAAGTGTGCACACACACACACACACACACACACACACACCAATCGCTAAAAACATGTTTTTTGGGTTCAGGGGGTCTGAAAACGAGTAGATCCGGTGAAAACTCGATTTCGAAAACTCGACATGAAAACAATACTTTCCTTCCTATATTTATAGAGGAAGTAAAGAAATGAGCAAGAGCAAGAGAAAGTAAACAAATGTGTAGGATCTAAGTTACCACAGCGGGGTATCAAATTAACAGCTATGTCATTACTGAGACCAGTAAACACCCAAATGCCTGCTAATTTGGAAATTTTAAATAATTTTGAAGAAATGCAGTAATAGATAACTTATGTTGTGAGTTACCAAAATCTGTTAATTTATTTTCAATGGGTAACGATACAGATGTGTCCAGAAATTATAATTAATATAAACAAAATGAATTATAAAGTTTTATTAGATTGAGGAGCTGAATTATGTTTTACATCAAACCATGTGTTTAATCAGATTAATACTAAAGATTTTCGGAAACAAATAAGTGTGTCACCAATAAAATATTAATGTACAAGCCAAACTAGCAAATAGTAAAACTATTGGCAAAATTAATAAACAGATATTTTTAAAATTTAAAATACAGGATATAGAGTTTTCTGAAAATTTTCTTGCAATTCCAAATTTAGTCATGTCAATAATTATTGGAGCAAATTTCTCTGACAAATATAAGTGTTCCATTGATTTTGACACATGTAAATTCAAATTTTGTGTAATAATGTTGAAAATTTGGTTAATTTTTCTAATTTATCTGAATGTAGTTAATTTTAAGGTTATGTTGGCAGAAAACAGAATGATAGACTTCAGTTATTAAACTGTAAATTTGTTTGTGACAGTAAAATAAATGGCCTAGTCAAAGATAAATTTACAGATAGTTATAATAATAATTTTAGTAAAATTAATTCGGTTCTAATAAAATAAAGTTTGTATTATATGATGTAAGTAGTGGATTTAATAGTAAATTTAATAACCCACAACTTTTATTTCGCTTATTTTTTCAAAATAATGAGCCGTTTTAGTGTTAATTAAGTAATTAAAACGAGTTATAGAAGAAGTTTTCGCAAACATTTCAAATTTGTTCCTACTTTTCTCCAAAATTTTGCAATTTAGAAACTGTTTTTTGTGTTTAAATTGTTTGGCAACTCTTTATCTTAAATTTGGTGTGTATAAAAAGACTGTACGGTAATTAGAACGGAAGATATAATCAAATAAACGAATTAATGCAGGAACGCTTGGCGGCCATCTTTAATCGCCATTTTGGTCGATTTCGCCAGAGTTTTTTTTTTGAGAACATTGGATATTCTTGATCAGGAGGTTGAAACGAATAGGTCGATGTATGACAAGTTGGGATGTGGGACGGGGTTGCACGGTAACCCTAGTTGGCCCACGGACTACGTGGACATAGCTATAAAATATGTTCTACTGTTTCAAAATTGAATATTGATGCGGGTTGCCTAATATAAATTTTCACGGCTCTAGTATTACAATCGTATATACAACCTATTGTACTTCCTTATTCAACAAGCATTATTTATAATCCGAATAACAAAATGTTTCTTAATAAAATCTATTTTTATATTATACATCACCTACTTTGTTTACTGTATTATATAATTACATAACTAAACAATATGATTTCTTTATTTGTCTTACATTACATCTAGTAAACAAATTTAGGCCTATATAAATTTATATAAATATATTTATGTAAATATTTGACTTACTTTATTTATATGCTATTTAAGAGTAGTTTCCATAAGTGCTATCCGTTTATTTTTAAATATACAGAGTGAGTCATCTTCATTCCGTTCCTTCAAACGGAATTACTATGAAAGATGAGTTTACGTCGAAAAATAAGGAAAAAAGTATGTAAAACACTCACACGACTTTCTCTTGCTGTTGTAAATAATTAACAATATAACCTAACATTATTAAATAACGTAAAATGAAAAATGGCTGCCTCCGTGACGTAGTGGATAGTGCGCTAGTTTACTAAGCGGAGGTCTCAGGTTCGATCCCCGATAGGGTCTGGAAATTATTACGCGCCAAAATCTATTATTACAGTTTCTTAACTTACCGTAGTCGCTAATGATCATGCTGTTGATGGATGCGACTTTAAATAAACAAAAAAGTGTAAAACATAACCTAATTTTAATCATGAGTGAATGATGCAAATGAAAACCAACCTTAGTTTGGCCTAATAATACGAAAAATCAGTCTTTCAAGCTAAACTAGGCTTTGTAGAGAAAAATGTTTAAAATATAAGTTACAGGTTTTTTAATTTCCAATAAATTTGATTATATACTGTGACACTTATATCTAAGGACCGTTTCTGGGTAAATTAAATAATTAACCGAATCAAATTTAAAATTACAAGTATTTATTTCAACTAAGAATTACAATTATGACACCGTCGCCCACTTTGATTAATTACTATGCTGCCGGCTATGAAACCTTCCGACGTAGCGACAGAGGAAGCCGCCAATAGTTTCGAGAGGGGTGGTCGGCTTTTGGCGGCGTACCGACAGAGGCCTTTATCATCAAGGCCGAGCCAGTAACCACCTCTTAACACAGCGCTCTCGGCGACTATAAAAAGAGCGCTGCACTGAGCCAAGAGATTCAATTCCGATCTAGACAGCAGGCAAGACGTCCACCATCGGCACGCGGCTACCGGACTCCAGAGAAGACTAATCGACGACCCCGCAAGAGAGAAGATGATGCTTCCGCTCGCCGACCCGTCAACGTAAGCCGTTGACCGGACCGTCATCACCCGATGACTCGAGCGGTGCCCACAGTGGTCCCTTGACCGAGCCTTACGCCCATTGGACCCAACGAAGCAGCCATCGACGCACTACTGCGAAGGAAAAAGATGATGTCTCCGCTGGACGACGACGCGCCGTGTCGGCCAGCTCCTCGACCGCCACGACGACTACGACCGACGCTTCCCATCAAGACGACTACCGCTTAAACGGCCCTTTTCAGGGCCACCAAAATGCAAAGGTTTCAACTTGCCACTTTATGTCGCCATTCGATAACAATTAAATAAGTGACTAAAAACTACAAGTATATTACAATTAAATTATTTAATAAATAACTATCTCTCGGAAAACCCTATTTATTACTCTTATTATTTACGTAAACATTTTAAAACTCTAGGTCATTCTCGAACACTCCTTCCTCTTCGATATTGCCACAATGCACTTTTTCGTAAAATTCATACTAAGGCCGAAATCTTAAAAAAAAGTTACCATGATAGTAAAGCCTCCCGAAAAATTTCAGCTGACGCGTCGTTATCCTACCATGTAGGCCTACAGAATAAAAAAATGTAGTTAATGAGGCGATTTTAAAAAATAATTCATAAGAGCCGCCTTTGAGAAAATCACAAATAATGTAAAATTGCACAAATAAACTACGACTTCCGGTTTTTAGATAAAATGTACTTAATTATTTAAAAAATGAAAAAATGAAGTATTTATTATTTTTATTATTATTATTAATAATATTATTATCATTACTATATTGTGTATTGTATCCTCTCTTCCTGCAAGCTTGGTCCATGATCTTTTAGAGGAGTCATGTTTATGAATTGTTGTTTAGGTGATCAGCCGAAAGGCTGGTGTTAACCTTTAGAGGCTTTACTAAGTAAAACGAGGAGTGAGGTGGTTTACTATTGCCTTATTCACTGAAAAATATCTACTTTCTACTCTGCAAAAATGACATCTTCTCTTCATTCACCACAGGGTCGGGCATTATAATAATGAAATTCACTACTCTCAGAGGAGATAACTGTGACTAGTGACTAACTGAAATTCAATTTGAAATATAGAAAATTCGAGTTATAGACGTTCGACTGTACATACATATACTGTAACTGTACGGGCAGTCAATGTTTTCGCCAGATTCGAATCCAGATTATCGACAGTCCGGATTTTTGACATTCGGATTATCGAAGCTCTACTGTATTGTATAAGTATTGTTCATTTTCTAATTTGTGTAGTATTTACTCCTTCTACAAGGTCTGATTATGATCTTTTGGAGGAATCATATTTATGAGTAAATAAATGTAAAAATGTGATAATTGCCATTTTTCTTGTAATTCCAGGAAAATACACCAGATGATAATCCTGACGCTTGCGGTTTATATTTGGACACAATAACGTCAAAACCAGATTCTTCAGAGATACCGATTTACCAGAAGAGTTTCAATGGCAAAGGAAATGGAGGTTCTTCACCAGAACATCATAGCCCATCAAATGTATTCCCGACCGAAAATATCACGTACAGTTGGCATAACATTAATGTGTTTACTTCAGGACGGGAGTCTCGACGACAAAGGCTGGCCAATAACATGAGAGCTCTTCTCAATAGATCACCTGTAAGAAGTGCGCAACGCAGAAAACATATTTTAAAAAATGGTAAAGTCAGTTCTACAATTATTACATAGTACTAACACATAGGCCTAGCGTATACTGGAGCGCAGTTCAGGACAGGCAGGGCAGACGCGAAAACTGTCCAGCCATTGTTGCCTGTAGCATACCGTATATTGGGAGGCAGACATGATAGTGTGGCACAGCAATGTGTCTGTGTCAAGCAGCCACAGTTTGTAGTTGAGGCACAGTTTTAGTGCACGCATTGAGCAGGAAACATGTCGGTTCAAGAGAAATTAATTGAACTTGTGCGTACCAAAACCAGTTTGTATGGTACCAGTCATCCTGATTACATCAAAAACTGTTTCGTTGTAAACCTAGTATAATTCTTGAATGTAGTATCGTCAAACTCTTGTGTTAACTTGAACTTCCCATGCGTTTTACGTTTTTTCATAAAATCACTTTGCCACAAACTTTCCTCCCTTTGCTTTGAAATGCAGTACAGTAAAATTAATTCTTCTATACCGGAATTGGATGAATCCAGTATTAACCTATCATGCTCACTAAACGATGATCCATCGTTCTAAATGGCCAAACATGAACTAATTTCTGAACCTGAAATATACAGCAGCGAGAATTAATTAAGAACCAGATGAAGAAATGGAAATAGCAGATACCTGTAAATAGTTGTATGACTCGGTAGGTAATAAGCTATGTGAAACCTTGTTACGGACGAGTACAGCCGTTCCTCCATGGGCAGTGCCATCCGGATGGTCAGAGCGATACGTTGTAAAGTTAGGAATGTAAAATCGTTGTCTAGGGGTGAGGTGGGTTTCGCAGAGTAGTGCAACATCAATACGTCGTGTATTAAGTGTAAGTTCAAGCTCATTTTTGTGCTTTATTACACCATTCGCGTTCCACAGAAGAATGAGGACGAATTGGGTTGAGTTGGAAATATTTTGGGGCATTATTATTGTTAAGTAAGACTTGTGTTAATTGAGACATAAGAGATATAAGAGGCATTATGACGTTTTTAATATCAGTTAAAAATGAATGCATAAGTTCAGATAAAACAGCAGAGTTATCTGCGTTACAGCGATCACTCATCACAGCTGAAACGTAAGAGAAAGATTTGTTACAATTATTACAATTAACATTATTATTATCATTATTAACATTCATATTATTAGTTGTTTGGCGAACACTACTTTCTTTCAATAAATCAGTATTTGTGCTGTGTATTTCCTTTAGATTTGGGAAGTGTTTTTTGTTGGGTCTACCGCTTCAGTTGTTAAAAGCTTCAGTCTATAATTGGTATATACTATATAATTGGCTGACCTTGTAATATGAAATACAATATTTTTTGTAGGCTTTCATTCTTTCCCTACATAATCATATAGGGCAAGGGAAAGTAAAAATGAGTGTGTCGTTTTTCAAACACCAATTACTTGATAATTTTAGTATTTAGTACCAATACAGAAATACTAATTGAACTAAGATAGATTATAATTCTGGCTGTATTCAATTTAATTGGAACTAGTAGGTCTGATGAGAAAGTCATAGGAGACTGCTATTATGGATCTGTTAAAAGAAAATTCTAGGAATATAACATGTACTGCTACAATAGTTCCTACCGTGGTGTTTAGCTTAAATAATAAGCAATTATGTATTTTTTTGTAGTTACTGGAGTTGCATATCCTGGAGAATTAATTGCATTGATGGGTTCAAGTGGTGCTGGGAAAACAACTTTACTTAACAGTTTAACTTTTCGCAACGCCAATAATTTGGTTGTTAGTGGACATCGTGCAGTAAATGGTATACCAGTTTCAGCAAGAACATTGGCGTCAATATCTGCTTATATTCAACAGGACGATCTTTTCATTGGAACACTCACTGTTAGGGAACATTTAATATTCCAGGTAATTTATTTAATTCATTGTTGGCAATTTTTAAAATTTGTCATCTATCATTTTTGTATGTCTGTCCGTCTGTCACACCCAGATGTCAGGAACTACAAGAGATAGCAACAAATGGTTATCGGATTTGTAATATACACAAAAAGTTAGTTGGCCTGGATTGGGTTTAAAGTTCCGGTTTCGACCGAAAGCGGCCCAAAACCGGAAGCCACAAAATCATAGTCGGAATTTGTAAACAAAAATTGTCATAAAAACAGAAATAGTGTTTTTTCTTTTTTTAAGTTTCAGGGGGTCTGGAAACGTGTATATCCGGTGAAAACTCGATTTCAAATAATCAACGTAAAAACAATACTTTCCTTTCATATACATTTACATAGTCAAAAGAAAATAATGAAAATCAACCTCTGCAGAAGTTAAAAATACGTAATATCACTAATTGACGCTAAACTTAGCACTGTAGAAGAAATATGTTTGAAATAAAAGTTGTAGACTTTTTCATTTCCTATAACATAAATTATATACAGTTTTGGCCTAGAACGCATATTAAGGCCGTAATTTTAAAATAAATGTTTTACCACCAGAGCCCAGGCTCCCCAAGAATGTTAGTAGACATGTTACCCTATCTTACCCTATCTTGTAGAGCAAAGAAAATGTAGTAAATTGGGCAATTTAAAAAAAAATCGTAGGTGCCATTTTTGAGGAAATCGCAACAAAGTTAATATTTGCGCAAATAAAATAAACTTCCGGTTGACCGGTTTTGATGAAAATGTTTGTGTCAAGTCTTCTTATGGTACTTAACTTAAATTTCAAGTTTCAATTTTGTACAAGGGTGTATTTTTCATGAAAATCTGTAAAAAATTAGTTTTTTAAGATTTAAGCCTTGGTAACTTATGCATTTAATGACTAAAGTGTATGTAATAAAATTTATAGGAAATTAAAAAGATCTACAACTTTTATTTTGACCTTTTTCTCTACAGAGCCTACTTAAGCGTCAAAGAGTGATTTTCCGTATTATTATGGCAAACTAAAGCTGGTTTTCATTGTTATAGGGTACCTTTATTAAAAAAATAATAATTAATATTTCGTGAATCCTAATGCCTTGAATCCTATAGTACGGACTTGTCGTCGCCTCAATCGTTTGGAACATATCAGGAGTAGCGCTCAAAAACTTTTCTTTTTTTTGGTTTAACGTCCGACTCTTCTGCAATTACTGCTAATGCAGATGGTGAATGATGAAATGATTTTTTGTAACGTATGAAAATTTGCCGTGCCTGTATGGGATTTGAACCCAAGACCGCATGATGAGAGGCGAGCACGTTACCAACTATGCCAATGCGGCCAGCCTTGAATCCTCTTTAAGAGTAAATACAGAAATCACTAATAGTTTTTGCTGTAAGTCAAAGGTAAGCCTTTTAAAAATTTGCCATCAGCCATGAGACGCGTCGTTATATGAAGGGATTTTTTTATCATTTAAAACTATAATTTAGGGCCGGGGGCTTGTTCTCCTGAACCTAAAGAAGTTTGAGTATTCAAAACTGAAATAAAAATTAAATTGAAAATTTTAAAAACCGTGGGAAAAAATTTTTAAACGTACCTAACAAATAATATGTGTGGTATTGGCTCTTTGTATGTATTGGCCCTTCAGGTTTGACATCGTTGCGTTGGGGTACCACTAGTAATACAACTAAGTTGTATCCTGTTACTTACGTGTTACTTAGCTGTGACGACATTAAATCTAAAGGGCCAATACATATTATGATTTTACTGTTTAAAGGTTTTTAAATTTTTATTTCATGCTTTTTAAATTTTATGTATTATTAGTTTTGAGGTTATAGTATTGTGACAGTTATCTCTAAGGTCCGTTTCGGGATCTGGGTAAATTCAATAATTAACAAACTATAGTTTAAAACTACTAACAATATTTTTATTAAACACTATAAATTACAAGTACTACAATTAAATTACTATACTATTACTAATGAATAACCAACTAATAACAATAAATTGATAACGTAAACTTAAGCAATTACAAGATTATTTTTCACTTACTTAACCTAAGTCCTGCTTACGAAGTTAACAACGATTATACGTAGGCCTATCTACAAAGTATGCTAGATCTCTTTGCAAACGCACTCGTACACTTATAACTCACTAACTGACGGATCAAAACTCATCGATGGCAGATCAAAGACTAACTAACTTCAAAATGGTGTGCTCCTTATATAGATGAAGTTATGGAAGTCACGAAAAAGACAGAGATTTTAGGTGTAATAATAAAAATATAAGTTTTAACATAATGTAAACAACTCATTATCATTGAATAGAATGGTTACAATGTAACGTCTTAGTTGTAATACGTTACTGTTGGGATTTATTGTTTCATATCTTGGCGCCGTATTTCAGTTTGTATTAATAATTAATTCTGTTCACCGCAAGCTGCTGCTATCTAGCGTTTTTCTATTGCACTATTCTAGCCTGAGTTGAGTTTTATTTCTGCTAATTTTAATTATGTACCTTTTTTTCCTGGTTCGACGTGCACTCTTGATTGTGAATTGAAATGGAACGGTTCTATTACATTAAAATGTTTCGCCGATTTTGTACTTTTTATTCTTTTAGTTAAAGAATGTCGTTTTTGGTTTTTATGTTGCATAATGATTATTGCTAATGTTTAATTATGATTCTTTTATTTTTATCTGCTGTTCTTCTTTACATCTAATGATGTTACGTAAATTTTTATCAGTGTGGATAGAGGGGGGAGTGACAGAAGTGGTAGGCAGAAGCGCGGTTTTGATTTTGGACGCTGAGTTGGTGCAGCGGTTCAACAGCTGTCCTGTTTGCGATAGCCCTTGGTTCACTGTGTTTTTTTTTCTTTGGACGTGTCACCGCCTGTGTGGGCGTGTGTATGTTGCACACGTTTTCTTTATATAATTATTTATTTTTCTATTTACATTTTTTTTTTGTTGTTGCACATGGTATAATAGTATTTGTTATTTATTAGACTTAGAATTTTTGGTGTTCGTTGAATATTTTCCGTATCAGCTGTGTTAGGGTGGCTGGTAAGTGCCTCCCTTTTGAGTACTGTTTTCTCGTGTTTTGCTGGCTAATATGGAGCCTATTGGCCCCAGTCTGTGCGTGGATCATCTCTTAAAAGATGACGTCTTGTTCGAATTACGTAGTCGCGGTGTTAACGTGGAGGGAACCGTATCCGAGTTGAAAGTCAAACTCAGGCGCGTACTTGCGCAAAATATTATTCAAAATGCTGAATATTTAAATGTATTGCCTCTCGATAAAGAATTACAACTTCTGACTTTAAGAGTACATAGTTTTTTACAAGAAATTGAGAACATTGAAACACCACTTTCAATGAGATTTTATAACGGTTTGTGTAGTAGACTGTCTTCAGTCTCAAACCGTGTCATGCTTTTGAAAACCTTATGTCTTAACGATTCTGGTTTGACAGAAAAGATTTCTGAATTTGAAAATCATATATCTGCTTTGAATGGTACTATGAATTCTCTAAAGGAAGTTTGTACTAGGGAAATAGCAGGTACTTCTCCCGGTACCAGTGGTTCGAATAATTTTCTTGAAAATTCTATTCATGCCTTTAAGGGTCATATGTTAAACGATAACGTTCCTAACACTAATGTTGTACGGGGTTCTGATTGTGTAAGTTCATCTGTTTCTTTATATGGGAAGTTGCCCCATCCCGCTGAAAAGCTTTTGAGTAAATTGTCAATCTGTAATGGTTTCAACATCGACGAATTATTGAATTTTTTCGGTATAGCTATCGATCTCCAGGACTCTTTTACTGACATTAAGAAATGTATTGTTTCATTATTGCTACCATATGTGGCAAATCCGTTGCGCGATGTTTTGATCAAACACACTGTATCGCAAAACTTCGGCGATTTTCAACGCGAAGCGATACAAACTTTTATTCCTATTCGGCAATTTGTTGAATTGAAGCAAAGATTATTTTACAGGAGTCAGCGGATAGGTGAGGATCTACATCGTTATATTTCTGATGTTAAAAGGTCGGCAGCTATTTTACAGTTGTGTTTAAGCGAGGCGGAAGTTGTTAATAGTATTGTCGATGGGTTGTCGCCCGAAACCCGCTCTTGTTTAGTAATGAGTCAGCGACCCAATAATTATAATGAATTGAATTTAATGTGTATTCAAGTTATGAATACCTTATTTGCCGATAAGCAGCGGCAAAAGGCAGCCGGGGATCATTTTCGTAGTGAGCCCTCAAATAAAAATTTGCTGTTATGTCATTATTGTAAGAAACCAGGACACGTCATTGTAAATTGTTTCAAAAGGACTGCTTCTGATGGGAGAAATACTTCCAATAATCATGCTAATGTTTCAAAAAAACTAATATGCAATGGAGTTGATCAAGTTAGCCCTCTCCATTATTTTAAGTCTAAGCCTAACTTATTTACTAAATTTCCTGCCACTTGTTTGTTATGTAAAACGCGTGGTCATTATATATGGCAGTGTTCTCGTTTCAAATCTAAGTTAAATTTTAACTCGAGTATTAATCTTGTCAGTGAAAATGTTGTCAAGTCTATTATTAAAACCGACCGTCGCATCGGCAATAATTATTTAAAGTTGGTCCGTTGGCCTAATGCTGTGCTACAAGGCGGACTGAAACCCAGTCGTAGCAGCATTGTTAATATTTGTCCAGTTAGAAGTCGTCCTAGGACCAATCTTGTTTTTAGTTCTTGTGAAATCCCAGCGTTGCTCGACTCAGGATCAGTTAGATCGTTTATGAGTTTGAAAGTTTTCAATCTCATAAATAATTCTCATAATATTAAAAATATACAATCTTCTGATATTGTATGTTCGTCAGCCACCAGTTCTAAATTAAATATTTTGTATGAAGTGTCATGTAAGATCAGGATTGATGGTTTTACTTGGTGTTTTCCTGTATTTGTCGCCGACAATCTTGCATGCCCGTTCATTCTTGGTTCTGATTTTTTTATTCACACTGGTTTGGTGCTTGATTTGCCTTCTTCTTCCTTTTATTTCAAGTTTCGCCCTAAGGAAAAATTACCCTTGTTTTCTAATCCTGATTCTGCTTTTTCCGAAAACCACCAAGTGGAGTCTCTTGACTCTAACGATAAGGACTGGCATAATTTAGTTTCCCATCTGAACGTTGAACAACGTGAACGCGCAGTGGAGTTGTTTAGCGAATTCGCTGATGTGTTAACGACTCGCTTGGGTATTACACATCTAGTCGAGTACGACATTAAATTAAATAACCATACCCCTGTTAAGTCGCATCCCTATGTCCTCGCTCCACCCAAGATGTTGCTTTTGCGCGAACTCGTTGATAAGCTGTTAGAGCAGGGTATCATCGAGCCTAGCAACTCATCTTATGCCAGCCCAGCTTTTGTTGTCGCCCGTGACGACAAGAAACCCCGTATGGTGATTGATTATAGGAAGCTTAACCAACATGTTGATGTTGAAGCGGTCCCTCTTCCCAATATTCATTCTTGTTTCGATTGGTTCGGGAAGGCCAAGTATTTTACCGTACTTGACCTCAATTCCGCATATCACCAAATTCCTCTTTCTGAAAAGTCCAAGCATGTGACAAGTTTTTGCACTCCTTGGATGCTGTACCAGTTCACTAGGATTCCTTTTGGTTTAGCCACCGGAGGTCAAGTTTTGTCCCGTCTTCTTGATAAGATCTTTCATGACGTTAAGTTTAAATATGTCTTTAATTTTCTCGACGATGTTCTGATTTTTTCTGAAGATTTTGACACCCATGTTGTCCACGTGCGCGATATTCTCACCCGTTTATCCGATGCCGGTCTCACGGTAAATCCTGAGAAGGTTAAATTCGCCGTAGGTGAAGTAGGTTTCCTTGGCCATCTCATTTCATCTGGTGGTGTCAAGATCGATCCTGAGCGTACTTCGTCCATAATGAATTTCCCTCGACCCAAGAATGCTAAGGCTGTGGCTAGGTTTGTCGGCATGGTTAATTTTTTTAGAAAATTTATTCCCAAATTCTCTGAGATTGCTGCTCCTTTAAATGCTCTACGTGGGAAAAAGTGCCCATTTCGTTGGAATGAGAATACTCAGCAAGCTTTTGATACTTTGAAGAATGCCATTAGTCATCCGCCTGTTTTAAGAATACCCGATTTCGAAAGGGGTTTCATCTTGCAAACGGATGCCAGCTCTTGTGCCTTAGGTGCCATCTTGCTGCAGGAGATTGATGGATCGCGTCAACCTGTGGCTTATGCTTCTCGGACATTAACTCAACAGGAAAGAAAAGCTTCAGCCTATGAACTTGAGTGTCTAGCCGTGGTCTACGGAATAGAAAAATTCCGTCCTTATCTGGAACATCGAGAATTCGAATTGGAGACCGACAATCAGGCTTTGTCCTGGTTGCTCGCCAGACCTAGATCACTGGGAAAGCTAGGAAGATGGATTGCCAAAATCATGTCAATGAAGTTAAAGGTTACCCATATTAAAGGGACTCAAAACGTGATAGCTGACACCCTGTCGCGGATGTTCGAGGAAAATGATCTTCCAGCTGCTGAGCATGAGGTGGGATGTTTCACTATTTTGAACGATTTTCCCCTGGTTTTTGCTGAGTTATCCACTTATCAAAACCAAGACCCTGATCTGTTACCCATTATTTCCTCCCTGAAAGGTGGTCAAGTTTCGCCCAAATTTTATCTTTCTAAAGGTGTTCTTTGTATCAAACCTTTAGGCCATTTCCCTTCCCGCATAGTTCTCCCTTCTGTTCTGATCGACATGGTGTTCGCTTACTTTCATGATTCTCTGTTAGGAGGTCATCTAGGCTTTATCAAAACACGTAGGAAAATTTCCCAATATTTCTTTTGGAATTCCATGTCAAAAGATATCGAAGCCCGTATCAAATCTTGCAGTATCTGTGCCACGAGTAAACCCTCTCGTAATTCTAAGTTAGGTCTTTTAGCGTCCACTGTCCCTGTTCGTCCTTTTCATGTCCTGCATATTGACTATGTAGGACAATTGCCTCGTACTCGTTTTGGCTACCGTTACATCCTGGTGATAGTCGATTCCTTCTCCAAATTCACTTGGCTCTGTCCCGTGCGTGAAGCTAACTCCGCCTGTACTATCAAAGCTCTTAAGGATCATGTGTTTCAGAGTTTCGGTTACCCCGATATTATCATTTCTGACAACGCCACTTGCTTCACGTCACATTCTTTTCGAAATTTTCTTTTTTCCTTAGGTATCAAGTTTGCCACTCTGTCTCCTTATCATCCCCAACCTTCGAACGCCGAGAGATTTAACCGTAATCTCAAGGCAGCCCTCATCGCTTTTCATTCTAATTCGCAAACCACCTGGGACCAATCCCTTACATGGTTACAACTAGCTTTTAATACTTCTTTCCATGAATCCATTAAAACCTCCCCCTTTAATATCATTTTTAAAATCTTCCCTTCCTGTCCCTTATCCAATATATGGAAGATTAGTGATTTATTGCCTCAAAATCCTCGTTCTGCGTCTGAAGTTTGGAGGAGTGCCAAGACAACTTGATAAAAGCGCGAAAGAAGTTTGCTCAGCATTACAATAAGGATCGAAAAGAAAGTAACTTCAAAATTGGTGACCTTGTGTGGTGTTTGAAGCATAATCTGAGTTCGGCTGTGAACAAGCAATCTGCTAAGTTGATGACGCGCTGGTTCGGCCCTTTTTCCATTATTAAATTTTTAACCCCTGTAACTGTTGAGTTGGCTCGTCCTGGTGGTACTGACTGCGTCAGGAAGGCGCATGTTTCCCAGCTCAAGTTTGCGTACGGACCTGTTCGTCATGCGGACATCCCCGAACAATGCGATGAAGATGAAGACGACGTTGATTCTGTTGATTTGATTGATTTGTCTGTTATTAATTTTGACTCTACTCTGTCTGCTGTTTCCAATATGGAAATTTACTGATTTTGTCCTTTGTAAGACGTCTTACCTAAATTTTGCCCTGTTTGGTCTTTATCTGTTTGGTAATTAAATTTTTTTTTTGCCTTGCTTTGTTTGGTATTTTGCCTGGCATTTTTGGTTATTTGCCCCTTTGGTGGTCTATGGACCTTGTTGTGTTTGTTTTGGCGTTTGGAAGTTTTGCCTCTCGCCTTGTCTTTGGGTTTCGAGGAGACGTCCTCTACCCTTTTGTCTTGATCTTTGGATCGTTGGCTTTTGTAGCTTATTTGGGGTTTTCCCCTTTTCTTTTCTGGGACGCAGCGAGTCCTTTTGTAGTTGTTAAGTTTTCTGGGACATAGCGAGTCCCTTTTGTAGTTGTTAAGTTTTGGGTTTACATCCTATTTGGGTTGTTGGTTTTCGGTGTTGGTGTTAGAATTATGGGTGCTGTCTCCGACTCACCTTCCCTTTGCTGGGCGAATGTGCCGGGGCAGTCACTGCGGATTTGTGGGGGTTTCCTGGGTTTTCGGTCTCTTTCCTTAGCCGGGCGGACGATCGGAGATTCCGGTCATCTTCACGGTCCCTTTTCTCGGTTTTGTCTTGTCGGTCACGCGAGGGAGATGACCTTAACTACTCCTGTGGGGTTTTTTGGGGGGTCGATGTGAGTCGCGCTAGGGGACGACTTTAAACTCCCCGTTGTTGAGGTGCCTCTTCTCGCTTTGGGCAAACCAAACCATTTTCTGGTTTTGTTTGTTCTTGGCGGGGGGAGTCTGTAACGTCTTAGTTGTAATACGTTACTGTTGGGATTTATTGTTTCATATCTTGGCGCCGTATTTCAGTTTGTATTAATAATTAATTCTGTTCACCGCAAGCTGCTGCTATCTAGCGTTTTTCTATTGCACTATTCTAGCCTGAGTTGAGTTTTATTTCTGCTAATTTTAATTATGTACCTTTTTTTCCTGGTTCGACGTGCACTCTTGATTGTGAATTGAAATGGAACGGTTCTATTACATTAAAATGTTTCGCCGATTTTGTACTTTTTATTCTTTTAGTTAAAGAATGTCGTTTTTGGTTTTTATGTTGCATAATGATTATTGCTAATGTTTAATTATGATTCTTTTATTTTTATCTGCTGTTCTTCTTTACATCTAATGATGTTACGTAAATTTTTATCAGTGTGGATAGAGGGGGGAGTGACAACAAAAAGAACCAATCACCTGAATAGATATCCGACTCCTTTAGTTAGCCGTACAACAATAGGCTGACCTATCCTATACATAACCATTTGCCCGTTATATTTCTATTTCTTAGAAACCCTATTTATTATTTACTATAACTATTATTATTTACGTTAACACCTTTTAAATCTCTGTCCATCTCGGGAATTCTCGAACACACTTGTCCTTTAGGTATTGTCACAGTATTTTAATGGGCCTACACTTTTTTTTATTGAATCATAGCTAAAAACACTCTCAATCAAGTCACCTTTAAACAAAAAATCTGGTGTGAAACACTCACACAACTTTCTCTTGCCAATGCAAATAATTAATAATAAACCTAACATTATTAATAAAATATTAGAAATAAACAAAAACTAACTTAAAAACATAACCTTATTTTAATCATGAGTGAATGACGCAAAATGACAATCGAACTCAGTTTGGCTTAAAAATACGGAAAATCACGCTTTCACGCTAAACTAGGCTCTGTAGAGAAAAATGCTCTAAGCAAAAGTTGTAGATCTTTTAATTTTCTATAAATTTAATTATATACACTTTTGTCGTAAAATGCATACTAAGACCGAAATGTTTAAAAAATCGATTTTTCTCACGTTTTCGTGAGAAAAAAAACAGAAAATCGCAAATTACCGCTAAACTAAGCGTTATACAAAAAAATGTTTGAAATAAAAGTTGTAGAATTTTACATTCTCTAAAACTTTTATTATATAACGTTTTGCGCTAAAATGCATATTAAAGCCGCAATCTTAAAAAGAAAATGTTTTTACGTAAAAACAGCCTCACGCAGAATTTCAGCAAACATGGCGCCTACCCTATATTGTAGAGCATAAAAAATGTAGTAAACCAGGCGATTTTAAAAAAAATCGTAGGACTAGTTTTTGAGAAAATCGCAAAAAAGTGAAAAATTATACGAATAAACTACTACTTCCGGTTGACCGACTTTGATGAAAATGTTCGTGTCGGGTCCGGTAGTGATATGTAACTTAAGTTTCAAGTTTCAAGTTCGTACGATGTTCCGTTCTTGAGATATTCTGTTCACTCACACACACACACACACACACACACACACGTACACACACACACACACACACACACACACGCACACGCGCACGCACGCACGCACGCACGCACACGCACACACACACGCGCACGCGCACACACACACACACACACACACACACACACACACACACACACACACACACACACACACACAGACACACACACAGACCAATCGCTAAAAACATGTTTTTTGGGTTCAGGGGGTCTGAAAACGTATAGATCCGGTGAAAACTCGATTTCGAAAAATCGACATGAAAACAATACTTTCCTTCCTATATATTCATATAGGCAAGAGAAAGTAAAAAAATCTGGTGTGAAACACTCACACAACTTTCTCTTGCCAATGCAAATAATTAACAATAAAACATTACAGATAATTATTTTTTAATTAGTAATAAAACATTACAAATAAACAAAAAACTAACCACAAAAAACATAACCTTTTTTTAATCATGAGTGAAAGACACAAAATAAAAATCGACCTCAGTTGGGCTTAGAAACATGGAAAATCACTCTTTCATGCTAAACTAGGCTCTGTAGAGAAAAATGCTCTAAATAAAAGTTGTAGATCTTTTAATTTTCTATAAATTTGGTTTTCACACTTTTGTCGTAAAATGAGTACTAACGTTGAAATGTTTAAAAAATCGATTTTTCTCACGTTTTCGTGAGAAAAAAACAGAAAATTGCTAATTACCGCTGAACTAAGCGTTACACAAAAAAATGTTTGAAATAAAAGTTGTAGGACTTTAAATTCTCTACATTTTTTATTATATACATTTTTGCGCTGAAATGCATAATAAAGCCGCAATCTTAAAAAAACAATTTCTTTACGCGAAAACAGCCTTACCAAGAATTTCGGCAAACATGACGCCTATCCTATCTTGTAGAGCATAAAAAATTTAGTAAATTAGGCGATTTTAAAAAAAATCGTAGGACCAGTTTTTGAGAAAATCGCAAAAAAGAGTTTGTACGATGTTCCGTTCTTGAGATATTCTGCACACACACACACACACACACACACACACACACACACACACACACACACACACACACACACACACACACACACACACACACACACACACACACACACACACACACACACACACACACACACACACACATACACACACACACATTCACACGCACACACACACACTCACACACGCGCACGCACACACTCACACACACACACACACACACACACACACACACACACACACACACACACACAC
This sequence comes from Catonia carolina, assembly GCA_035578175.1. Taxonomy (NCBI): domain Eukaryota; kingdom Metazoa; phylum Arthropoda; class Insecta; order Hemiptera; family Achilidae; genus Catonia; species Catonia carolina. The sequence goes on from JAQMRL010000012.1 coordinate 6,386,510, forward strand.
ACACACACACACACACACACACACACACACACACACACACACACACACACACATACACACAGACCAATCGCTAAAAACATGTTTTTTGGGTTCAGGGGGTCTGAAAACGTATAGATCCGGTGAAAACTTGATTTTAAAAAATCGACATGAAAACAATACTTTCCTTCCTATATATTCATATAGGCAAGAGAAAGTAAAAAACTAAACCAAAAACAGTCATCCGTTTGGGAGCCACGGTGCCATAGACAGACAGACAGACAAATACACCGTTAGACTTAAAGGGGTAAATCTTAAGGAGTTTTTTATGTTTATGGGTTAAATCATCACTGCCCACCCCAACCTGATTCCGTAGGTTAGAAAGGACTAAACCATTGAATAGTACACTGTTTACATGCATGAGAAGCTCCATGAGATAATTATTGGCTCTTATTTACGTAAAACGAAGATAATTTATTTGTCGTTTGATTGTAATCATTATTTCATTTATAGGCTCTTGTAAGAATGGATCGACATATTCCACAGTCCCAAAGAATGGCTCGTGTAGATGAAGTTATTTCTGAGGTAAGTTTAATAAAATATCTTTTTCCGTTTCGACAGCTAGGTACTGCTTGGGGTTGTCCAACAATCTAAAGAGATCACTGATGAAATTGTTTAACCTTCAGATTTACAACTTTTGGGTCATTTCTTTTTCCTTGACTCAGAGCAACTACGGCGCATACGCTGAACTGCGATGGCAGCACAAAGGATATAAACGGAACTTACTCTCCGGATGCCATAGTTAAAGAATCATCGGAACTGTTTTTATGTTAGTTCAGTTTCTCAACAAAACTCAAGTACTGGTATCGCGCTGTAAGTTGACGATCATCAGCGAGTGTAAGAGTGGACTATGTGGGGATTGGAAGTGCTACTATGTGTGCTTTTATAAATACATCATAGCAATAGCTCTAACCACAACATCATGTAGTTATTTACTCTTATATTGATTTGTGTATTTTTCAAAAACTATGTCGTTTTATAAACATCCCATTGTATTATTTATTGATCCTTAATAAACATTCATTGTAAATAAGCCATACTACTAGGCCTAAGCTATATTTAGTATTCTTTATTAGTTATCTGCAGAAACTGAATTACTGCACACTGACATTTATAGTGATAGACTAGTTAGTTCGTGATTTACATTATGAGTTACACGCTTGATACGTCTTATGCTACCAGTACTTTCATTTTCATGTTAGCTGATGTTAGTAGGATGAAAATAGTATCCTCTGTGTCTCTGTGTAATAGCGTCCTCCCCACAAAAGGCGCAATCGTCAACTTATAGCCCGTTACAAATAGAGCGAATTAGTCACGCTGTATGGAATTTTGTTTTTGATCATACTGTGCATACTTTTACTTAATACGCATGCTCACTTGTATTGCTGGTTGCCTTCTGTCTGGTACTCTTAGCGTAGACTGACTTTAGGGTAAATAATTTAACACTCCACCTGCCTATTATAAGCACAAAAAATGATGCCAATAACATGCGTATTCCCAAGCCGTCACCCATTCAAGTAGGGGTGACCGGGGGAATCACGCCACCTTAAGGGAAAATATTTTATTATTCATGTTAAATTGTTTATAATTTAATATTTATAATTTAATTACATTCTATAGATGTTTGGTATTTTACTAAATTTTTTGATTGCTTTTCCTGCAACTCTAAGTGCATTAAATGTATTTTTTATTATTTGTCTGCATGGTGGCGGGATTTCCCCAGGTACCGGGGTAATTCCCCCATTCACTTGGGGTAATTTCGCCACCTGCAATAATACTAATAAATTAGTGGGAAATGAAATAAAAGAAAATGTTTTAGGAAAACTTACTGAATAACGGTATTAAATTTTAATGAACAATGTTTTCAAGAATTACTTGACAAGAAAAAGGTTAAAGTTTAATCTTAAGCCCTCATAGGCAGGAACTCTTTCTTAACAATTTTTATGCTTATTTTAGATTCACTTTCTTCAAGAATCGATTTCATATGAGTAGAAGTAAAAATAGCTGAGTGGCCTTTACGCATTAAATTTTCCTTCACGTGCTTTAGATTATGATTGTTTGATTTAAGCTAAGATTGAAATCTGCAGATACAGTGACAGTGTTGGAACGATTGACCTCTTCATCAACTTGGTTATCCATAATCAAAGGCTGTACAGCTTCAGATGGTGCAAAGTCATCTTCTTTGAACGAGGCAATTAATACACGAGGCAATTGAAATTGTATGGAAATCGCATTAAAATAATGAGACTATGACTTGGGGTTAATCCGCCACCTTTCCAGGACGGCAGCATAACCCCGTCTTAGGGTGGTGTCATAACCCCGACTTGATAACATGGTAAACATAGGTAACCCACACCGAATAGGAATCAGAACAAACAGATCTAACAACGTTAACATGTGGCTAAATAAATACACTTTACATGTATAATACTCATACGAGTCTATTATCAACTCAATTTTTACATATCTCAACAGTTTGAAAGCAAAAAATTAGATAAAATTTTCAATAAAAACTAAAATTGTTCTACACGCTAATTTAGTTCTCACTCAACTGTGGACACAACAGATAGTGCTTATGGCGTTGTCTTCTAGGTTCTAGCACCTATCCCAGGAATATCTGACTCAAGGCTTGAGTTATACATGGGGTGGCAGAATTACCCAGTGTAACGCAATTCCCCCGGTCTCTCCTACTAACCGCAACCAATGGTGCTTAAGTTCGGTGATCGGTTGACAAACGTTTTTTTATAACAACAACATTTTATTAATTTCATTTACAGTATTTACAAAAATATACTTATTACTAAACACATTAAAGTAGATATTAAATAGATATTGTTATTTTATTGTGTGTGAATAAGTGATAGTAATGTAGGGATGATAGTCCCTGCTAACATAGTACATTTATAGCTTGTCTACCTCTAAAATTTATTTGAACAAGTTTATTTGTTTACACATTTCCGTTGTAGTCATTTAACACTTTATTATTGATACATTTTAATAATGTCTACACTGTGTAATAAATTGACACAAAAACCTACTAACATACATATACACTTTCGAATAATTAATCTTTGCTGTTGTTGAAAAATTAGATAGCTTGATAAGTCAGTTTGATGGTAAGTTGTGTTTACACATCTCTGAAATCTCTTTAGTTAACCTGTTACTTGTTAACTGATAGCTGTAGAATTTTTCTGGTAAGTTCAATATATGATCATTTAATAGTTCCAGTTGAGATAATTGATGTAATTCACTGATTCTATTATATCTGTCTTTTGATAATACTAACCTAAGACACTTATTCTGCAATACTTCAGTGGTTTAAAATTTGTTTTTGCCACACTACACCGCACTGGAGAATCATACGTTAAGATTGACCTCAGAAGCATCATAATTAATAATTTATTCTTGGATAACAATTTAGAATTTTTGGCCATAAGTGGATTATAGCTTATTTTGTATCGAGTAGACTTTCCTGATGGTTCCTTTAGTGTGCATTCTGAATGTTAACTTGCTATCCAAGTGTCCTCCCAAGTACTTAATGATGTTACTGGGATGACTCAGTGGCCACAAACAGTGAGAACCAGTGTAATTAACATGGTGTGGCCATTGCCTGTACAATGCTATGATATTTATAAATTTATTTTACCTAGTATATGAATAAGTTATGTAAAGGCTATCCGTGTGTACAATTTTGGGAAATAAAAAATTAAATATCTTTCTTCTGTTTTTGACAGTTGGCTCTGACAAATTGCCAGAATACTATTATTGGAGTTTCTGGAAAATTGAAAGGAATTTCTGGAGGTGAAATGAAAAGATTGTCTTTTGCTTCTGAGGTAAGTAGTTCATCTTTTAAACGCTATGCAACTATAACCATTTTTTTTTTAGTTTATTTTAACCCTTTGAATGCCAGGATCCAATGTTGTCGGATGAGAGGGTCGTCTGAAAAGTGCCAGTTCTCTGGTCACATCGGATCTCAGTAAACTGTTGCATAAATGGCTATAAGTTCCCTATACACCGGTAGAATGAGTCGAATTTTAGCTTTATTAATAGTATAAATTATAAACTTTCATTTTATATGAATAGATTTCAGTGTTATTTAGTAACATCTATTTTACAAAGAGTTTGTGTACTTTTTTGTAAACACGCGCGTCAAATGGCGGCTTTGTCATGTGGGTGTAGTGGCAATGTTATTTTTTGTTATGTTAGTAATTTTAAATAGTGTCGTATTATATATCAATCTAATCAGAACAAAATTGCCATAAAATTAATTAACTCGTGATGGTAAAAATATTTTTTGTCAGAAACGTAGTGGATGAAGAAATTTTTATCAACATTAGATTTCAGTAGTGAATGAAGATATTTTAGTAAATATCGAGTGTCTCAAAATAATGTATACGCATTTTGAACGGATATATCTACTTGAAGAAAACATTTAAATATATAGGCCTAATATTTGTGTTGTCTTGTAATATAAACTTATAAATTTTCAAAATGATTCCAGTTAACTGCAATGCGTGTACCACTACATGCTATTGCAGAATTGCAATTTAATTGTACGGTATCTAAATATATTTTGTTAAAAGCAGTCATAATCTCCTGTTCCATCTGTCCTAACGCCCTTGGCTTTTTTTCCGTACACAGTGTCTTTCAGAATACCCCAAAGATAATAGTCCAAGGGTGTTATAGGTCTGGAGATCGCCCTGGGTACTCTGCAGTGCTTCCTCTTCGCCACATCCAATCCTGAGGAAAGGTGTTATCAAGAAATCTCCTCCCGTCAAGAAGATAGTGCAGTGAAGCCCTATCTTGTTGAAAGTACACTTCTTCATAGTCATAAAGGTTCTGTATAGCTGGAATAATGTTGTGTTGTAGCATTCGTAAAAAAGCTTCATTGGTAACTGTTCCTTCAAAGAAAAATGGCCCAACTTTACCCCGTAATGATATACCACACCATACTATCAAGCCAGGTAAATTCACTGGTTTCTGTTCAATTACGTGTGGATTTTCGTTAGCCCAATAAACACAGTTATGCCTGTTATTCCACTAAGTTTAAATGTTGCTTCATCTGACCAAACAATTAAATCACTAAACCTTTCATTTACTGTATCCCTGACCCGAAACCATTCACAAAGCTGGAGTCTCCTGTCTGGATCGTCTTCATTCAACGTATGCAGAAGTCATGGGATGTATGGTCTCCATTAGCTTTTAAATTTCTATGAACTTTATCTTTTTTAAGTCCAGTCTCATGAAAGCATTGTCTGAGAGATTTATTTGGGGATCATGTAAGTGTCTGCATAACCACATTGACATTTTAAATTACTTGTGAAGGTTTTTCTCATTGGAGGTTGTTCCTTGTTCACATTCCTCACTGTCTCATGTGTTTCAAACATAGCATAAATCCTAGCAATTGTTATCCTTGAAAGTGATTGAGTTCAAAATTTCATTTGCCATTGTCTTTGAACCTCTTGAACATTCACAATCTTCTAGTAACACTTTAAAACCCATTTACGTTGATCAAAAGACAACTAAACTTCAGCTATGTTTAGCTCATACTAAACGAGAGAAATAATGGCGATAGTTACATTGTTAAAAAACAGATGTTTTATATTATCAGCTGATGTAGGTTTTCAAGCTGTAAGTGTTTTTTTCAAATAAATATAATCCGTTCAAAATGTGTATACATTTTTCTGAGACACTCTGTATAAATAAATTATCAATGAATAAATATAATAAAACAGTGGTATTTATAAAGTTAGGTTTTCTGCAAGTTTCTGTAAAAGAATTAAGCTAATAACATTATTAGTTGTGATAAAATTAATTTTTAAAGGGATTAGTGTCATTAGCCTGTTTTTGACCTGGTGTAGCACTCAAAGGGTTTAGTCACAGCCACATTTTGGTTCAAAATTTTCATCTGTTTTTATCTAATCTGGAATTTCTTCGATATCTATGGGTTCAATGACAGGGATTTTGTTTTTGTTAGCGAGATTCATTAGTTCACTTAAATGATTGTTAATTTTTTGAGCTTTTGATTTTTTTCTTTCGCTAGCCCTATATATATATGATATATGGAGATATATAGAGAAGGAAAGTATTGTTTTCATGTCGATTTTTCAAAATCGAGTTTTCACCGGATATACATGTTTTCAGGCCCCCTGAACCCAAAAAACATGTTTTTAGCTATTGGTCTGTGTGTGTGTGTGTGTGTGTGTGTGTGTGTGTGTGTGTGTGTGTGTGTGTGTGGAAAAAATATTTCTAGAACGGAATATTGTACAAAGTTGAAACTTGGAACTTAAGTTAGGTACCAATAGAGGACCCGACACGAACATTTGCATCAAAATAGGTCAACTGGAAGTAGTAATTTATTCGTGTGATTTTCTCAAAAACGGCTCTACGATTTTTTTAAAAATCGCCTCATTTACTAATTTTTTTATGTTCTACAAGATAAAGTAAGGGCCATGTCTACTAAAATTCTTGGGGAGGCTGTGCTTTTGTAGAAAAAAATAATTTTTTTAAGATTGGAGCTTTAATTTATATTTTACGGCAAAAGTATAATGAAAGTTGTAGAATATTTAAAAAGCTACAATTTTTATTTCAAACATTCGTTTTGTACAACGCTAGTTTTTTTTCATAAAAATAAGTACAAAAATAAAATTGTTAAAGATTGTGGCCTTACTATGCATTTCATGACAAAACATAAATATAGTTAAAGTTATAGGAAATTATAAAACCTTAATACCTTAACCTTGATAAAATCTTTTATTTCAAGCATTTTCTTCTACAGAATAAACTAGTAGTTAAAAGGTTTTTTTTCATTTTGTTTTATTTTGCAACTGTAAAAGTTCAACCAGCAAAAAGGTTTACATTTTGTGTCAATAAAATAAATCGCTTTAATGGCTTTGAGGAGGACACCACCCAGTGATAGCTCTCCAGAGTTGAGAGGGTAAATAGTGAGTTTTTGTATTTTTAAGTTCTATGGGTTGATATTCATTTTGCGTCATTCACTCAAGATTAAAACTACTATCGGTTTCATAATCATTGACACCCGAGTTTGAACCCTTGCATGTCCAAAATTATGAGTCAGATTTTAACATACTTTACATAAAAATTTAGCTCATTTTATTCTGCATTGATCCTTAATAAATCTTAATTTTTAATGTTGTTTAGAGATTGCCATATCGACTTTGGAAGACAAAAAGACCCAGTTTTTTGCTACTGCAATGAATTTTATGAGTTCAGAGGCGTATAACTTGATGATTATGTGATCAAAAAGTTTTAAATTTTAACACAACATAGACAATTATATTCTTACAGCCTGTACAAAATTTCAGATTTATGTTATTTAAATTCTGAATTATTAACAATATTCTGAACCCTTGCTATCTCAGTAACCGCTCGATTGTTCGGCACGAGCAAACTATCATTTTATTCAGCCGTTTTATATTTATAAAAAAACTAAATGTTAATAACAAATATGTTGTTAATAACATGAAATATTGATTGGCCAATGTTGTGGTGGAATTTTAAAAATTTTGAAAAATAGGCTGGGTAATGCAAGGGGGACGCTACTATCCATGTTGCCAGTTTGTGTACATAACATTCTGTATAACTATCTAAATTGACAGACTGCATTGTCAATTCAGGCAAACAATCAGATTCAGGCTACATGGACATTAGCACCCACCCCCCGAATTACCCAGTCTATTTAAAAATTCTTTTTTTCTACCACAACCAGTTTTTGGTTTCGTTGCTACCACAACAAATTTCATGCGTGGTGTTTCGACCGAGCTGCTTAGGCGTTTCCCGTCTGTTGTTTTTTCACCGGGCAGTCTTGGTGGAAGTGTCGTTCTGGGCAGAAATGACACAGCGGTGCTTCACTACCCCTGCGGGCATCTTCTTTCCTCGCCGAACTAGATGTGTGTGCTTGCTTGATGTCCTTTTCTATGGTTGCGGCCCTTTCTATCAACTCTTCCAGTGTTAAAGGCGCGCGCAAAACCGTTGGCACATTCTTATCTCTGGTCGTAGTTGTTCTAACAGCATCGGGAGAATGGCTTCTTCAGTGGTCTTGGGCAGTAGTCTGTGCATTAGTTCTTTTTTCTGAGGATGAAAATATCGGCTGGTTCATTTCTCTGTTTTCTGCAATAAAAATCGGCGAGAAGGCTATTCTTCACAGTCGTGTTATCAAACCTTTTTTCTAACAAATTGCAGATCTCCGTGTATTGCAGATTTTCGATGAGGTGACTGGAAGCCCACTTTTCTGCTTCTCCCTGTAACTGCCGACGTACAATGTCGGCTCACTCTTTGTAGGAAGCACGACTGGCCTGGAGCTGGCTGGTTATGCTGCTTATGAATTCTTCTGGCATCTCATGTAGCATCCCCGAAAAAATTGCTGTTACTGCCGGTGTGGGGGTCATAGCTGACTTGATTGCTGCACTTAGAGCATTTACAAAGCTGTCTAGAGCGTTCGAGCTGCAGTCGTCATGTAGAAACGGATTTATTGTGTTGGGCGCCATATTTTCTCTTAACTCAGGTGCTAGTCCGGTATGATAATCCTTTTCATATCCTTGCCCCACGTTCGGATGCCACTTGTCACCGTATGGCGACATTAAGTGGCAAACCTTATCTGTTTGGTGGCCCTGAAAAGGGACGTTTATGTGTGTGTCCGCCGGGGCGGACAGAGGTGGTTGATGGCCCTGAAAAGGGCCGGTGTAAACCTGAACGAGTTGGTTCTGAGAAGGACTGTTGTGCCGGTCTCGAAGGAGACCGGTGTAGGCAGCGTGTGGCTGCGGCGAGAACCGTGGCTCAAGTTGATGGACCTGAAAAGGGCCGGTTAAAACCTTAATAAATTGGTCCTGAGAAGGACTGTTATGCTGGTGTCAAAGGAGACCGGCGTAGGCAGCATGTGGCTGCAGCTGCTGCGGCGACAGCTGCTGCAAGTCCCAGAGCATCTTCCTTCTTTATCTCGTGGATGTAGTTGATCGATCTTCGTCGAAGATGTAGAGCGTAATGACAAGCGGCTCAGTGCAGTGCGCTTATATAGCTACTGAGAGCGCTGTGGTAGGGGGCGGTTACTCGCTCGGCCTTGGCAACAAAGCCCTCTGTCGGTACGCAGCCGAAGGGTTTGTCGGTACGCCACCAAAGGGTCTGCTGCGCTGACAAGGGCCGGGAGAAGTATTGAAGGCCGGCGACACAGTAAATGATTATTTAGAAGGGGTGGCGGTGACAAGAATAAAATTCTTTTATCATCATAAAATTATTAAATTTCTAAAGAATTAAAGTTTTATCAGAATAAAATTGTTCCCTTGAACTTTTGGATAAAAGAGCTCAATTAAAATTCTCAATTCTACATTTTTATTGAATAAAATGTTTGAAAATTCTGAAGAACATTTTGAAATGCACCGTAATATATAATGTTTATAAATAATGTTTAAATGCTTATAAATGAATTTTATTTTGACAGGTTTTGACGGATCCTCCACTATTATTTTGTGATGAACCGACTTCTGGTCTCGATTCATTCATGGCATTAAACGTAGTCAGTGTACTGAAATCATTAACTAATAAAGGGAAAACTATTATTTGTACGATTCATCAACCGTCGTCTGAAGTATATGCCATGTTTGATAAAATTTTGTTGATGGCTGAAGGTAGAGTCGCTTTTCTTGGATCTTTACAACAGGCTATTACTTTTTTCAGAGCGTAAGTGTTTACATTTTTCTTCTTCACATTCTCACGTAGTAGCCATTAATGATGGCTTAATGATTACAGCTGGTAAATCCAAAGTGATGGCATTTCATTGAATATGGCCCAGGAGATATCGGAAGTTGTTCTTGATGACGCGAGGTGATTGAGCAGGTGTTGATTTTTAAATTCTTCGGTTGTAATGTATCCTTTATTGGAGAGGTTCAGTCCACTGGAAATAGCATGATAGTAATTCTCTGAACGGTGGTAACTTTTCTGAATAAAAAGTCCCTTTTCGAAAGTAAAATTTCCCTTTTAATTATTCTTACAAAATATAATATAAATCTTTGTTTTGAAATTTTGAGAATCATGAAGTGATCATGTTAAAAATATTAAAAACTAATTATTCAGGAATTAATGTTGGCCACCTCCGTGACATAGTGGATAGCATGTTAGACTACTAAGTGGAGGTCTCGGGTTCGATTCCTGGCTTGGGTCTAGAATTTATTACGTGCCAAAACCCATTGTTACAGTTTCTTACTCACTGTAGTCGCTAATAACCAAGCTGTTGATGTGACTTTAAATAAACAAAACTGAAACTGAACTGAAGAATTTATGTTTATTAAATTGTGTTAAGGAACGGAAAGTTTTGTTATTAACTTAGAAAATGACTCATGTTCTAGTGAGAGCGATGAACTTCTTGACTGTGATTAAATAAAAATTATTTAATTTATACTTTCTCTTGCCTATATGGATACATTGGAAGGAAAGTATTGTTTTCATGTCAATTTTTCGAAATCAAGTGTTTTCACCAGATATACACGTTTTCAGACCGCCCTTAACCAAAAACATGTTTTTAGCGATTGTTGTGTGTGTGTGTGTGTGTGTGTGTGAACAAAATATCTCAAGAACGAAACATCAGATGAAGTTAAAACTTGAACCTTAAGTTAGGTACTAAAAGAGGACCCGACACGAACATTTTCATCAAAATCGAACAACTGGAAGTAGTAGTTTATTCGTGTATTTTGTCACTTTTTTATGATTTTCTCAAAAAGTGTGTGTGTGTGCGCGTGCATGCGCGTGCGCGTGTGTGTGTGTGAACAAAATATCTGAAGAACGAAACATCAGATGAAGTTAAAACTTGAACCTTAAGTTAGGTACTAAAAGAGGACCCGACACAAACATTTTCATCAAAATCGAACAACTGGAAGTAGCTGTTTAGTCGTGTATTTTGTCACTTTTTTTACGATTTTCTCAAAAAGTCTGCTATGATTTTTTTAAATCACCTCATTTAGGTATTACATTTTTTGTGCTCTATATGATAGGGTAGGTGCCATGTCTGCTGAACTTCTTGGGGAGGCTGTGCTCTCATAGAAAAAAATGTTTGTTTTAAGATACTTTATAGATGCATGACTGCTGACTTCTCGGCTCGGTGTACAATTTGTAGTAATTATAGTGCCTTGCTGTATGTCCGTGAAAGATTCAGCGTGACTGGCCACCCTTGTGTTCTTGAAATATTACTTATTGTACTTAAATATAATATTTAATTACAATATAACTTTCAACAAGAATTCATGATCAACACCATAGAAACCTTTACTTAGATCTAAAAACACAGCTAAGGCTTTCCTCTCCTGCGTGCTATATATTAACTGCCTGCTCATAAATCAAGACTATAGCAGTTTTGTTGACTTTACCTTTAGGAAACGATGCTGATCGTTTGAGATTATGAGGTTTTTAGTCAAAAAATTTATTAACCTAATGAACACTAACTTTTTAAAAATATTCCTAATAGTGTTTAAAATACTTACGAGCATTTTATGTATATACTTTGCCCATAACAGGCAGGTGGAGTGTTAAAATATTTGTACTCATTCCAGGACTACAAAAAATAGTTTTGTTTCTTATCACATGGCCAACCAATTATAATATAATTGGTTGACATGATATAATTATATAATATAATGACTGAAGCATTTTAGAACAGAAGAGGTAGAGATGTAAAAGACACTACTGTCGATTTATTTATTATAGATACCTGAGTTTGGAGCCTTCTTTCTGCAAATTCGCTTGTTCAATTTTAACGCACTATACACCAAAATTTAGCTAATATCAATCTGCGTTGTTAAATGTCAGTTTCATATTTTTAGTGTTTATTAATATTCCGATATCACAATGAGGAGAAGAAAAGAGCCTATTTTTTTGTTGCTGCAACACATTGGATGTATTCAGAGTTTATAACTCAAAAACCACTCGACCGATTTATTTGAGATTTCGCAGGAATATAAACTTGTATGTTGTTTTTGTACATACAAAATTTCAGATTTGTAGTTTATTTAAATTTTGAGCTATTATTAAAACTCTGAACATCTGTTAACTCCGTAAATGCTCATTTATTCGGCAATTTAAAAAAATATCATTGTATTCAGTATAAAAAAGTTAATACACATTCATTAATATTATGGAACATCAATTGACCAGTTATTTGGTAGAATTTTTTAAATATTTAAATAATGGTAGATACTGTGGGGGATGGAAGAAGCTTAACCATGTTGCCACGTCTTTTAATCGGTTGTGTTCTTTTCTCTTCTGCTAAAGTCGCCTTCCAACGTAAGATATAACTAGTAGTTTAGTCGATTATTGTAAGTAAAATGATGAGTGGGTATTAACATTGCATTGCCATCTTTGTTATGCGTATGCCAGAAGGACATGTCCCAGGTATGCTAATAAAAATAGGTGGCCTACCGAGTTACAATGCGGCAAGATGGTTAAGCTTCTTCCATCCCCCTTAAATAAATTCCATTATTTAAATATTTAAACAATTCTACAGAATAACTGGTCAATCGGTGTTCCATATTATTAATGAATTTGTATTAACTTTTTTATGCTGAATAGAATGACTTTTTGAATTTGCCGTATTACTGAGTGGTAACGGAGTTAACAGGAGTTCATAATTTTACTAATAACTCAAAATTTAAATATGCTAAATTTAAACAGGCTTTTTTTCTTCTCATCCTGATATCGGAGTATTAATAAATGGTAAAAATATTAAGCTGACATGTAACAACGCAGATTGAAATCAGCTAGATTTTGGTGTATAGTATGTTAAAATTAAACGAGTGGTTTTGAAGAAAGAAGGCTCCAAACTCGGGTATCTATAATAAAGAAATTGACAGTAGTCATAGTTATCTCCTTGAAGAGTAATTAATTTTATTATACAGCCAGACTTTGTGGTGAATGTTTTGAAGGTGTCATTTGCAGGGTGGAAAGTAGAAGCTTTTCGGAGGGCCTGGCATGCTGATAAGCATACTTTTCCATTCAGTAGTGAAGGCAATTTTAAACCACCTCACTCCTTGTTTTACTTAGTATAGTCTGTGTAGGTTCAAACTAGCCTTTTGTCTGATGACCTAACCAACAACAAACAAGTACATACCAGCTTGAAAAGTAGGAGTGCGGATGTCAGAGAGTAATAAACCTACACTCACCAATAGATCTGCTCCGAAGTTGGAGTTTGATGTTGGAGCAGGCCAGGAGGTCTAATCCGTATTGTCTATGATGATGTTTAATGCAGTTAAACAAATTATTTATTTGTTTGTTACAGATTAGGAGCTGCTTGTCCGAGTCATTACAATCCGGCGGATTTTTTCATTCAATTACTGGCTGTTGTTCCTAATTCGGAAGAGTCTTGTAGAAGTATGATTGAATTAGTATGTGATACATTTGCTGGATCTGAGATCGGTACAAGATTGGCGATCGAATCTGAGGCAAATGTTAATTGCTATAAGGTAATGTATTTACTAGATATTAATTTCAGCCCCACTGGGTTGATCTAGAAGTAAAGTCATCGCCGCGAGTCAGCTGTTTAACAGCTGATTTTTGGAGATGAAGGTTTCTGGTTCAAATCCTAGTAAAGGTAAATACTTTTGTACGGAATTGAATACTAGACAGTGGTACTTTGATGATTGGGTTTCAATTAACCATACTCTTTCAGGAATGGTCGGCTGGGGCCTGTACAAGACTACACCTCATTTACACATCATACCCAACATCCTCATCTCATTGGGCCATGGGGTAGCTTATTGTTCTGGATTGAACAGATTGCAACGTACACACTTTAGGGTCAAAAAAAAATTAATTTCAGCCAGAACAACTTCCGGTTTTTGAGATTGAGCTCGTTTCTTTTCTACGTGACATGGGCTTACTGTCGACCATCATACTGATGCATTTGAATACATTACAAGGTGACTATTTACAATATTTGCTGTTGTATAAGATGCACTTATTTCCTTCAGTAACTGGTCAAAATCTAGGGTGCGTCTAGTGCAATGGATGGGAATTTTCTGGAACTGTTTTAATGTTTATTATGAGGGTTATCTCTAAGTAAAGACCACTGGGAAATTTTTCTCCTTGATTTTGGTAAACCTGTGTTCGTGAAGGTCACGCTAGTATTATAGGCTACACACTGTATTGTTATCTGTAAGTTGTCATGTTGTAATACGTGTGAGTTACTACCTCCTAAAATGAATAAAAACATTGATGCTGCCATTGATTGTGAAATACGTGATACGTTTTTACACCATCAAAATGTTAAGCCGGCTGAAATTCATAGGCGGTTGGTTGCTGTGTAGTGATAATGTAATGCAGTGTGGTCCAACCTTTAGTTGCCCGAGGGCCAGAGACATGGAAGAGAGAAAACGAATAACATATATATTAACTCACTATACCTTAACGAACTAGAGACTGCAGATGAAGGCGGAGCTTAGTGACCTAGATCACAGCACAAAGCCAATTTGACTTTCGTTCATCGTATCCTGCGTTGTCACATTGTGGTCCCGCTGTGGATGACCGCCTAACAAAAAGTCAGCGGTAATTCAGTGGAACAGAGTGTTACTTACCGAAGTGGCAATGTCACATCTGACCTGGGCTGTTATTGGCTAGATCTCATCTGTAGTCTTTAGTTCGTTAACGGAATAGTTTAATATATCAATGTATTTTACAGTCGAGAAATCAATGTGATGATTGGCACTGCTTTTCTGATACAAGTTTGTCAATGTCCACTGTAAGTTCAGTAAGGTAAAGTTTCAGCCTTAATTCCAGTGAAGCACTTTCAATGCGATTTCTCGTTTTTGATTTAATTTGTTTAAGAGCAGAAAAATTTCATCTTCTTCTCACAATCAAGGATCAGGCTTCTGCCTGTTCCGACTCACCATAGCGACAAGCTAGTGAATTATTGCTATCTTTTACGCGGCCTCTTAACAACTCTCCGCCCCACCGGTCTGTATTCCAAAACGCTGAGAGGGATCCTTCCTTCAGGCATTCTCTCTATGTGCTCCCTCCACCGATTATGATATTCTGCAATCTTCCCATTCAGGTTGTAAACATCTAGTTCCGTTCTAATATCCTCAGTTCACAGTTGGTCCCTACAACTGCAACCTTTGTTCTTCGCAGGAATCGCATCTCTGCCACTGTACTCTACTCTCCTTTGGTCTGGTACTAATCCATGACTCACTTCCATAGAGTAGGACTGGAGCAGCCATCACCTTATAAAATTTTATCTTAGTTGCTTTCCTTATTTTCCTGCCTAGGGTTCTGCTAATATTTATGCACATGGGTTGGAATTTGCCGACTTTCTTCTCAATATCCAAATCCGATGTCACAACCTAAATAATTGCTTTGTGATACTTATTCAAGTACTACATCATCTTCCACAATTTTTGACCGATAAGTTGTTTACCAGTAAATGCCATTACCTTTGGCTTTTTTACGGAACCGTTGAAATGTTATTTTTTGCATAATTCATTTAAAATATACACGGATCTTTAAAGCTCATCTTCACTCTCTTTCACAATCCATAAATCATTTGCAAATAGTAAAGCATTCAGCCTAATTCCCGAACTATCTTTGTGTTTCCATTGGCGGAAAATGTGATCCATATATATGATAAATAAGGTGGGTTATTGACTGCACCTGGGTCTCACTCCTTGATTGATACTTATTTCTTTCAATCGATTCTTACCCATTTACATCACTATTTGCGTATTGCAAAAGATTTCTTTTACACACGTGTGTAATTACTGCCAAAGAGCGATAACAATTGCAGAGAGAATCTAAGCAATTTGGGGAAAAGTTCTTTAGACATGAGTTTTCAGAAATTTTCAGGGACATCACACTTTTTATTCTGGTAGAATGGGTTTCCCTGAAGATCATAATCTTCGATTTGAAGGTCGCAGGGTACTACACTCACTTAAGTCTCCATGGGATTGTTGAATAGTGAATGTTTGGGTTTTGGAGAGTTCAAATCCTGGAATCTGTCCTGGAACTCTTTCTTGATATCAATTATTATTTCATGAAACATTCTCAAGTTTGTCATTTTCTTTTTCTTTCAACTGCTGACAAGATGTGAAGTGTGCTGTATTATTTGCCTTCATTGCAAATTGCATTACATCAAGTTTTTTTGTGGAAGCCCTCAATATGTTCATAAGGCAGGGAGATATTTTGTTTTCTGTCTTGTAGTTTCAACAAAGTTCCAACAAAATGTAAATGGCCACATGCAGCTTCCAGCCGGAGGTTGGACCACACTGAATAGCAGCAGAATCCATACTAATGTTTTGTTTTTTCAAGTACATATAAAAAAGCTTTTTATATTTACCTTATACTGCTTCTTATACTTTGTTTCTTACTAGTACTTTCGCGGTGCGCACTGCTTCTTCAGGTAGTATAATAGCTTCTAAAAATTGTTTACGAAGATTGTATCTTCCTGTGTGTATGGTTTGAATCAAACTGATTATGAAATGGAAAAATTTACTGCTATTACTATCTAACTAGTAGCTAAATAATTATAATTGTTTTGAAAAAAGAGCATTTAGAAACATAAAAGCGATTAGAAAGATAAAAAGAATAAATTTAAATACAATGTCGCCAACTCCCCTTCTAATATCATCGCCTGCAGACGATCCCAGGACCTACCGCAGTGAGCGCTTCTGACGCGCAGCAAGGAGTGCCTCCCCTCCAACATGAAGTGAACTCGCTGTGGGGGGGAGTATATAAACAGGTGCTTTGGCCTGCGAGCGTCATTCCTTCTATGCAATGCTGCATCCGCTGGAAGTACTATGGAATCTGCCATTCCATGGCTACGTTTAAATAGCTAGCCCTACTGACCTCTTCTTCCGTCTAGTCCGCCCATCACAGAAACTGAATCCCACACAAAATACAAAAAAAAAAATAAAAAAAAAACCTTAATAACTTTTAAAAAAGCCGTTAAAAAAAGGCCACTTACACATTTTAAAATTTAAAGAGCCGTTAAAAAAAGGGCGTACATGTACACTTACACTCACATTTAAAAGAGCCGCCATTTATTAAAAATAAAAATTTACACACACACACACTCTTCTTTTAACATTTTTCTGAAGTATCCCGCCCCTAAAATTTTCTACGAGCAATCGATTGGAAATCCCCAAGATATTGCCTTCATAAAATCTTCTACACAGATTCAGATTTGCGAGAGTCATTCATTGCCCAGCTCTCAAACCGACAGGAAGACTGAAAGAAGACTGAAAGGAACCAAAGCAAGATGAACACACCAGCCGAGCCGGGACACAGCCATCCTAGGATGACTCTACCGGTGGCGGACGCCTCATTTCCGTGTCGGCCAGCCGACGGAAGCCGGTGCGTGTCGGCAGATATCATGGTGAAGACTGAGGTCAGCGCAGGCCCGAAGGGAGCCTCCTTGGCGGCGCTATTGGCGGATGGCCTACGCCAAACCAACATTGCAGGGCTCTGAAGACCATCACTGCCACGCTGCAGTGGGGAACCAACTGCCGCTGAGGGAAGGCTAGGCTTGAACCCGGTAGCCTAGGTGTCACCCTTCGGACACCAAGCTACACACGACGGCTCAATGCATCCGACCACCTACAACGGCCCTTTTCAGGGCCACCCATTCTGCAAGGCGAGGGTTGGCCATTTGTCGTCGGCCCCGGTCGGCGACAACAAAATTTGACAGGAATTGCATAAAATATAATTTAATTCCTATTATTTTGAAAATTAAAATTAATAATAAAAATATTACAAATTCACTGATAGCAATAGCAGTAGATTTTCCATTTTGTAATCAGTTTGATTCAAGTCGTCGACCAAGGAAGATTACCTGATGAAGCGGTGCGCACCGTGAAAGTAATTGCAAGAAACAAAGTATAAGAAGCAATATAAGGTAAATGTGAAAAGTTTTTGTATTTATACATAAAAAACAAAACATTAATGTGAATAAAAGAAACATCTGAAAATGGTGTGAAAGGTTTAGAAATAACAGAATTAACATGCATGATGAAGAACTTTCGGGACGGCCCTTGATAATCACTGAGAACTTGTTGAAACATGTCAATGATGAAATCAGAAAAGATTGTCGCTCAGTGATTTCCAGCGATTATCTGGGTATCGAAGGGACAGGAAAAAGGTGGGAGTGAGAGGAATAGAACAAGAGGGAGATGAACGATTTAGCGCGCAACAGGAAGACAAGTTTAAGCAACGATATTATATGGCATCCAAAAGTAGGTGCGGCTGTTCAAATTACATTTCAATTACATTAACATGTAAAATCCAACACGTGTGTCAAATGACTTTTGCGCCACTTGGTATATCTCATGAATATATGTTGACAGGATTACATGGGTGTTTGGAGCAGTGATGGTAGTTCTTGTCCAAGAGCTTTATCACCCTACAAAGCGTCATGGTGTGCACAGTTCAAAGCTGTATTCTGGAGATCATGGATCAGTGTTTGGAAAGAACCGGTTTTAATTAAAGTCAGGATGCTTCAAACTTTTGTAAGTTCTTTTTTTTTACTTTTTATGACCATTACGCTAAACTTTCTTGCTCATAACAGGAAGGTGGAGTTTTAAATTATTTGTACTCTATCTGCTAGTTTCAGGGCTACAAATAATAGTCTTGTATCTATCACTTGGTCAGCCAGTTATATGACTGAAGTATTTAAGGACAGAAGAGGTACAGGTGTAAAATACACTAGTCACAGCTATCACCTCTGAAAGTAATGAATTTCATATACAGCCAGAATCTATGGTGAATGAAGTGAAGGTGGCATTTACAGGGTGGAAAGTAGATGCTTTACAGCGGGCCTGGCATGCTGATGAGCATACTATTCCACTCAATGAGGAAGGCGATCGTAAACCACCTCACTCCTCGTTTTACTTTATAAAACCTCTGAAGAATCAAACCAGCCTTTTGCCTGATGACCTAAACAACAACATGCTAAACTTAACAAAGAATACATACAATTGTTCACATGACATTCTCTTGTCTATGTAAATAATGAAAAATATAACCTAATTTTAATCATAATTTTATTGAATAGCTCAAATGAAATTCAACCTCTGTTGGATTTAAAAATATGGGAAATCACTAATTGACGCTAAACTAGGCTTTGTAGTGTCACCGGATGGCAGCATTAAATGGCGAGTTGAAAACTTTATTTGTTTGGTGGTACTGAAAAGGGCCGCTTAAACGGTGGTCGTCTTGCTGAAGTGTTGGTAGTAGTTATCGTGGTGGTCGAGAGGCTGGGCGACACGGTGTGCTGTCGTCCAGCAGAAAACATCATCTTCTTCCCTCGCAGTAGTACGTTGAATGGCTGCTTCATCGGATCTGGTGGGCGTAAGACTCAGTTGAAGAACTGCTGTGGGCATCGCTCGCAGCAGCGGGCGATGACGATCCCGGTCGACGGCTTACGGTGTTGGGTTGGCAAGCGAAACCATCATCCTCTCTCTTGCAGGGTCGTCGATGAGTCTCTGCTGGAGTCCAGTAGCCGTGTGCCGATGTAAGAAGTCTTGTCGATGCTGTAGACTGGCGTGGAATCGAATCTCCTGTGTGGATTAGAATTGAATCTCTTTGGGCTTAGTAGAGCACTCTTAAAATGGTCGCCGAGAGCGCTGTGGTAGGGGGCAGTTATTGTCTCAACCTTGGCGAGAAAGGCCTCTTTCGGTACGCTACCACAGGCTTACCGCCCCTTTCGGAACTATTGGCGGTTCCCTCTGTCGCTAAGTCGGAAGCTTTGTAGCTGGCAGCATAGTACCTAATCAATGGGGATGACGGTGACAGTAGAAAAAATGCTTAAAATAAAAATTGTAGATTTTTTAATTTTCTACAACTTTGATAATATTCAATTTTGTCGTAAAATGTATACTAAGGCTATGTAAGACTGCAATTTTTGTGTTCTGTAAGATTAGGTAAGTGCCATGTCTGCTGAAATTCTTGGGAAGGCTGTACTCTCATAAGAAAAAATAGTTTTTTTTAAGATTGCGGCCTGAATAAGCGTTCTAGAGCAAAAGTGTATAATCAAAGTTGTAGAACAACAAAAATCCTACAACTTTTATTGCGAACATTTTTTTATATGGGGATCGGCAGAAAAAGTGGATGGTTTTGAAATGAATAAATTAAATCAGAAATAATATGTAAAAAAAAAATTTATTAATAGATTTCAAACATCATTTCTTGCCATTTTTTATTAAAGCACTTAAATTCTAAAATTCACTTACGTATTTTGTTTTAAAAATTATGTCAGTCAAGTGATGACCCTCATTCTGCACGCATATGTAATCGTACTTGGAAATTATTCATTGCGTTCACAATTATATCGTTCGGTATCGCCGCTAATTCATTTTGAATTGCTAGCTTCAAATCTTCAGTTGTTCGAGGCTTTACGACATACACTTTCGATTTCAAATACCCCCATAGGAAAAAGTCACATACCGAAAGGTTTAGTGAGCGAGTAGGCCATGAAAGGTCACCATTTCTTGAAATCACGTGTTCTGGAAACATTTGTCATAACACATTCATTGACATTCTGGCAGTGTGAGCAGTAGTGCCATCTTGTTGGAACCAAACATTTGCAGTGTCAACTTCACGACGTTGTAACTCTGGTGCAAGAAAATTATTTAGCATTTCAACATAACGACTTGAAGTGATCGAAACTGCTCGACCGTTCTCTTCGTAAAAATATGGACCTATCACTCCGAATTTAGCCGCTGCGCACCAAACTGTCACACGTTCATAATGAAGTGGTTTTTCATGTAGGCTATGAGGATTTTCTGCCGCCCAGTACCGGAAATTTTGTTTATTTACACAACCTGACAAATGAAAATGGGCCTCATCTGACACTATGGTTATTGAATCGTTAGTTAAAATGTTCAGAATTGATTGTGCACATTCTCTTCGGTTTTGGAAATCATGTTGGCTTAGTTCTTGAAACGTTACGATTTTATACGGATGAAAATGAAGATCCAAATGCAAAATTCTCCGAACACTCCGATCTGATATTCCTAGCACAGCTGCGTGATGTGCAGCAGGGCGACGTGGACTTCTGGCTACTGACAATTGCAAAGCATCTGTGTTTTTGGGAGTATGAACGCAACGTGGACAGCCTGTAGGTTTTGGTTTTAAAGAAGAAGCTGTTTCTCTGAAATTTTTAACCCAACGCATTATTGTATTGCGACTTGGAACACTACCGTGTCTACTTACTCCAAACTTTGTACAGAACAAACGCTGAGTTTTGACTACCGAGTAACCGTTACTAAAGTAAGTCTCTATGACGAAAGCACAATGTTGTGCGTTCCACGACTCCATTGCAACTTTAATGGCATTGAGTCGGGGAATGAAAGTCATTGACCCGGTTTTCCCCACTTGCATTGTTGCGATGTACAGTCAGATCAAAAACCATCCACTTTTTCTGCTGGTCCCAGCACAACGCTTAGTTTACCAACAATTATTGTTTTTCTGTATTTTTTCATTAAAATCTGTAAAATAATTATATTTTTTAATATTTCTGCCTTTGGGTACGTGCACAGCGTGGCATACTTTCATAGTGTATTCACGTAGTAACAGCACACTGTTGCAGATCGCATACTGGTTTATGGGTGAGCACACCACGGCACACATCATGAGTGCCTCATCACGTCCCTCATCCTGCTATTATTCTCCATTTCGTGTTGTTTTATACATGTATTTATTAAACATATTTTCAGTACATAAATACAAACCTTTTTTTCTAAATTCTCAAGTATGTTACTGAATATTACTAGAATAAAAGTTATAGTAAATAAAAAAAAATTACACTTTTTATTTCAAGCATTTTCTTCAACAGAGCTTAGTTTAGCACCAATCAGTGATTATCCATACTTTTAAATACTCGTAGTTATGTTTTTTATTTTACGTTGTTTATTAAGATTAAATATAGGTTATTATTATTATTATTATTATTATGATTATTATTATTATTATTATTTATGTTTTCTTTTATTATTTACATTAACAAGAGAAAGTCGTGTGTTAAACATCATATTTTTAATAAATTATTAACATTTTTTCTTTCAATATTTGTAGATGGTGGCGTTCATGATTGGTATTATTTATTTTGGACAAGAATATGATCAAGATGGCGTTGTCAATATAAATGGAGCATTGTTCATTTGTATTACTAATATGACATTCCAAAATGTGTTTGCTGTTATTAGTGTAAGTAATTCTTTGAGGAATTTTCATACCAGCTTTTCAAACTTTTAGAAATCCTTCATTGTTTTACTTTTTTCTCTCAACTGTTTTGACCTATTTTCAGTTTGTACTACAGGAGGGGGACCCAAGAAAAACCGAACTGAAAGTGCGCTGCCATTCGTAGACACAGTAGATAGTAGATAGTTCTCCCGCTAGATGGAACTAGTAGAGACCTTCAGCAAACAAGTGCCCATACAGAGTCAGTTTATAGGTTAATGCTTGTATGATCATAGTGTTGTGTTTCTCTTACAGTTGCGCTCCATCTGCAACGTTGTTAAGACAGATTTAAAAGAACTATGAGTGTGTTTGAAATTTGGTTTCGTGCTTGAAACATCAGTGACAGAAGCTTACCATTTCAAGGAATATGTTATAAGCCGCACTCAAGTTTTCGAATGGTTCAAGGGCTTTAAACGTGGCCAGATGAGTGTTGAAGGCCATGTTCTATCTGGCTCTCTTCAACATCTCGAAACGATGAAAACTTGAAAAAATCCACCAAAAAATCAATGAGGATCGTCTTTTCATGGCCTCGTTGGAGCTTGTGCCAGCAGATTTTGACTGAGGATTTGCAAATGAGATGTGTTGAACGTGCATAACGTCTCAAGCGGAACACGACAACAGTAAGTGAAACACAACACTACGATCAAACGTTAACTTTACAAACTGACACCGTGTGGGCAGTTGTTTGTTGAAGGGCTCCACTAACCCCATCTAGTGAGAGAACTCTACAATGTCAACCAATGGCAGCGCGCTCTCAGTCTAGTTATTTTTGGGTCCTCTTCGTATTATCCCACTAGGTTTTGGACTTAAAATATTTTTACTATTGCGAGTTATTTCATTTTATAGACAATTTTTTTCTGATTAGATTGATATATAACACGACACTATTTTAAATTACTAACATAAGCCACTAAACCCACATGACAAAGTCGCCATTTGATGCGTGTGTTTACAAAGTACACAAACTAAACTCTTTGTAAAATAGATGTAGCTAAATAACAGTGAAATTTATCAGCATAAAATGATAGTTCATAATTTACTGTATTAATAAAGCCAAAATTCAACACATTCTGTAGATGTATATGGAACTTATAACCATTTATGCAACAGTTTACTGAGATCCGATGACCGGAGATCTGGCACTTTTTAGAAGACCTTCTCATCCTGCAACATTGGAGGCTGGTACTCAAAGGGCTAATGTTGTACCGTTGCTCCATGGTTTTACGACGCACGGTACTCGGAACATTGTTTAAATGAATGCAGCAATATGATACTAGGAGTCTCGCGCAATGCTGGACAGAGGACAGGTTCAGACATGTCCATGCATGCCTACACATGCGAGTGATCTTGTTTCATGTGTTGAATATCAATATACAGTCGATTCTGGATAATTAGTCCACTGGTTAATTGGGGCAGCCGGTTTTTTGGGACAGTTCTTTAATGAACAAAAACAGAACGGGATTTTACATTGATAAGTACTCCGTTTATTTGGTCCATAATGCTGTTTATTAGGGCCAATCTGATGTACGTACAATACATGTTTTATTAAAAACATTACAGGCCAGTGATGAACAACAGTGGTTCTAAGCGGCAAGATGAGATAATGGGCAGAATAGAGGTAGTAAACATTTCGACAGATAAACAACAGTAATCACACATCAGTCATAATAAAGATGTTATTTACAGTAAAATGTGTAGGCTACATAATCGTCATTGCACAAATTTCAGTGAGTCATATTTACTAGTTATGCCTAACCTTACAAGCTGTGAAGCCTCCTTGCAACTTATGGTTAGTTGTCACATGTCATACGTACATAGAACATTCATAATTCCATGTTTCACATCAGTTTTTGTGATTTCATGAGTGTACTGTAACACACTGTTTATCGAGTTGGCTGTTTTGTTATGTGCAGGCATACTTTTTTTATTTCTTTTAATTCCCATTCGTTTGACACATTTTGTTAACATTTTTATGCGTAGGCTTACAGTACAGTACCTACTATCAACGTCTTTGTGAGTTAAATGCTGCGTAACAATATGAATGTGTAAACAAATAAAGCTTCTCAACAAAATAAAAACGTATCCACCTATCTTAAGCCAACGTAAACTATCGAAACTAACTAGTATACTGAAAATTACGATAGCTTGTATCGTGCTCCAAGTAAACAAAATACGCCAAGTCAAGGCATTAAAAGATCATGGAACATCTCAGAAAAGAAAACGTAAAGTAAGAATCCACTTGTTGAGAAGCGTTGAATAAATTGTTTGCCACTGTAACTTCACAAGGTGTTAGTGTCAATGGTCCAATGCTTAAAACCAAGGCAAAAGGTTTTGCTAAAAAGTTAATCATTGTTCTGATACCCTTTATTTTCTTTGTGTGTATATGGATAGAACTTACATGTAAAATTTATGTATGTGATAATTTTAATAAAATACAATATCATAGACGCCACATTTTATGAATTCGTTTATTAGGGCCAGCCGTTTAATTGGGCCAAAATGCTCCGGTCCTGATGCGCCCCAATTATCCGGAATTGGCTGTATCAGAATTAGGCCATTCACCAAATTTTTTAGACCCACCTGGTATATTTGTTTTTGTTAGTTTTAAATACAGTCAACTCTCCATATTCGCGGTTCCCCTTTTTTTACAGTTTTCGGTATTCACAGTGAGCTAATTTCAATATTCGCGATTTGTTTTGAATGAAAAAGAGTTCAAACGTTCAAAAAAGGAACTGCGGAATAAACGAAAAATTCAAGCATTCAAACTGTAGTACGTAAGGTATACATTCAAAATAATTTTAGACACTATGGATGCAGATGCTGAGCTAGATCTTGTTAAGTGTTGGAAACAATTTGACATAGCTGATTGTATTTCATTCATTAAATCTTCTCTTGACGAACTGAAGCAGTTTACATTAATTTCTTGCCGGGAAAAGCTGTATGACGTTACCGATTTGAGCACTGATGAAACCGAAAGTACAATTGCAAAAATCTTGTCTGTTGTGATTTATGTGATTGAGTGGTTAGTTAGATTAGTGATTAGTAACATGTCAATAAAGTGTTCTGTACGATATTTCTGAAAAACATGCTTTTATTATGTATATAAATACAGTAGCTACGAAACATCGAGTTGCTGGTTTTAAAACTGGTCAGTTGTATAAATAATAATAATAATAATAATAATAATAATAATAATAATAATAATAATAATAATATTTATTTATTCCACTGTATACAAATAGAAAATTATATCTTATCTACTAGGAATAAATAACCACCAACTCAAGTAAACGGTGGTTATATATACAAAAAAAAAAAACACAAAATACATAAAAACAAGTTTACTAATGAATTAAAAATCAAATGAATTATAGAAATAAATTACAAATCAAATGTTGTCATCCACTACAAATGACAATTCAAATTGTAGCGGCAGCTACAGTGCATGTTAACTATATTTTTTAATAACAATATTAACCAAGCCGTCAATCTTCAGAGCAGATATTCACCTGTACATGACTAACACTAAAATCAGTTATTATTGTTATATTGTTTACCAAGATCAGTAAATTCCTACAAAGACTGAATAGCAAACACTGCAAGTCAGCAACGGTAAAACACCAACACTAACTAACAATTCTTACTAGTGAATCAACATCAGTTATGTCATTGAGCCAATCTTTAACTTTTCTTGAAAATATTAACACGTTTAAGCTATTTTTAATTTCAATAGGCAACAGATTAAAACACTTCGGACCTAAAACAAAAGTTTTAGCAAAAAAGGATTTATTAACTTTCGGTCTTACAAAAAGTTGTTGGCTTGAACCTCTAGTTCTGTGATATAAGTTTTCAGTACCTCTGTTGCCACTTTTTTTATAAAATAGTTTTAAAACTTGAAAAATAAATAAGTTTTTAATGGGCAAGATACGTAAATTTTAAAAATCATTAACAGTACTGTCTCTCTGACGTTTAAATAATAATATTTTAATGAAATATTTTTGAGTTACAAACAATTTATTTATTAGTTTATCATGAGTACCCCCCCAAAATTCAATAGCGTACTGAAGACGCGATTGAACCAAAGAAAAGTATAAAGATCTCATTAAATTTAAGCCACAATGGTTTCTTA
This sequence comes from Catonia carolina, assembly GCA_035578175.1. NCBI lineage: Eukaryota > Metazoa > Arthropoda > Insecta > Hemiptera > Achilidae > Catonia > Catonia carolina. Next base: position 6,412,896 of record JAQMRL010000012.1, read on the forward strand.
AGAAATAAAATGTCTGAATTGATTTACTGATATCAGAATGTAGCTGATTTACATGATTTCTAAAGGAGACCTTATCATCAAGAATCACTCCTAAATATTTTATTTCTTTTACCTGTTCAATTACTTCACAGCTGCATCCAACAGGATCGGAACAAACGTGATATTTAATATCACGATCGTAATTGACACCGACTAAGTCAAAACTAATTATTTTTGTTTTTGATGCATTTACTACCATTGCATTTCTCTCACACCATTTTCTTAGCAATACTAAATCATGTGATATAAGGTCATAAATTTGCGACCATTCATTGCTTACGTAGATAAATGCAATATCATCAGCAAAAGCTGTAATTCTACCATAGAAGGGTTCAAATAATAAATGGTTAATAAATAACGAGAAAAGATCTGCTGAAATGACAGATCCCTAAGGGACGCCAACTCCTGCCACCCTCTCATCACTTAAACAATTTTTCACACGGACTTGTTGCTTCCGGTTTTCAAGAAAAGTTCTGAACCAATTCAAAGCTGGGCTTCTAACTCCTGCAGCTTCTAGTTTGATAAGTAGTAGATTGTGATTCACCAAATCAAACGCTTTTTTGAAATCAACAAATAGCCCTGACACTTTTTTACTACAATTTAAGTTTTCAAATACATTGCGTAAGACAACTTCAATCCCATCTTCAGTACTTTTTCCTTTTTTGAAGCCAAACTGGTTGGGGGAAAAAAAGTCGGTAACATTTACAGCATGTAAATATAGTTTCTACACTATAGTATGTATGTACTACCTATAGCCATTGCTTATTAATTTAATTCAGTTTCCGCATTCACGGTTTTTGTGTGATTCCGTATTTGCGGCAAATTTTCAGAACCTAACCCCCGCGAATACGGAGACTACTGTAATGTAAAAAATTTATTTTTGTTATGATTTCAGGTGTTTTGTTCAGAACTGCCAATATTTATGAGGGAACATTTCAATGGAATGTACAGAACTGATGTTTATTTTCTATGTAAAACATTAGCTGAGGTTCCTATATTCCTTGCGATACCGATCTTGTTTACAATGGTTATGTATTATATGATTAATTTAAATCCCGATCCGTATAAATTCATACAAGCTGGGATCATTATAACACTTGTCAGCAATGTAGCTACTTCATTTGGTAGGTCTAGAAAATAACTATTGTAATCTAATCTAATCTATATTTGATTTCACGTTCAGAATGCAGTACGGAAAGCCATAAGCAATGTATTTCAAATGAGAGTTTGAGCGCCACTAGATTAAGAAAAAATATCGACTTCGCACCACAACATATTCTTATTTACAAACTCCTATCGAACATCGCAGTATGAAAAACATTCTTAATATTTTTATTGTTTTTAAGGTCAGGTACCGACAATTATTATAGTAATGGAATTGTTTATCAATTTCATTCTGTTTTTTAATTATTTTTAAGTAAATAATAGTTATTGTTTAAATCTTGGTAGACATATACGAAAAAAGCAATTATTTCTTATTTGAACACACCTCTTTTTCCGTGGGGGTTAAAAATACACACTACTTTTGGTATAAGTTCACAGGTGTCAAAATGATCCAGAGATTCTCGGAATACAAAACACAACCCATTATCTATCTTTGATCTACTTTCGTATCAGTGATTTTTCGAACTCGGTTGTTATTTCTGTTAACATCCAACATATGACTTTACACTTCAAATTACAGATAAAATTCTATATTTTATACCAAAATAAACACTGTCATTGAAAGAAAAAAGTATATGATGTAAAACGCAAAAAATGCGATGGGATTTAAACTTTCAACTTTGTACGAGCGTATCGTATCTAAATATCAGAGTACTGACTATAATAAACACCTTTATACCATAATAAAATACAATTCATTTGGAAGCGAAAGTAATTTTTTCAGAATTTTTTGATTAAAAATGAGTTTGTTGGAGCGTGGTAAGTGAAACTCTAAATATTTTTGCCCGTGACCTTCAGATGTTTTTTTTGACAAAATTTAAAAAAACAAAATATTTACAACTGTTTGAAATTTTATTTGTTATTTATAAAAATTATTAGTTTTAAATGAAATATATTTGTATATTACTGATTTTATTAGGGTACATATATTTCATAATTACAGATATTTATTACATATTTCATCTACATTCTTATTACGTAAGAAAACTTAAGCATTTACCCAATTTTTTAATGTTTTTTAGTCATAGTAATAATATTATAAAAATTTATTTTATGACATTACTTGTGTTGCAATAACTCAATTACACAAAATTAATTGTAGTAAATATTAAGTGTGGCAAAAATAATTAAGTAAATAATTAAATTTTTGTTTACGAATATAATGCCATCGAGCTAGTTTACCATTGAAGTATTGTTCCGTTACAGTGAATGACCTTGGGTCTATCAGGCCACATTGAACGTGTTAATGTTCTACAATTTTGAATGTACTTTTGCACCAGAATGTGTATTAAGGGTGCAGTATTTATAAAGCCATTGTTCTATTTGGAGAGTCTAGGCCCCCAAGAATTTCAGCAAACATGGATCTTATTCTACCTAGTAGAGCATAAAAAAATTAGAAAATGAGATAATTTTAAAAAAATAGCAGTTTTTGGGAAAATTACAAAAAGATGAAAAATTGCTTGAATAAACTTCACCAATTCTACCAATTGGCCAATTTTGATGAACATTTTCATGTCAGGTGCCATTGTGGTACCTAACTTAAATTCCAACTTTCATGTACCACATTCCGTTCTTGAGGTATTTTGTTCACACAGAGACCAATGACTAAAAACAGGTTTTTGGAGTTCAGGGGGCTTGAAAACTTGTATAATATTAAACATAGTGTGTAGTTTCATAGAGAGCCATATTTGTAGCATGTAGTATTTTTTTATAATTTTTCCAAGAAGAAAAAATAAAAGAATGTCAAAGTTAATGGATAAACATTTTCTCATATGTAAATAGTTTAGCAATGTTTACATAGGTTTCCTATCTTACCATAGTTTAATTATGAATAGCACGAGGGCTTATTGAAAAGTAATGCCTCCATCGCTATAACTTTTATAATGATGGGTCAGACAGTCTCAAAAGTGATTAGTCATGTACTGGAACTCTTTGTAAACAAGTCACTCTAGTGACGACTTACAGCCGCAACCGAAAAATTCAAAACAATGCAATCTGCCGGAAAGTCATAATTTCCGTTTTCTGGGATTGTAATGGTATCGTTCATATGGAATTTTTGGAATTTAGCTGTATTGTCAACTCCGAACAATATGTTGCTATCCTATCAAATCTGAAGTGACGGATGCGTAGGGTCGTCTAGACAAAGAGCCATTTGCATCATGACAGTGCTCATCCTCACACAAGTCTGAAAGTGCGTACAGCACTAGAGAAGCTTGGGTTTCAAGATGTTTTACCTCATCCACCTTATAGCCCAGATCTTGCACCCTGTGACTTTTTCTTCTTTCCGAAGCTCAAGGAACATCTCAAGGGCATGCGTTTCTCTTCGGATGCAGAGGTGAGGAAATGGTGCTGTACAAAATTTCAGACGTCTTCCGTGACGGGCTTTTCCAAAGTAGGCTGGCATAAATGTGTCGCTGTTAACAGCGATTATGTGGAAAAGTGATTATGTTGGTGAGTAGGAGGCAATTTAATCTATCATTTACTAATATGTAAACAACATATCCTTACCAATAAAGTTACACTGACGGAGGCATTACTTTTAATATACACTCAATTTTAAGTTACAAACTTTTTTAAACACACAATGCATTAGTATTATTTCTAATTTTTCAGAAATTACCCAAAACAAATTTAATTATTGATGTTTTTTTTTACAGGTTATTTAATATCATGTGTCAGCTCAAGCATATCTGTAGCATTGTCTATAGGCCCGCCGATAGTTATACCATTCTTGTTGTTTGGAGGTTTCTTCCTTAATGTTGGGTAATCATCAGCCAATAATTTACTTAATTTCAGTTATGATTAATAATATTTTCTCGTCTGTTAATATCAAAATGTTGTTTGAATGAAGATCAGTGTTTTATCATTGTCTTCCTCACCAAAGCTGCATAAAAGTGGTTTTATGTTCCTCTCTGCGAATTTTGCCCATAACAGGTAGTTGGAGTGTTAAATTATTTGGACTCAATCTGCTAGTTTCCCGGCCTAAATGAAGCACGCCGGGTCAAAACCGTCGACGAATACCAACCAATGAGAAGCAGCTGCGTTGGCAATGTGGAAAGTCCAGCCACTTTAGAAGAAACTGCGAAGAGAATAAGCTGACATCCGATCAGGGAAACGACGAAACGCTGCGAAAAGAGGGCACCGCCGGTGCCAAAGGTCTCTTCCTTGCCAGCAATCTTGAGTTTAGCCATTGCACGAGGAGGGTCCGACTGCCTCATCGCTGACGGATTATTAAATAACAGGCCAAGCTCTATCACCATGGATATGGGGGCCTCTATCTCAGTAATCCAGTCGGACAAGGTGACCCGCTACAAGAAAAGAAGAGTAAACTTGAAGTACGCCGTACAGGCCGCTTCGGGCAGCTCACTGCCTATTAAGAAAGAACCGTCTGCATTAGCAGAAATTGCAGAACAGTCAGACGTAAAGCAAAAAAAAAAAATATTAAGGAAGAAGCCCTAGTTACTATAACACTCGGGTGTTACAAACTATAAGCCTGGTTATTTTTTTGCTGGCACCTTAGACAAATTCATATTAGGGCTTGACATACTGAGATCACACAACGCTGCAGTAGATATCGGACGCCACTTGCTGAAGATGGGACGGAGTGAATTAGTGTTATTGAGTCCTCGCTTCAAGCCCAGCAATGCTGAAGTTCTACTGAAGGTGGATGAGTGATACCTGCCCGATGCGAGAGAATTGTAATGGCCACACTGTCAAAGAATCTGGGTACCAACAGCAGCGTTACAGAAGCTGGCAAAGTCACCGGAAAGGAAAGAGTGATCATCAGGTGAGCTGTAGTTCTGAATAGCGAGACGATCTCCATCTGAGTCATGAATTTGGATTCCTCAGATAAGGTATTACCAAAGGGAACTGTCCTTGGTAACTGTGAGCCCGTGAATTGGACATCTGAACCGCCAAGTTCAAAAGAGGGAAGGTGCCGGATGAACCTGGAACTACAGCAACTGGCAGCGGCAGCCGCCATTGAGCTCAGTGAGAATACACGGAAAGGACTAGACAACCTCATCAGGGATTTCCAAGATATATTCGAGACCAAAGAAGAAGGATATGGCCGTACTAATAAAGTGTACCACCAAATCGATACTGGGGATGCCTAACCGATATGCCAGCCGTCGAGACGACTTCCGCTGGCAAAACAGGGAGAGATTAATAAGATGGTGAAAGACGTAAGAAAGCAAGGCATCGTCAAAGAGTCCGACAGCCCTTGGTCGTCACTTGTAGTGCTGGTGAAGAAGAAGAACGGTGAGTTACGATTCTGCATCGACTACAAGAAGTTGGATGATGTAACCAAGAAGGGTTACTTTCCTCTCCACCAGATTGACGACACACTAGACACTCCTAAAGGAATGAAATGGTTTTCTACACTCGACTTGAAAAGTGGGTACTAGCAGGTTGCAGTTCATCCAGAAGACAAGGAGAGAACTGCATTTTCGACTGGACGAGGCCTTCTGCAGTTTCCTGTAATACCGTTTGGATTATGCAACGCACTTGCCACCGTCGAGAGATTGATAGAGTCTATTCTCTACGAGGATTGACGTTTAATCCTGCCTTTTTCTTTTTAGTTGACATCATTATACTAGGGCGCACGGAAGAATAACACCCGTCAAATCTACGGAAAGGGCTCCAGTGGCTGCGAGGTGTCGAGTTGAAGCTGAATCTGAAGATATGTAATTGGTTTTGGCGAGAAGTACAGTACCTGGACAATGTCGTGTCAGCAGTAGGCATCGCCGCAGACCCCGACAAACTGAAAGTCGTGAAAGAGTGGCCTACACTACAAAACAAGGATGAAGTCTGAAGTTTCCTAGGGCTGTGGACGTGGTACCGTCAGTTCATTGAGGGTTTCTCAAAAATTGCGAAGCCTTTGACCTGCCTGACAGAAGACAAGAAGAATTATCTGTGGGAACGATAGGAAGAAAAGTCTTAAGCAGCTGAAAGAAAAACTATGCTGCACGCCTATCCTGAGCTACCCGAACTCAGAAGACCGCTTCATCGTCAACACGGATGCCAGCAACGTCGGAATCGGAGACGCAATCTCTCAAACTCAAGGAGGCGAAGAGAAGGCTATTGGCTATTTAAGCAGAACTCTGTTGCGACCAGAGAGGAATTACTGCGTGATGAGATGTGAGCTGTTAGCAGTCGTCAAGATGATTGAACACTTCCGGAAATATCTGTACGGGAGGGAGTTCTTACTTCAGACTGAACAATCGGCGCTGACGTGGCTACTTAGCTTCAAGAACTTGGAAGGTCAACAAGCGCGTTGGGTCAAGCACCTGCAGAAGTACAGCTACAAAGCTGAGCATTGACCTGGGAAATAACACTCGAGTGCAGACGTCCTGTCAAGAAGACCATTTGCTCAGAACTGTAAACACTGCCAGAAGATCGAGCGGCGAGTTTGCTGTACCCGGATTGGCAGCCAGTGGATGGCAGTAAGTGCGTTCCACAGCTAGTCATTCCACGCACGAAGACCAAGGAAGTTGTGTCAGAACTACCTTGGCGTCAAGAAGACCATGGAGAAAATTCGTCCGCGTTACTACTGGCTCCATTTACAGGACGACGTCGCGAATGTCTGTAAGTTGTGTGACACCTGTGTGGCTAGTCGAGGGCCCTGAACTCGAAGTAGAGGACAAATGCGGTAGTACAAGGAGGGTGATAGATATAATGTGGGAGAGTGTCAAGCAAGAACAAGTGACCCTGTACGTGCCAGCTAGTAAACCTTTCGTTTACAACCTGTAAGCGCTTGCCTCGGGTGGAGTACTTAACAGTAGATCGACTTTATGTTTAATCATTAGTAAACAATGTAAAATGAATAAAACATTACTTAATTTTAATTATGAGTGCATCATGCAGAATGAATATCAAGTTTGGCTTAAAAATACGAAAAATCACTAATTGACGCTAAACTAGGTTCTGTAGAAGAAAATGCTTGAAATGAAAGTTTTAAAGTTTTTAGAAGATCTACAACTTTGATTATATAAACTTTTGCCTTAAAATGCATAAATTAAGGGCACAATCTTAAAAAATAAAATATTTTTTCCTACCAAGAGTATAGGCGGCTTCCCCAAGAATTTCAGCATACATGGCGGTTACACTTTCTTGTAGAACATAAAAAATATGGTAAATGAGGTGATTTTTTAAAAATATTGTAGGAGCGGTTTCTTGAGAAAATCGCAAGAAAGTATAAAACCACTTGAATAAACTACTACTTTTGGTTGACCGATTTTGATGAAAATGTTCGTGTCAGGTCTGGTAGTGGTACCTAACTTAAGTTTCAAGTTTCAGCTTCGCACTATCTTGCATTCTTGAGATATTTTTTTGACAAACACACACACACACACCAATCGCTAAATCATGTTTTTTTGGGGGTTCATGGGCCTTGAATACATGTATATCCAGTATAAACTTAATCTGTAAACATCGACATGAAAACAATTATTTCCTTCCCTATATATTCATTTAGGGCAAGAGAAAGTAACTAGCAGATCGAGTACAAATAATTTAACAATTCACCTGCCTGTTATGGGCATATTCTTAAACTATACTTATATAATTTAACGCCTATTTTTTTCAGGTCTGTACCGCCATATTTTGAGTGGTTAAGTAATCTATCATGGTTCAAATATGGTAATGAAGCATTGCTAATAAATCAATGGTCGAATATTGGCAATATTTCATGTACTCGTTTGAATGCGACTTGTCCAAAAGATGGTCACATCGTTTTGGAAACATTCAATTTTCATGAGGTATGTATTCTTTATATGAATTTCCTTACGAACATCATTTTCTGATGGTAACTGACAGTTATTAATATAATTTTTTGACCAAATTGCAGTCTTACAATAAATAATCAAAATATAGAACATGTCAGCACTTATAAGTATTTGGGAACGACATTGAATGACAGATGGGATCATTCTCAGTAGATTATAATACGCATTAAAATAGCTCGTTGGACATTTAATAGAATGAGTAAAGTATTCAAAACACACGATATGAATATTAAAACAAAAGTGCGTGTATTTGTGATGCTATTTTTACTCGGTTCTGTTTAATGGCGTTGGACGCTTAATGATTTCATGAGTAAAAGATCTGAAGCATTTGAAATGTAGCTCTACAAAAGGATGCTGTCTCCTGGGTGGATTGTATCCCTTATGAGGAGATAGTGAGATGCATGTAGAAATCAAAAGGAGTCATGAAAACGATAAAGATATGGGTTGCTGCAATCTGTATTGCAAGGAAGATAGCTGGACAACGTAGCGTGGGGAGAAGATTTATACTTCCATGTTAAAAAAGGCGATTATGGTACTCGAAAACGACAACACAGCTGTTTCGAGCGGCAGTGGATAAGGTTCAGATTGTTAATATGGTGGCCAATATTCGGAACAAAAAGGAACCTTAAGAAGAAGAAGATAATTTTATAATGAAATTTTTTGTCACCACCAGTGACGTGATTTCCCGAAAATTTAATTGGTACATTTCATTATATCTCTTCAAAATATCTGGTGGTTTTGCAAGGGATCTGCAATTAGGACGAAATTTTAAGAAAACTGATACATGGGAAGTTTTTTAATACTGGAGGTTAATTCTAAGAAGGAATAAAGGGACTGAATTCCTTGCTCTGATCTCCATATGGTATCAAAATTATACCATACCTGATAAGTTGCTCATTTAAATAGAATTCCAGAAAGCCATTTACCTGGTTTAGTAAGAAGATACAAACGAATAGTGTATAAAAAGTAGCTGAATAACGGATGGTTTGAACGGTTAAGTTCAAAAACTTATGCAGTGGAATTACATAACTTTTGGGGGCTCCACTATCCAATTTTTGGAATCCAACTAGAAACTGAAATTGGATATGGGAATCTAACTGGCAATCCTAGTTTTCACCGGATATTCATGTTGAAAAATGTATTCTCTACGAGATAGGGGAAACGCCATGTCTGCTGAAATTCTTGGATGACCTGTGGGTTCTAGAGAGTTATGCTCTCATAGGAAAAAATGTTTCTTTTAAGATTATGGCCTTAATATGCATTCAAGGACAAAAGCATAATAATGGAAGTTCTAGAGTATTAACAAATCTACAACTTTTATTTCAAACATTTTTTTGTACAACGCTTAGTTTAGCATCAATTAGTGATTTCACTTATTATTTTATTCATCAAAATCGGGGAAAAATGAGATTTTTTAATGTTGTGGCCTAAGTATGGATTTTACAACAAAATTTTATATAATTAAAGTTAAAGAAAATTAAAAAAATCCAGAACTTTTGTTCCAAGCATTTTCCTCTTTAGAGCCTAGTTTAGTGTGAATTAGTGATGTCCCATATTTTTAAGTCGAACAGAGGTTGATTTTAATTTTGTCTCATTCAAAAAAATTATGATTAAAATTAGGATATATTTTTTGTTATTTACGTAGGGAAGAGAAAGTCTTGTGATCATTTCATGTCAGATTTGTATGCGATCTTTGTTAATTTAGTGTCTTCTTGTTCAGGTCATGAGTCGAATGGCTGGTTTGAATCTGTAGAGGCTTTACTTAGTAAAATGAGGAGTGAGGTGGTTTACTATTGCCTCATTCACTGAAAAGCATCTACTCTCCACCCTGCAAATGACACCTCCACTTCATTCACCACAGTGTCTGGCTGTATAATGTAGCAAATTTATTACTCTCATAGGTGATAACTGTGATTAATGTCTTTTACACCTCTACCTCTTCTGTAAATGCTTCAGTCATGTAATTGGCTGATCATGTGATTAGAAACAAATATTTTTTGTAGCCCTGCAATAGCAGATCGAGTGCAAATAATTTACCACTACTCCACCTGCCTATTATGGTTAGAAACTAACCCTTATTGTTCTTAATTTAATAGAATACAACATACACACATTAGGGATTAAAAATGAAAATGTACTAATATTATGTTTATCTTTTCTTTTTCAGAATGATTACTTAAAGGACTACATGTGCCTTATTTTATTAATAATTGGATTTCGGCTTTTAGGGTTTTTGGCACTTTTGTACAGGACTTGCAAACGACACCATTAAGTTTAAGTTAAAGTACCATCTACTTATTTTTCAATTTTAACTTCATGTGCAATTTTGTTACATAAGTTACTTTTAAATTATTATTTTACAATGTCTTGTTCATTTCATTTTTTAGTATTAGATTTCAAAGTATCGTAAATTTTATTTGTATTTTAAATTTGTGTATCATGTTTTCGTATTTTATGTAAAACAGACTAAAATATGGTAATATTTTGGTCCTCACAGTATTTAAATATTAAAATAAAATGCCATATTAAATGATAGAAAATTTTCTATTAACAGCTTACTGTGTTTTTATTTTATTTCTTATTTCTGGTTTACTATAATTTCTTCTTCTTATGGTGCCTATTTGATCTGAATGTAGGCGATCATCCTAGCTAACCCAATCTTACTGAGAGCTCCTGTGAGTAGCTCTGGAGTTGCTTTGGAGAACCACACTTTAAGACTCTTCAGCCAGGAAATCCATCTTCTGCCCACGTCTCCACCCCCTCGATTTTACCCTGAAGAAACTAATACTTATTCCCGTTTCTTATTACATGCTCCAGATATTCAAGCTTCTTCTTTTCACTCAATTCACAACCTCCATCTCCTTGCCTATCTGTTCCAGTACCACTCCATTTGTTACATAATTCACATAAGAGATTCTCAGAATTCTCCCATACAACCACATCTTGAAACCCTCTAATTTCCCTTGTGTTAATGCTGTAAGCAGCCACGACTCATTCCATAGAAGAATATTGAAACAATCTAACACCGAAGGAGTATCACTTTTATTTTGAGATACAGATTATGGCTCTTAAACGGTCTGCTCATCTTAAAATACGTATTCCTTGTCTTTTCTATCCTGCACCTAACCTCTAGAGAATTGTCCTACTGTTTGTTGAGGAGTGTGCCAATTTAGAATTAAGCAAACGGCAAGAGTAAGTAATAGATACAATAAATTTCTTGAACATTAATTCGTTGTTATTTTTAAATATAATACAAATTTTTTTATAAGTAACTCATCTAATGAGTCATATTTTATTGTTAGCTGATGGAGGTATACATACTAGGGTAATTTTTTCAACCTCGGATAGGCCATAAATAAAAGTCAAGTTAATTGAAAAAATGTGTTATTACTAAAGTTAGTATACTTATGGCTGCTTTTCCACATAATCACCTTGATGATTGAAGCATTTGTCGTATCTGTGAACAAGCTTTCCAGTACACTCTTCTTAAAATGTTCCAGCCAACGAATTTAAATGAGTCATGATGTTGTCTTCAAGCTCCTTGTTGTGTTTCTGGTGGAGTTCATGCTGCCGGGGATCACAATTGATGCAGTTGTTTATTGTAAAACTTTACGAAGTTTGCGGAGAGCCATTAAAAACAACAAAACGAGTTCTGCTGACTTCTGCGATTGATCTGATTAATGAATGCGCCCATCCTCATAATGCTGGTGCATTCCAACGACTTCTTGAGCAATTTCAATGGGACATTTTTGTTAACCCGCCATACTGTCCCCACCTAGCACCGAGTGGCACCCATCTTTTCCGTGAACTGAAAAAGTGGCTAGGAGAAAAGCTAGACCAATGAAAAGCTCAAGACTCATTTAAATTTATTGGCGGCAACATTTTTTGTAAAGTTCCGGTTTTGACCAAAAGTGGCCCAAAACCGGAAGTCAAAAAATCAAAGTTGGAATTTGGAAAAAAATAGTGGCATTCGATTCCTCTTAAAGAGTAGATATAGAAATTACTAATGGTTTTTGCTATAGGTCAAAGAAAAACCTTTTTCTTTCTAAAGAAAACTGAGTTTGCTTGATTTCTTACAAATTTATTAGAAAAAAATGACCACCAGCCGCGTCGTCACGTGAAAGGAATTTTTTCTAGAGAGTTCAGAAACTTAGTATGCAGTAGGCGCTTTATAATTGGCGCATTTTTTCACTGGTTCTTCCTTTAGACAAACGAATTTTCCACATTGAACACGTATTTCGTGTCCAGTACGCATAGGGACTGCGAAATCACGGCCTGTCGATCCTCTTGACGTGAAGAGATTTCATCAAGAAGTGTCAGAAAAGTTACCACAGGGATAACTGGCTTGTGGCGGCCAAGCGTTCATAGCGATGTCGCTTTTTGATCCTGCGATGTTGGCTCTTCCTATCATTGCAAAGGAGAATTCGCCAAGCATCGGATTGTTCATCCGCCAATAGGGAACGAGAGCTAGGTTTAGGCCGTCGTGAGACAGGTTAGTTTAGTTCCAGGGGGGCCTCGATTGGGCTGCTTCCCAGCTTGCTGGAAGGTGGCTCTAGTCAGGGTGCTAAAGGAAGGAAAGGATCCGGGTAAGGTCCAAGAGCTATAGGCCGGTTAGCCTGTTGCCGGTTTTCGGCAAACTTCTGGAGCGATTGATTGAGGAACGCCTCAAGGAAAGCGTCGATATGACTCAATTTAAAGTACAATGCTAATATGACTTATTAGTCATAATATGCTAATATGGCTATTATAATATAGCATATGCGTAATATGCTAATTGGCTTAATAGCCATATTAATATATATAGCCATATTAATATAGCATATGCGTAATATGCTAATATGGCTTAACAGGGGAAGGCGCCGAGAACTGTATTTTGCTAGCCCTGTCCAAGGTGGAAGGCACCGACTGCACATACGTTTTAGGAATTTTTATAGACATTGAGGCTGCATTCCCTTCCTTGTGTTGGGTGACATCCTCGATTTGTTACGTCGCAATATACCCATCCATCTCCGGGCTATCGTAGGAAACTATTTGTCTAACCGCGAGGCTTGTTTTATGACCAGCCTTCAGTCAGTGAAGAAGCCGGTGACGCAGGGTCGCCCGCAGGGGTCCATCCTTGAGCCTTTATGGTAGAATCTTCTGTTCGCCGGACTTTTGGGGTTACCTTTTCCCGAGTCCATCACGGCCCCCTTGATATCGCCGATGACCATTTCATATTAGTACGCAGTTGGTCGCGTTCACAGCTTGAGGAACGTTGCAGGTCTGTAATGACCTTGGTCGAGGAATGGATGGATGAGCGTAATTAAAAAATAAGTGTTGCCAAAACGAAGTACATGCTTCTGAGGAACACGGTAAAATTTTCCTTCAGTCGGAATCCTGTCGTTCGATATAAAGGAACCAGTTTTAGTAGAGTCAAAGTTCAAAAGTACCTAGGTGTTTCCCTCGATGATAAGTTGCTGTTGAGTATCCTCGTCGCGCAGGTTGCGATGTACAGTTGCGGCGAATTGCTCGAACGGAGTGGGATTTATCTGCGGGCAGCCTCAGTATGATCTACAAGGGTGTTTTCGAAAGCATAGTGACCTGCGGGGCCGCAGTATGGGCTCATCGTTTGGACTGGTGCTTTTAGTACATGTTCCTTCGAGGCTACCACAGTTGCGGTAAGGCTTTCTCGGCGGAATTTAAAGTGAGAGTATTGCTGCGAAGGGGCAGAAAGCCGGGACGTTTGGTGAAAGGTTTGGCTCCAACAACTTAAAACGGCAATGCACCACCACCCACCTAATTAACAAAGAGCTTCTCAATCTGTCAATCCGTCCGGTGTCCGGGCCCAGTGAGTTTTCCGGTGTTGAGTCAAATTAAGCCGCAATACATACGAGCAGCGTTGGTGCATGTCATACGGTTTGTACTTCACTACAAATGTACTAAACATACCCGTAGTTTGTACCACTACTACAAATACTAAACATACCGACGCCGCACCGTTACTAACGTTACGTCGACCGGTACTGCCGGGGACACAGCTCCCGCAGCCTCGCCTCTTACGGAGGCGATTGTATAATATTTAATATTATCGATTATGATTCGATTTATACTAGATTTAGAACGATTTTTTCATTTTTGGACCTGTTTTAATTTTTTTTTTAATTTTTTTTTTATTTGTTTGTTTAAGGTCGCATCAACAATAAAGTCATTAGCGACCACAATTACATAACAATCTTAAATTAACAAAATTTACATAACAAAATTTGAATTAAAATGTTTTGAGTGAACAAAATTTGAACTAAAAATCACTTGTGTAAACAAAATTTGGATTAAAACACATTGCGTAACTGTAAGTCCGTAAGGTATAAAACCACATTCTGTATACTCTTGATGTCAGTCAGCATGATTTTCGTATTTTGTGTTAAGTTATACTTTTCTCGTAGATTACGTAATCCCGGACATTTTATCAGTAAGTGTATTATCGTCAATGTAGTATCGTTGCAAAAATAACAGGTCGGTGCATCAGTCTTTTGAAGAAGTTATTTGTGTGTGAGACTAGAATGCCCAATTCGTAGGCGTGTTATAAGTACTTGATTTTGTCTGCTACTTTGTGGTATTAATACGTCATGTGTGTTTTCCCTGAAGTCATGTAGTTTACTGCGATGTCCTTTCCATTCATCGTTCCACACTCCTTGTGTCGTCTTGAGAACAAATTTTGACAAATCAACATGTGAGACAGCATGATCATGAAACACTTCTTTTATGGCTTTTTTGGCGGCATTGTCTGCCTTCTCGTTTCCTGATATACCAGCGTATGCTGGGGTCCATACAAATTCAATTGTGTTATTAATTTTTGTATTTGACACTAAAAGCCTAACTATTTCTTGAATTATCGGTTCTTTAGTATTTGAATTAGAAATGCTTTCTAGAACACTTTTAGAATCGGTAAAAATTACAAATTTGGAATTTCGAGATTGAGATGCAATTTCCAGAGTTTTATAAATAGCATAGGCTTCACAAAAGAATATAGAAGATACGTTATTAATTTTGTAAAGAATCTCTGAATCAGGAAACACGATTCCACAGCCACAACCTTCAGTTGTAAGTGAACCGTCTGTGTAAACACTCATGTAGTCTTTGAATCTGGTAGTTATTTTTTGAAAAAGAGGCCTGAAGACAGCAGAGTGGCAGTTTTGTTTTCCAAGAACACTAAAACTTAAATCAGGTGTTGGAAGTTTTAGGAGCCATGGTGGTTCATCGGGTTGACAAACTTCAAAAACATTTGGAAGACGTATATTTAACTCCTTGAGGTAGATGTCCACGCGATCACCTAAAGCTTTCGGGTATCTTGCTCTTTTTCTGGTAGATGTTTGGTTTCCTATGGATATTGCACTATATATTGGGTTCATCGGTGTTGTAGATATTTTAACTGCAAATTTGATACATAAGTATTTTCTGCGATATGACAACGGTATGTCATTGCTTTCGGCAATGATACGTTCCACCGGGCTGGTCCTGAACGCACCCAGAGCCATACGCAAACTTGTTGAATGAATAGAGTTTAAAGAATTTTTTACTGATTTTTGTGCAGAGTCATAAACAATCAAACCATAATCTAATTTGTTTCTAATTAAAGCCCTGTAAGTATTTAAAATTATACGTTTATCAGCTCCCCAACTGCATGACGAAAGTAATTTAATTACATTCATTCGTTGTAAACAGTCGGCTTTAAGTTTTTTAATGTGAGAAACCCACGTAAGTTTCTCGTCAAATACCATACCTAGTATTCTAATTTCATTTTTCTGTTTAATTTCATGGTTACCTATAAAAAGCTGTGTATGTTCATCCGATGAGTGTTTTCGGGAGAAAATAATATAATCTGATTTAGTCAGTGAAATATTGAATCCGTTATTCAACGCCCATTTCTGTATATCACTCAGCGTTTTCTGTAAACAGTGTTGAGTTGTTTGGACGATTTTTCCTCTAATAGTAACAGTCACATCATCTGCAAATATGTAGCATTTTACTGGCGGTGATATTAATTTAGTTATATCATTTATAGCAACAAGAAATAAAGTTACACTCAAAACGGATCCTTGAGGAACACCATTTTCTACAACAAATTTTCTCGACAGACTTCCATTTGCCTTGACCATTATGACCCTGTTTTGTAAAAAATTTGAAATGAAGTTTAGGATCGGTCCATTAACACCAATTTCACTTAATATCTTTACAATTCTGTACTTCCAAACCATACCGTTTTCCATGCGTTTTCCATATCCAATGCAACTGCAATTAGGTGTTCACCAGATTCAAAAGCATTACATATGTCAGTTTGTAGATTAACAAGATGATCTAAAGTAGATCTATTTTTTCTGAATCCACTTTGAAATTTAGACAGAAAGTTAATGTTGTCTAAGTACCAAACTAGCCGATTATTTAATATCCTTTCTAGAAGTTTACATAATGTGGAAGTTAATGCAATCGGTCGATAACTCTCTGCTTTACTATGATCTTTATTTGGTTTAGGAACTGGAACTACAATAGCTTCCCTCCAAATGGCCGGAAAGAGACCGTGTGATAAGATTCTGTTATAAATGTCTAATAGAAATAGTATGGCATTATTAGGTAAATTCTTCAAAAATATATTAAAAATACCGTCAGGTCCAGGACTTGAATTACGTAATTTTGAAATCACATTTTGGATCTCGCTGTAAAGAATAGTAGAATTAAGAGGATGATTTAAGGTGTTGGCTCCATCGTCAGTGACTTCGTTAATATTGAGTTCAGTATTATTTTTAATTTCTAAAAATTTCGCATTATATTTAGCATCACTGGAACTTTAAGCAAAGGTGTTGGCTAATAAATTGGCAATCTCATCTGGATGTGTGATTATTTTACGGTTACTATTTACAAGACATGAAATATTAGTAGAACATTTAATACCTCTTATTTGTTTTATTTTATTCCACGATTCAACGAAGTTTGAGCTGATCATTGAGGAGATGAAATCACTCCATGACTTACGTTTCTTTAGATTAAACAATGTTCTCGTATACGACCTACACTTTTTATACTCAGTAAAATTTATCTGAGTTGGGTGGCGTTTATATTTATTGAACGATTTCTTAAATTTTTGTAGAGACTCCTTGCATTCATCATCCCACCATGGGACTTGCCTTTTACGGATTTTGCCTGAAGTTTTCGGTATATTTTTAACTGCTGCTTCTAAAATTATACTAGTAAAACAACTAATTTCATCATCTATTGTTCTTTCTTCTTGTGTATAAGAGGTGGGCTTAAATATTTTCTCAATTTTTAATGATATGTCATGTCGGAATTTTTCCCAATCGGCCTTACCAAAAATCCATTTCTGATTAATCGTATCAAATGTATCTCTAGATCCAATGTCAATAATGATCGGAAAGTGGTCACTACCATACAATTCGGACTCAGTTCTCCATTCAAGCTGATGAGCAACTGACGCACTGCAAAGAGTAAGATCTATTGCACTAAAAACTTTATAACTGCTGTTGAAATGAGTAGGTTTCTTCTTATTTAAAAGAACCACATCAGTATCTTCCAATAATTGTACAATAATATTACCTCTGGCGTCATTTTTATGAGAACCCCAAGCATAGTTGTGAGAGTTAAAATCTCCGGCGATTAAAAACGGTTTTGGTAGTTGATGGATTAAATTATACAACTCGGTGGATGAGAGCTTGTACTGGTTAGGTAAGTAGATGTTACAAATTGTAATGGAACCTATTGGAAGAAGAACGGATACAGCGACGGCTTCGATGTTAGAATTTAATTTAATTTCAGAAGTTTTGAATTTTTTATGAATATACATGGCCACACCTCCACTAGCGTGTAGATCATTTACTCTATTTCTATAAAAGATAGAATAATTATTAGAAATAGGTGCAAATAGATCGTCTTTAAAATTTGTCTCTTGCAGACAGATTGCAATCGGATTATGTTTATTAATAAGGAGTTGGAGAAACTCTTTTTGCTGGTAAAAACCATTGATATTCCATTGAAGGATGGAATATGTAGAATTATAACTTCCTGTCATTTTAGAACATAAAAACTTAAGTGATTAAATAAAAACAATTTTGAAAATCGAGAAATATATATTCCAACAATTACGACGAATCACAGTCTAGCAAAGATAGTAGATTACTGTCACCTTCTAAGTTGGCACTTTTTACTGGAATTTCCATACTTGAGTTATCAGATCCATCTATCGCTGATTTTAGTGCCTTTTGTAATTTAGTAAATTTAGTTTTAAGGGATCTCCCGTTTAAAGAAGGATAAGTATCATTAAGAAGAATCAAAACTTTAGATAGGTCAGAGGTATATTTCTTTATAATGCCTACAGGATTGGAGGAACCGTAAGTCCTTTCAAGGAGGCTCTTTAATTGCATGTAGTCAAGAACGTAGGGGTTGTCTTTGCTACTGAGAATGTCCTTCAGAGGACTTAACTGGTCTTCTATTACTTTAGAAAAGTGATCACCCTTCTCCTTTTTAATCTTCTTCTTCATCGGTCTAGTTAGGGTATACCCTTCTTCTGTCGATGAATCAATATTCGACGAGTTATCTAAACACTCGTCATTATTAATGGCAGTAGAGCCCTCAGATGACAACGGCCTTTTATGTATTTTGGCTTCAGTCATACTAGATTTACCAGGAGCAGGAAGCCCAGGAAATTTGACATCAAACTTGGTATGTTGATTACTAGTATCGTTTGATTTTTGTGTATCGGTAACACTGGTATCAAAATTACCATCGGATTGAAAATTGTTAGTTGATTTATGATTTCCGTTAACAGTAGGAACCTCATTGTCCTCAACCTCATTTAAACTACCAACATTTTTAACATGACCAACATCCCTATCGCTTACTAAATTCTCATCTTCACGACTGAGGTCACTGACTTTGTCATTTATGATTGAAGTACAATCTTTAGCCTGATGCCCCGGTTGTTTACAGACAAAACAGGAAATAGAGTCAGATGATAGATAAATCCAATAGGATGTATCATCATATACAATCTTCATAGAGTCAGGTAATTTTCCGAAATCTTCCGGGTGGATATACACCTGACGTCTGAAACTCATGATATGGCTATAGCCGGGTTCAGATATCCCCGCTTTCAAGAAAGAAATTTTAGACGCTAGTCTTATATTAAGTCTAGAATGTTTATCTTCCAGTATATTATGAGGAATTACTGGACACACATTTGATAAAATAATCCTTTTGTACGTTGTAATTAACGGCCGAATAAGCAATTTGTTGTTCTTCAGTGAAATTACTGTGTGGTCTGCTACAAGACTGTTTACTATATCCGACGAAGCAAGATACATACAAATTCTGTTCATCGAGATACGAGAAAAAAACCTAATGTTCTCGGGTTTCACTAATAAACCGACTGCCTGGATGTACTCCTTTACTGGTATTCCGTCGATTGCATCTAAAATTATGGCCTGAGCTTTCGTTGGAAAATTATTCGTTTTTACGCTATTTGCGTAAGAAGCTTGTTGATTGTTTAATTTACTGTTTTTTTCCATTGAATTACTACTATTATTTAACAATGAACCTCTGTACTCAGAAGCCATTTTAAATATTTTCCGTAACCTAGGCTAGCTTAGGTTAGGTTATCAACAATGACAACAATGCCGACAAAAAACAAACAAAAGATAAAACAAAATGAAATAAAATAATTACCTATCACTTAAGTGTAATCGGTATACTCGCAGACAAGTAATTAATAGTTTTAAATAGAAAAATACTTGTATTTTTGTCCATAACATAAACAGCACAACATTTGTTTACAAACACCAAACCGGAAGTGATCCTGTTTTAATTTAATTTTATTTTATTAATTTATTAGTTATTTACCAACTACTATTCCTAGTCGTCGATTTAGTGACCAGTTTTTACTATGCATTCGATTTTACTGTAGTTACATTTTATCTTTTATTTTGATGCATTGAATTTACTTAAATGTTTACCTTTTATAAGATGTTTCTTTACTTCACGAATTATTTACTTGTATTATTTACTTCACGTTGTTCTCAATCCGTCGTCGTACTTCAACAAGAATTTTTACTTCCGTTTCCCGATTTATTTTCACGGACAGTATGTTTCGTTAGTGTCAGCTGTGTTTTCATTTATTTTTCAGTTTACTTTCATTTCACTTATTTTTATTTAAGTTACTTTTCTTCCATGAGTTCCACACTTCGGAAAGTTCCTAGGGACGCCCTAATGTTTTGGTTGGAGCCCCATTGGTCTAGCCACTCAAAGGCCCCTTACATTGTCCTTGTTTGCTTCCGATGACTGCAGTTTACCCTAACTTGTTTCAGTCCAGAGTCTCATTTTTTACCTACCTTCTCGAACTGGCTCTCCGAGAAGCGGGGTACGTGAACAAGATTGCCAGTACAGCAAGATTGAATGTGATGGATGAATGAAGCGCATGTCGGTTGCATCTGATTCTGTGTCTGCATGTGGGTTTGTGTGATGAATGAGTCTGGGGGCATCCACGGTTCATTTTTTCTATATTTTTTGTTGTTTCTCCAAATATTTGCCCGTAGTGTGTCCGTCTTTCTTGTTTTTGGTTTCTCTTTATTCTGCCCATATTTGTCCGTAGTTAACTTTCTGTTGATTCATGAAACTCATTTCAAAATTTTCAGTTTTATTTTTCAAATTTTCAGTCCACATACAATGCCTTGTTAGAATTTTTTCCTATCCCTAAATTTTTCCTTTTCAATAATTAGAATGAGGTACGACTTGTTTAAAACCAACATTATAGCATTTTATTAAGTTCCCTACCTTCGTAAACAGCTTGTATGCTAATATTTTTTATTTTATTTTCCTTATGCCTTTACTTTTCCTATCAATTTTTTTACGTTAGTCGTGAGTTTATACCATTCCATTCTTTCTACTCCTAAATACATTTTACATTTCTATGCTCAGATTTTACTACAACATAATTTGATTTAAGTTAGTAATAAGATTATTCCAGCCTTCATTTTAGTTTTAAGCCATGCCAAAGATTAATGATTTTTATTACGCCTATGAAACTTCAAGTACAAGGAAGTCACGGTTTCTGTCATCGCCGGAAGGAACCTTGTCCCCTCTATGTCTGGGATCTGGCTAGGCAAAGTTACATTAGTGCATCACCTTCCGCACAATGTTCTGCCGTCATCCGTTAAACAATTGATACATTACATGAATGATTATTATCGAATATTAGGTTAAGGAATTATGATTTTACAAGTTGTAATTGTGTGTCTAGTTCAAGCATTTTAGATTTAAGTATATTACCGTTTTTATATTTTCTCATGTCAAACTTCACGAGGACGGAAGTCATGGTTTCTGGCATCGCCAGGAAGAATTTTTTTTTTTTTTTTTTTTTTTTTGGTTTAACGTCCGACTGTTTTGCAAATTGCTGCTAATGCAGACGGTGAAGGATGAAATGAATTTTTGTAACGTATGAAAAAATGCCATGCCCGAGTGGGATTCGAACCCAAGACCGCGTGATGAGAGGCGAGCACGTTACCAACATCGCCAACGCGGCCGGCGCGCCAGGAAGAAGCCTATGCCTAGGTTCTGGCTAGGTGTAGTTACGTATGTTCTATTCAGTCAGTACTACGTTTTTATTTGATTTCACCCTCTACTTTAGATTTCAAGACAACACATTTGTTCAACAAGAACTTAAGTTTGTAAGACAGTAATTACTGAACAAGAGTTTTAGTTTTTAAGCAATAAACTAAATATTAATAGATTGGTTAGAAAATTACTTGATGCATAATAAGGAGAAAATAGTGGATTTTTGATTATAGATAGTTCTCAGTCTGCAGATACTTTTCTGCTCACTTTACTGTGAGATAAATTTCTAACCAGTGTATAAAACCTACTCACGACTTATAATCTTATAAACTTGTAATCACTCGCCGCTATTAAGTATACATAACCATTAATAATTTATTCATGAATTTAATTATTTCCCTCTATAATAATTTTGTTTTGCTGTTACAGATTTATATTTTCCCCGCGAGGGATTAGCCAATTTGCTGTGTAATGATTATACAAATCGATAAAACAATTATTATTTTCTCAACAGTATTCTTATCTTTATTATCAACTCGTAAATCTTTTATATTTATCATCTTAACAAATCTTTATTCATTTATCATTCTTTGACAATTTATTATTAGTCTATAATATTTTTTTATAAACTTATTTTATATTGATATCATATTTATTTTAAATAATCAAAAAAGAAAAACGAATGAACGAATGTAGGACTTACTGCTTCCCTTGACTTTCAGTCCCACACTCAAGAAATAATTTTTTATAATTCTTCTCCTTTACTCTAGTTGCCTAGCGACGAGACTTTTGTTTGGATAAATTTTTATTAATGTTAAATAATTTTGAATATTTAATATCAATCAGCTGCCTCTATTTATTTCATACTTTAATAGACCAAAACATAAACACAACCAGCTGTCAATTCATTTTGACTCGTTACATTGCTTAATCGAAGCGTGTTAGGAAAACATATAAACAATTTATTTTATTTTTGCAAGCTTAAATTGCCTTTAACCTGTGAAAAAATTAAGAGTTTTTCTGAGTATTCCCGGAGTCACCGCAGATCAAGTGAGTCATACACCCTTAGTCATATTAAGAGAGCCGACAAACGCATTGACCGACCACATTTTTTAACTACCAGCATCCTACTAAGTTCCTGTCAGCTATTGTCATCCTTTAGAGATCATCGAGATACAATTACCAGGTGTTCCTACTTACAAAAATACATTATTACATAATTAATGAACAAATATCTTCCCAAATAATACGTTTTAATGTTCGCAATAATTTATTGAAACATTTATTAAAGTGAAAATTATCAGTGTAACAAATACCTTTCATAAGAAAACGAATATTCCAAAGACACTATCACGCACTATTTTTAAATTAAGGAATCATTTCTCTGATAAACATTTATTACAAAAGAACTTTTAGAATCACAAAAACGTTCAGTGTTAATAAAAAGATTTTTCATAAATAAACATTTAGTGCAAAAGTTACTTTCGTCATACAGCAGTTTTGTTTTACGAGTGTTGTCACGGACAAAGAATTATTACCAGTGAAACTTTAAACATTTAATATTTATAATAGAAAAATATTTTTCCATTCGGAACTTTTAAGTTTGATATATTTAATTCAAAAACATTTTATCGTAACTGTTCGACTATACAACACCGACCCCTGGGATGCGTCAAATTTGCTACATTATTTTATAAGCTAGTATTTTAAGTTAGATTTAAATCACAAAGTATACCTATTTAAATGACCAATTAACATTTTGATAATTTATTCATAAATTAAGCTATATTCTATATTTTACTCTTTCGTCCACGTTATAACTCATAAATGCTATTTTACAATCGTATCTCATTCTCTGCTCATACGTTTCATGCTCAAACAATCTATTCTTTTGTACTAATAGTAAATAACAACTTATAACATTTTTACAATTACTTTCATATTAATATAACTACAACTATATTTAAAAAAATTCAAAATTAATTTATTAATTAATTTACTTATAAAACTTCAATTTGATCCATAAAACAATTCGGACAATTTACAACGTATTATTATTATTATTAAACTTAATAAATTTTTGCAAATAATTTATAATACTATACAAAAGACTTTTCTTACAATATTTACACTTATTCATACACTCACTTAAAACTCACGTTAAGGATTATTTTTAGTAATTTTTGCAATCGAATTAACAAAATTACATTCTATTCTAATAAATTAAGAAAAAATTTAATTCTATAATGCTTACTAAATTAATGATATATGATTATGATCCAAATGTCTTAATAAAAAAGTATCAACTTTCTGCAGAAAACGAGATATTTTTCTTCTTGTCACCAACGCCTCTACTTTTAATTTCTTCAAGCCTAGTTTTCTTCTTTTTTCCTCTTCCTAAAAAAAGGGGGGGTTTTGATGAATTTTACCGATTTTGTATCCAAAATCTTCTCAATCATTTAAAATTCCGTTTTGAGAATTTTTGTGCAAGATTTTTATTTTTAAGGGTTATATTTTTTCTTCATCAAATCAAATTATTTTATTCATTATTTCCAGTTAGTTTTATTTTGCAAGATTTTTGATCTGTATTTTTATTTTGGCTTAGAATTCTCAGGCATGTCCGGTGTCCGATTGCGTTTTGTCGCTATTTTATATTGTTCATAACTGACACGTGTAATTCGTATCTACTCTCTATTTCTATCTTATACGATAGTTTTTCTCTCTCTCGCTCGCACTGTTACTGTGTTTTCATTTTATTTTTCATATCATTATCCTCGTTGAGTTTCTTTACCTTCTTGATGTGTCATCATCTCTTGCCGCCTCGAACGTTCCCATTCGGGATTGTTAGGGGAGTAGCATTCTCATGTCTGTGTGCGATAGAATTGTTACGATCTGTCTCAGACAGGATGCCCTACCGATAACATCTAATCTTCCAGGTAATTACTTTTCATTCTCAATATAAGAAAATTACCAAAATTTAAATTTAAGTATGTTTAATAAATTTTCAGGTTGTAACTTAAAATTCTTTGCTAATTTAAAAAAAAATTCAATTCCTATTATAATGGTGTTTTAAATAGCCTATTTAAATTACTTAAACACTGAATTACTTAAATTTTTTCTAAGTAATTCTTTTACAAAATTTTATTTATCAATTTTATCTTTTATGTTCCTAATTTATATTCAGGTTATTTTACGAAAATAAATACATTAATTTACTTCTTTTCTTCACCTAAATTATTTATAGAACTCTACTCAAGAGATTTTTTCCGTTTCAGTCTACAGACTTTATAAATAGTTTTAATATAGTTTAGTTAAGTATTGGTCATTATAGTTAGTTAAGTATTGTTCGCCCATAACAGACAGGTGGAGTGTCAAATTATTAACATTCAATCTGTGTGTTGCAGGGCTAAAATAAATAGTTCTGTTTCTTATCACATGGTCAGCCAATTAAATGACTGAATCATTTAAGAACAGAAGAGGTAGAGGTGTAAAAGATACTAATCAGAGATATCTCCTCTGAAAGTAATGAATTTCATTATACAGCCAGACCCTGTGGTGAATGAAGTGAAGGTGTCATTTGCAGAGTGGGAAATGTGCTTTTCAGAGGGCCTGGCATGTTGGTAAGCGTACTTTTCCACTCAGTGAGGAAGGCAGGGGTAAACCACCTCACTTCTCGTTTTACTTAGTAAAACCTCTAGAGGTTCAAACCAGCCTTTCGGCTATTGACCTAAACAACAAGTATTGGTCATGGATGGAATCCAGTGTTTATCATGAATTTTTCCACTGCAGTTTGTATAAATAAATAAAAACATTTATTTTTTTATTAGGTTTCTTAATCTATTTATTACACACTTAATTTCACGTTCAATTTTTGAAGAATTTGTTGAAGTTTTTTTTAATTATTTCTAAATCATTTCAACAGTTTTTTAAAACTAGTAAAACTTAACTTTTATTTAACCAAGTAGTTTAATTAGCAATTGGAGATTTTACAGTTTATTTTATTCAACTAAACAGTGCTGGACGAATTTATGATAAATATTGAATTCGTTGTTACTCTATAAAAAAATCTATGTTTACATTAGTATAAACTTAATATAACGATATTATTAATTATAGTCACCTATTATGAATTTTTATTTTTAAATATTTCCTCTATTCTCCTTTTTCAGAATTGATTCTTTATAACAATTTTTTTAAAAATATTGTTACTTAAAATCTACCATTCAGAATAAGATTTTCGTCGTCTCTTTGATAATTTATTATTTTATTTTTTCTTATCTACCTTGAATCTTACATTTGCCCCAGATCTCTTGTATAACAAAAATTTACAGGATTATTTTTGTTATTAGTTATAGTCATTTATCAATAAATTATTTTAGTTTGCTCAAATTTCTGTGTCATAAATGTCATTGCGTCTAGACCTGTGAGGTTTCGTTAACCAAACCTCTGCAGTAATAAAAGTGAAGTATTTGATCTACCATTATCTGAGCTACGTAATTCGAATCGCTGGGTGGCCAGTCGAATCCCGAATCCAATTTCAGTTTCTGGTTGGATTCAAAAATAAGCTGGTGGTGCCCCCAAGAAAAATAATTTTGTGGTTTGGACTGCATTTTCTATTCATCCAGCGATTTGGTGTGGATCGCCCTTGGGGTTGCCTTATTCCGATTACAATGGCGTTCTTCCACTCCGCATTTTGGAGGAGGGAATTCATTGTCTACACTAGAGAATTTTTGCAGCTCCTGTATTTTTTTATACACTACAAATGGTGAAGACACCATGTCGACTGCCAATTACTACCCTACAATATTCACTAGTATTTTGTAACAGTTGTGAATTTCAACAATAAAATTAATAATACAAACTTATTCTGTTGAAAGAAATTCTATAAAAGCGCATAATGTTTTCAGTTTTCATTTTTCCTCAACTATTACGTCGACAGTGTCAGTGGCAGAAATTCCACAGCGGGCATCTCCTCCTTTACAAACCGAATACCGTGAAGAATTCTATGTGGAGGGGCAAGTATCAGATCTTAACGTCTCGATTACAACTGGGTTCCTGGATTTAAACCAGGAACCTTCGTCTCCAAAAATCAGCTGTTAAACAGGTTACACCCGGCGACGAGTTTACTTCTAAAACAACCCGGTTAGGCCCTTAACAGATAACGTGACGGTTTCAGATCAGAGGGTAAATTCAAAGAACAAACCATACGTTTTTTAAAACTATTTATTTATTGTTTGGCGAGTTTTTGTGTTTGCAACATTATTGGTAGTTCCATTTTCAGGATGCTATTGGTATCCTGTGTTAGGATTTGGATAATACTGTGCGGTACCAATTGGATATTCATACGCTGGATATTGACCTTGATGAGGTGGTGGATAACGCGGTGGAGTGAAAACTGGTTGTCCATTTTGAGGAACTAGTCCATTTGCAGGATCCGTTACTAATGGAAGATTTTCTGCAATTTGAATTGATTCATCTGAGTAACCTGATCCAGTTCCTAATTGTTGAGGAATGTTTGATTCTGCTTGCGTTTGTGCTGGGAGATCTCCAAAACTTTCATGTTTAGTATCGGATGTTAATGGTTCCGGTACGGTTGGTACTTCAGAAGATGGATAAGGATGAAGTGGTGGCGGTGGTGGTGCTAATGGTGGTAGTGGTGGTATTGGTTTTGGTTTTGAAGGTGGTGGTCTCGGAAACCCACTTGCTGATTTAGCTCCAGTTTCAACCGTTTTAGGCCTGATTGTATCATCTACAATAGGTACACGCAATGCTGGATCTTCTACTCCTAAGTAAGGATTATGATTGTAAAGTATAAAATTTATAAGCCGCATAGCATTTTCTGTATCTCTACTGTTATAAAATGGCCATTTATTTTCACTTATATGAGAAGTTTCAGTGGTGTGTGGTGTACTAAAAACTTTGAATTTGAACTGCGTCAACTGAAACAACAAAACATTGATTAGTTAATTTTAAATAAGATTTCCGGTTTAGAATGTAATAAGATATAGTGTGGATTAAGTAATTTAAGTTTAAAAAATATATATGTAACGTAAAATTTACGTTAATAAATAAAGTAAAGAAAAACGGAAAAATGGCCGCCTCCGTGACGTAGTGGGCGCGCTGGCACACTAAGTGGAGGTCCCGGGTTCAATTCCCAGCTAGTGTCTGGAAATTATTACGTGCTAAAACCCATCATTATAGTTTTTTAACACACTGTAGTCGCTAATGATGAAGCTGTTGATCTGATTTTAATTAAACAAAGAACTAACCTCAAAAAATATAAACTAATTTTAATCATGAGTGAATGATGCAAAATGAAAACCAACCTCAGTTTGGCTTAATAATACGGAAAATCACACTTTGGCGCTAAACTAGGCTATGTAGAGAAAAATGTTTAAATAAAAGTTGTAGGTCTTTTAAACGGTTTGAATTACGGTGTTATACAGTAACATCTAGGAGGGTGTTATTAAAATAACATGGTGTTTTTAGTAACCTGTTATCGGATAACTGGCTCAATCCACTAGCTATGTTATTGATCGTGTTATGTTATACACCCCATTACTACATCAAACCCAATGATTTCTATATCTACTCCAGGAGAATTGAATGACACTAATTTTGTTTTCAAATTCTGACTTTGATTTTTTGACTTCCTTTGGTTTTAGGCCAGTTTCTAGTCAAAACCGGAATTTCTAACTCAATCCGGGCCCCCTAACTTGTTGTGTAGATTACGAATCCGAAAACTATTTGTTGCTATCACTTGTAGTTTCTGACATTTGGAGTTGACAGACGGATGGAATAAGGAAAATAATAGATGACAGTTTTAAAAGTTCCCACCAATTTTTAGTATATTTTGAATAAAATTTCCGGTTTAGAAACATATTACAAGAATACCCTTGGGCAGAACTAGATAATTTTAACTAGATGTTTGTCTACTAACTATTAAGTACTATTGTTAACGCCAGTCCGTACTGACAAAATAGTTCATTATTCCCGCTACACTAATCCTTCAAATCTACCAAATATTTCCTCTGACATCACTGATTACGTATTTCTCCCCTCCACCTAACTCATTTCCTTCCTGTAAGATCACTCATTGTTGTTTCTGCATGTGCACTAAGTGGGCGCGCTTGCCTGTTCTTCGCCTCATGGCGTGTGGTACGCCATTCGTTTTTACAAGTTTTTCGTTCTATTAACCTTCATCGTATCTCATGTCGAGAACTCTGTGCATTGCTCGTGTGTGTCGTGTGAGCTATAAATGTGTTGGCTCATGTACTTTTATTGGGAAATAATCGCTTGTTTGCAATTGTTGTTTAGCGTCTGTTCGTTCCATGCACCGCGCGGTGTACTCAAGTGTATCTTCAAGTTTAATTCAGGTGAGTGTTGGCTTGTGTATTGCATATGTAGTTCAATAGTTTGTGATTTTCATTGTATGTCGATTCCTTGTGTTATCTATTTCCTAACCCTTTTGTCAGTTACCTTTAATTGTTTTAACTATCTCGTGCACTTTCTAAGTCGTTTCGCTGTAATTGCTGGCGCCTTTATAAGCAATTTGGTCCTCTGGATTTCTATCGTTTATTTGTCTATTTGTTCTGCGTTAAAGGATCATTCGGCGTGGATAATCTTTTAATGTTTTTATTGTTTCCGAAACTACAACATTGCTTACTATATTTAACATTTGGTCCTCGCGGGCTGCGGATGTTTATCAGTAATTGTGGATACAGTCAATTATTTATCTATATTATTTTACTAAATTCGTCATAACATATTGTTTAACTGTCTTCGTTCATTGTGTTATATGCGTGTTAAGGCTTGGCTGTTTCGTATTGCGCTGTTGGCTATACAGTGTTATAGGGAGCAACCACGCTTACGTTCGTGACGTCACAAGCATTCCTTTGTGTCGTCCCTTCGATGTGTTCACAAGTTGTCATTCGACGCCATCTTATTTCTGCTTCGTCTACAACAAGTCAAAAGCTGCACTGCGCAGAATCGCTCCGCCTCTCTCTCTCAACTTGACAATCCAGTTTCTATTCCAAACTGGCTTCATCGCTCGTTCTCTATCGTCTGCATTCATACCGCATCGTTACACAGTAACCTAATTTCAATCATATGTTTTTTGTTTACGTTTTTTCAATCTGCGTTTGTTTGTTAATTTATTCATTTATTTCTTTCACCATGGACGACTACAAGGCCTTACTTAAAAAACGTGAGGTTATTAATAATCATTTAATTCGTTTTGACAATTTTCTCAACTCTGACGCTGAAATCACTCAAGTTAAATTACGGCTAGATAAATTTGCAGATGTCTGGTCTGACTTTGAGCAAATTCAAACTAAAATCGAATTGCTACAACCTGACAACAATTTTGAAATCGAACGTACTACCTTTGAGAATAAATACTTTCAATTGATCAATACCGCTCAAAAATTGATTCAGTCGTTAGATAATACTGTAATTATTACAAACCAAGTCAAAAACAATAACCCACCATTAGTTCAGTTACCTCGCATTCGTCTCCCTTCCTATGATGGGGATATTACTAAATTTCAAAACTTCATAAGTCTGTTTAACGATTTAATTCATAACAATAATGAATTATCTTCTGTACAAAAGCTGCATTATTTACGTTGTTCTTTAACCAACGAACCACTGCGGTTGATTGAACATTTACCTCTGTCAGCTGATAATTATATATTAGCTTATAATTTAATCCTCGATCGGTACTCGAACGCTAGGCGAATCGCCAATGTGCATTTAACTCAAGTTTTCAATTTCATTAAGTCGGAAACGCCCAATTATCAGTCGTTAAAACATTTTTTAAACGTACACGAATCTTCTATCGGTGCTTTACGGATACTAGACATCAACCTTCTTGAATATCTGTTGTTCGAAATTGCTTATTCCAACTTGGATCCAATTACTAAACAAGCCTTTGAGGATCAGAATTCTTCTGCAAGCGTTCCTTCTTACGAAGCTTTAATGTCTTTCGTTACATCTAAAATGCATTCGTTCGAGTTACTCAACTCTGATCAGTCTATCGATAATGCTAGCTCTTCGCATACAAGTAAATCCAATCTCGATAAACCGGCAGTTCACAAACCGGTTTCACGTAAACAACCGCTGTCTCCGAAACTGCCTAAAAAACAACATTCATTCTTATTAGGCAGTAATCTAGCTAATACAAATAACGAGTCGCTCTATAAATGTCAGTTTTGTGGTTCACCTAACCACAACGTTTTCAATTGCAACGAATTTCTCGCTATGTCCGTTGAAGAACGACATAAACAAATCTTCCAACTTCGTAAATGTTTCGCCTGCTTGGGCAAGCACTCTCGCAAGGATTGCAAATCTGTTAAATCTTGTCGATTATGTGGTGCGGCTAATCATCACACTCTTTTACACGATTCACCAAGTCAAGTCGATTCCAACGCTCGTCACTCTGCGTCAATTAATCCAAGTAACAAATCTATCGCTAATAATTACAATCGTAATACTAATTCTCAAGTAAGTGGTTATTAATTCATCTGATCGTAACTCGTCTACAAGTGCTGCCGTTAATAAACATCCTTCTGCAGGACTATCTGCATTCAGTAGCGCGCACTCTGATACCGTTACTGAAAATACCGCGCCTCCGCTTGATACTTCTAACAGTAATTCTCTATCGTGTAGAACAGGTTCTCAAAAGGTTTTATTAGGTACTGCTACAGTACTAATACAAACTCACTCTGGTAACTTTCACGCCTTCCGCGCTGTTCTCGATTGCGGATCCGAAGTAAACTTAATCACTTCTCGTGCTGCAGAGCAAATTAACGCAAAAATAATTCCATGTCGTCAAAACTTGTTAGGCATATCAGCTGCCACCACTCAAATTCTAGGCACTTCTCAGCTTACCATCGCTTCAAAACAGAACAACGGCTTTCGTCTCGCTACAACCGCATTAGTAATTCCAAAAATTACTAATAATTTACCATCTGTTTGTATTTCTCACGAAGTCTTTCAATTACACTCCGATAAAATTCTTGCTGATCCTGATTTCATCCACTCCGCCCCTGTAGACATTTTACTGGGCGCTGAAGGGTTTCCTGATTTAGTACTTCAACACAATAATTCTATAATCAAAGGCAGTCCCTCTGCCATTTCTACAGTTTTCGGCTGGGTAATTTTCGGTAAATTACCAGCATTTTCTACGGTTTCAAGCAATAATCAACAACCTAGCTCGTTATTCGCTGCTGTCGATTCGCTGTCTCAAACTATGCAGCGCTTCTGGGAGTCGGAAGAAATATTCGCTCCTCCTGTTACAGATCCAGACGACGACTACTGTGAAAAGTTGTTCTCCGATACCACCACTCGTGACAAAACTGGACGTTACGTCGTTGCACTTCCATTCAAGCCTAATTCTGTATCGTTATCTTCTAATCGTGACATTGCAAGTCGTGCTGCTAAAAAATTCACTGTTAAAGTTTCTCAGCAGCCAGTAGTTCAACAAAACTACCACGATTTCATGCGTGAATATCTTGATCTCAACCACATGTCGCCTGCTTCTACAATTTCTGAATACATAATTCCGCATCACGGCGTATTTAAAACCGCCGACCCTAATGGAAAAATCCGCGTTGTGTTTAACGCTTCTTTCTCTGATTTTCACGGCAATTCGCTCAACAATCAACTGTTGTCTGGTCCTAAATTACAAAAGGACATCTGCAACATTTTAATTTCCTTTCGTAAACATCAAATAGTTGTCTGCTCTGACATCAAAATGATGTATCGACAAATTCTTGTGCGGCCTGAAGATCGATCTCATCAGCATATTTTTTACTGTTCCGATTCAAGTTCTACACCTCAAGAATTCGAGCTAAATACTGTGACTTACGGCGTTAAACCATCTGCTTACTTAGCACAACGTACCTTGCTTCAGCTAGTAGAAGATGAAGGCACTCCGTTTCCTCTTGCGTCTGATGCTATTCGTTCCAGCACTTATGTCAACGACATTTTAACCGGTGCTTCCAATTTCAAGGAGGCTGAACTTCTCATCGATCAGCTAGTTGAATTATTCGCTTTAGGAGGCTTTCAATTGCGTAAATGGTCTTCTAATCACCCTGATTTACTACAACGTTTCCCGAACGATCATCTGGAAAATCCAGTCTGTTTTTCAGATGAAACCTCGTCGATCAAAATTTTAGGGCTTCAGTGGAACCCCACTTCTGATTCATTTTCGTATCATGTAGTTCCTTTCGACTCTGAAGTCACCAAGCGAACTGTGCTTTCCTATCTTGCAAAAATCTTCGATCCTCTCGGCTTCCTCACTCCAGTCACCTTCTGGGTAAAACACTTCTTGAAACAGCTCTGGAACAACAATCTACAGTGGGACGACAAGTTACCGCCGCTCTTCGACAACGCTTGGAATAGATTCGCTACTGATCTGTCT
The DNA here is from genome assembly GCA_035578175.1 of Catonia carolina. Classification (NCBI taxonomy): domain Eukaryota; kingdom Metazoa; phylum Arthropoda; class Insecta; order Hemiptera; family Achilidae; genus Catonia; species Catonia carolina. Next base: position 6,445,902 of record JAQMRL010000012.1, read on the forward strand.
TCCTTACAAAATTTTCGTTTACCTCGGCTAATCACTGCCAACGGTGCTGAATACCGAATACTTGGATTCTGCGATGCTTCTGAAAAAGGTTACGCAGCTTGTGTTTACATTCACGTGCAAACCAGCTCTTATTCTAACATGTTTCTACTCAAAGCTAAAAGCCGAGTGTCACCGTTAAAAAACGTTACTATTCCTCGTCTCGAATTATGCGCTGCACTTTTGTTAGCACGTTTAATTTCTTCCATTTCCGATTTTGCAAACTCAATTTCTTGTTGTGAATTTCGGCTATTCACTGATGCTAGTATCGTGTTGGCTTGGTTACAAACACCGCAACACCGCTTAAAAATGTTTATTGCCAATCGTGTGCAACAAATTCTTTCTTTGACTGATATAAAATCCTGGTCTCATATTTCTACAGATCAAAACCCTGCTGATGTCGCTTCACGTGGTACCAATTGTACCAGCTTGATCAATCACCAGTTATGGTGGCAAGGTCCGCTTAATTTTCGTGTGCAATCTTCAGATTGGCCTGCGATTAACATTCCGTCCGTTTCTATCGACAAACTTGATCTACGGCAAGAAAAAATATGCCTCGCCGTTTCTGCTGATCATTCGTTTCCCGACGATATCTTGTTAAAATTCTCCTCGTTTTCTCGCTTAACAAGAATCATTGCTTATGTTCTGCGCTTCGTTAAAAAACTCAAGTCTTCTTCCATCGTTTTCGCCTCGTTTCTGACTTCAGAAGAAATCCGCACTGCTACCAACGTTTGTGTAAAATTAACTCAACTGCGCCATTTCTCCGATGACATTCATGGTATCGCCAAAGGCAAAATGCCATCTAAATCGCTTATTTCATTGTCGCCTCAGCTCAACGACCAAGGTATTCTAACAGTAGGCGGTCGTTTGTCCCGTTCTGCTCTTAGTACAACCGCACAGCATCCCATGTTGCTGCCAAAACGTAGCCACTTAACCAATTTAATATGTGACTATTATCATCGATTGTCGCTTCATTCGGGACCTCGTACAACACAAGCTCTGATCGTTCAGCAATTCTGGATTTTATCTGCTAGAAACGTCATTCGCCAACGAATTCATCGCTGCGTTCGCTGCATTAGATACAACGGACGACCTGCTCAACCTATGATGTCTACACTACCTTCTTCTCGTGTTACTGCTTCCCGAGCATTTTCATCTACTGGTATTGATTATGCCGGTCCTTTCTTCGTAAAAACTAATCGTCTTCGTAGAACTTCCTGCTCCAAGGGCTATTTGTGCGTCTTTGTTTGTATGTCAACTAAAGCCGTTCATCTTGAGTTCGTTTCCGACCTCTCAACCGAGGCCTTTCTTGCTGCTTTAGATCGTTTTGTATCTCGTCGAGGTTTACCTTCGGATATTTACTCCGACAACGGCACCAACTTCGTAGGCGCCAAAAATAAATTTATCGAAATTCATCAACAAATTCGTCGTTCATCTACTGATGTCGGGAATCATCTCGCCGCGTTGAAAATAACTTGGCATTTTAATCCACCTTCTGCGCCAAATTTCGGCGGTTTATGGGAGGCCGCCGTTAAATCAACCAAACACTGTCTAACTCGACTCATCGGAGACAAACCGTTGCTTTTCGAAGAGTACATAACGTTATTTGCGCGCATCGAGGCTGTCTTAAACAGCCGACCACTGTTTCAATTCTCGTCCGACCCCAGCGAAGAAAGATTTATGCTGACTCCTGGGCACTTTCTCATCGGCTCGTCTTTGTTACAGCCACCCGAACAAAACACGATCGATCAACTTCGGCCTGCTTCACGATGGCAACAACTCAAAGTTCTAGTTCAGTCATTCTGGAAGCAATGGTCACTAAACTATTTGCACACGCAAACTCAGCGTAACAAATGGACTCGTGCTTGTGACAACCTTCAGTTCGGTCGTGTTGTCATCATACAAAACCTCGACACTGCCCCTGCCTTATGGCCACTGGGTACTGTCACTAACGTCTTTCCCGGAAGGGACCGCACAATTCGTACCGCTGAGGTAAGGACCGTTCACGGTACATACAATCGACCGGTGTCGAAACTTATTGTCTTGCCCGACGATTAACATTCTCAACTCCGACTTTCAATCTCGTCTTCTTCCTCTTCTTCGTCTTCTTGTTCTTCTTGGTTCTCCAGAACTTCAATTCTCTGTTTGGGATGCTCCTGGTCAACCACTGACTGCATGTTTAGTATTATTGCAATGCATTCAACCGATTCTGCCAACTCCGGCTTCCTAACGCACGTTCTGATTCTGGAACTCTCGTCTTCTCCGTTTTGTTTCTTCTTCTTCTTCGCTTCTGGTTGTCAACCCTCGTTGGCAATCACATCAAGATTCTCCGCTTCTCGTTGGCTTCCGCGCAAGCCGTGGAAGATGTTCCGTACGTCGTTTGGCCGGGCAAACCCGCGCGTTTGTCACGCCACCTCAAGATTTGTCCGTTCTTCGTCTCTCTCGATTCCTCTGCTGACGTCTTCGATGCATCGTTCTTCGTCTTCTTGCTGCGTTTTCCGCTCCCTGAATGCTTCAGGGCGGGCGGCTTCGTTTTTCGCTGCAAATTCTGTAAATCGCTTACTTCGATTTAGGCGGGCGGTATGTTAACGCCAGTCCGTACTGACAAAATAGTTCATTATTCCCGCTACACTAATCCTTCAAATCTACCAAATATTTCCTCTGACATCACTGATTACGTATTTCTCCCCTCCACCTAACTCATTTCCTTCCTGTAAGATCACTCATTGTTGTTTCTGCATGTGCACTAAGTGGGCGCGCTTGCCTGTTCTTCGCCTCATGGCGTGGGGTACGCCATTCGTTTTTACAAGTTTTTCGTTCTATTAACCTTCATCGTATCTCATGTCGAGAACTCTGTGCATTGCTCGTGTGTGTCGTGTGAGCTATAAATGTGTTGGCTCATGTACTTTTATTGGGAAATAATCGCTTGTTTGCAATTGTTGTTTAGCGTCTGTTCGTTCCATGCACCGCGCGGTGTACTCAAGTGTATCTTCAAGTTTAATTCAGGTGAGTGTTGGCTTGTGTATTGCATATGTAGTTCAATAGTGTGTGATTTTCATTGTATGTCGATTCCTTGTGTTATCTATTTCCTAACCCTTTTGTCAGTTACCTTTAATTGTTTTAACTATCTCGTGCACTTTCTAAGTCGTTTCGCTGTAATTGCTGGCGCCTTTATAAGCAATTTGGTCCTCTGGATTTCTATCGTTTATTTGTCTATTTGTTCTGCGTTAAAGGATCATTCGGCGTGGATAATCTTTTAATGTTTTTATTGTTTCCGAAACTACAACATTGCTTACTATATTTAACAACTATTATTATACAATTTAAGAAATTCTCGTGTGAAATACTCACATGGCTTTCTGTTGCCAATAATGTTACGGTATTAAATAATTATAATCTATCTTTAATCATACGTAACAATGTAAAATAAAAACAACCTAAATTTAACCATGAGTGAATGACGTATGAAAATCAAACTCTGACTTAAAAATACGGAAAATCAGTAGTTGCCTCTAAGTTAAACTCTGCAAAGAAAAATACTTGAATTGTGTTTGCTGGTTTACAACTATAACTTTAATTATTCACACTTTTTTTCGTAACATTTATACGATGGCCGCAATTTTGAAAAATCCCATTTTTTACCGATTTCGATGAAAAAAAAACAGAAAATCACTAATTTCCGCTAAATAAAGCACTGCTCAACAAAACGCTAGGAATAAAATATGTACGTTTGCAAATATTCTTCAACTTTGAATCATACACTTTTGTCGTAAAATGCATACTATGACCGCAATCTTAAAAAAATCCATTTTTGACAGATTTTCATTGGAAAAAGCTGAAAATCATGAATTAGCGCTACTAGAGATGGAACAGAAAAATGTTCCCAGGGTAATTGCAAGTTAAAGGTTTTTGAGCATGAGAACTGAAAAATAGGCCTTAGACCTAGACAATTCTCAGACGTAAAATGGATCTAACATAACAAGCTAAGAGAAAAAACCAACTCAGCTTATTAATGGTCTGGGAGATCGACAGCTTCAAACTTGTTGATATGTTGTACTTTGTCGCCCCAGAAGTAGAGAATAAGAAGCAAATCGACGTCGTTTATTTTCATTTTGTCGAACAGAACTTTCCGGGTCAAGGTGGCCGGCGAGGTGTCCAGTGAATTCGTAGCCACATCAGAGGTCTTGTAGGTTTTGAATCTTGGTCCACTGCTATTTATTCTTTTCAAAAATGACATTGAAAAGGCCTTAACTCAAAAATCTTCGTATTTGCCGATGATGTTAAGCTTTGCGCAAGAGTTAATTCTGCTGATGAGTTTAAAGTTCTTCAGAAGGATGTCAACTGTATGCATGAATGGGCTGTTGTCAATGACCTTTCTCTTAATTTTTAAAAGACCAATGTAATGATGTATTCGAGGAAGACATTGAACATCAAATATAATTATTACTTTATCAGTATGGCTATATTCCATGCTGAAAGCGTATGTGTGTGACTTGAGTGTGCACTTCGATGGCAGGCTGCTCTTCACAGCTCATCTAAATACAATAGTTGCCAGAGCTAAGAGAAATTTAGGACTTGTTGGACATCGTTTTCGGCGGCTTGAGACGTTGCTCCGGCTTTTTGAAGCATATGTCAGGTCGGTGTTAGAGTATTGTTCAGTTAATGGGAACTAACACAGAGGATACACCTACCGGCATATTGAAGCTGTGCAGCGGAGGTTGCTGTATCACTTGCGCCAGCATGGTCTGTGTGAGGCGGGTGATCAGTACGAAGAGGAGTGTACCCAACTGGGTATAATGCCATTGGATAAGAGGCGGGATATAGCAGATGCCATGTTTTTATTCAAGGAAATGTATGGATTTATTGATGCTATTGAGGCGCATGTAGCGTACAGTGTGCCATATATGAACTCCAGAGGGCACAGGATTTTGGACTAACAGGTAAAGACTCGGATTTCTCCCCGGCGAGATGCGTTCAAATTATGAATGTTGTTGACGGTTGCGGGGTTGATATATTCAACAGGAATATATCAACTTTCAAGAGGAAATTTGTATTATGTTAGATGATTTGATCCAGTTGGGACAGCCATATGACAAGTTTGTCGGTGAACTGAGTAGCCTACCAGCGTTATTAAGTCATATAGGTTTCCTGTTTTCATAATTTGTTTTTTTTTACTTGGATGTTAGCTTGGTTGTTTATCTTATTGTTAGTGTTTGTATTCTTTCTCCTTGTTATCTTTCCACGCTGTAGGTGTGTTATCATTGCCAATCCCTGCACAAATTTACTTATAGGCTTATAGGCATAAGTAATTAGTTACTGTTTTTCTTTTGACGTTCCATAAATTTACGTTCCGATAGGTAAGTGCAGCGTTTCAAGGATATCTATCTGTTGCTGCACTTCTTCAACTCATGTAGTTAGTCCCTTTTATGGAGTTTGGGATGGCTGTAAGGGGTGAGTGAAGGCCATCAATTATTATTACTATTATTATTATTAGAGCAGTGGTAATGGTGGTTGTAAGAGTTTTAATTACTAACTATGGGAATTCTTTTTGGATACATGAAGGTATGAAAACTTATCATAGGCTTATATTTTTATCAGAAGCTATGTCTACGGCTCTCCTCCGGCGGACAACATTGTCTTACCTTTGCTGGGAAATAAAAGTATTTGTACTTAGATTAGAATTAATGTATACTAATTGGAAGCTTTTTTATGTCAAATAAGTAAATATATTGTATAAATAAATGAATACATAAATTATGTTGTGCCTGGTACGTACTTTTAACAATAGCCTAACTACGGTGAAAGAGCTTTAGGCTGTTTTTTACCGCAGTTATACAATTCTGCCTAGGTAGATAGTTAGTTTTATGAACGTTACGGATTTTATAAGGAAAGTAAAAGTCTGGTTACAAAATGTTACTTAGGGTAGTAATATCAATATCCTTATAAAGTTATTATGAATTCTCTACAGTGGCTGCCTATGCGCCGTGTCTATAGGTAATACAGTTGCAATCACTAACGAGACATGTAAAATCTATGTAAATTAATTTAAGAGTTACTGTAAGCTTATTTTTGTTTATTTTGTAATTGTATTATACGAGGGGTACCCAAAAGTATCCGGAATAGCTCTGCTGTGGGCGGAGCTTGTGCAGTACAAATTCCCGCCACTAGGCTGCTTGTAGCGCTACTCATTGCCAGTTCAATGCCATTTTGTTCGTTGATCTAGCTTGTTCTGTTCTCGTGCAGTGATTGTTCTCGCTAGTGCTGTTTTGTGCTCGTGTCGTTTTTCATGATGGCAAGTTTTAATGAACAACGTGCGGCTGTGAAATTTTGCTTCTTGCTCGTAAAAACGCCGCGGAAACAGTTGTAATGTTGAACACAGCTTACAAAGACGACGCTATTGGAAAAACCCAAGTGTACGAGTGGTTTTTGCGCTTTAAAAATGGCGACATGTCGATTGAGAACAAACCTCGTTCTGGACGACCGTTGACTTCCCGAACAGACGAAAATGTTGTGAAAGTGAAAGAAATTGTACGAACAGACCGACGACAGACCATTGACCAAATATCACAGGTTAGTGGGTTATCTTGGAGCTCAGTCCAACGCATTTTAACAGAAGACTTGACAATGAAAAGAGTCGCTGCCAAGTTTATGCCTCGGGTTCTGACAGACACTCAAAAGGAACGTCGAATTGAAACGTGTAGTGATTTGAAACAACAGCTTGAAACTGATCCAGATTTCATTTCAAAGATCATTACGGGTGACGAGTCTTGGTGCTATGGGTACGACCCAGAAACCAAACAACAATCCAGTCAATGGAAGACTTCATTATCACCCCGACCAAAAAAAAGTCGTCAAGTCAGATCGAACATCAAAACAATGCTGATTTGTTTTTTTGATGGGAGGGGAATTGTCCATTCAGAGTTCGTTCCACCAGGCCAGACGGTAAATCAAGCTTTTTATCTTGAAGTGTTAAGAAGACTACGAAACAGCATTCGTCGTAAAAGACCTAATTTGTGGCAGACAGGGGACTGGTTTTTCCACCACGACAACGCGCCTGCACACACGGCAATCTCGGTTACCCAGTTTTTGGCGAAAAACGGCATGGTTTTGCTACCACACACACCGTACTCACCCGATCTGGCTCCGTGTGATTTTTTCTTGTTCCCACGCATGAAAAGGGGCATGAAAGGTCTCCGATTTAACAACGTTGATGATGTCAAGAACAAAACGACGGATGAGCTGGCAGCCATCACTGAAGAGGAGTACAAAAAATGTTTTGAACAGTGGTAGCACCGGTGGGACAAATGTATTAGTTGTAATGGAGAGTATTTTGAAGGGGATAAGGTTCTTTTGTAAAAAAATTAAAAATAAATAGTTTTAAAAAATAATTCCGGTTTCTTTTGGGTACCCCCTCGTATATGTATGTATGTATGAAACCTGATGTTAAGTCAGACTGTTGACTTATCGGGACCCAAAAGTAACTGATGATTATAAAGTATTTAATTTAATTATTATTGCTGTTAAGTCAGACTGTTGACTTATCGAAGCCCAAAAGTAACTGATGGTAATAAAGATATTTAATTTAATTTCATTATTATTATTATTATTATTTTACCTGAGCTTGATCTGGTTTGGATTCAATTTGTGAAATATGTCCTTGGACGACGAACGGTTCCGGGTCTGGTATGTCTCCAATGGTTTTCTCAAACAATCTACAAAACCGCATACATTGTAGAACCATTTTGAAATCAAACGTACCATTATATGCTGATAACTGAAGCATTTGGTTCACTGTGTATGGATCCCACGTTGTTATTTTGACCACATATTGCATATCCTCCAAAAAATCCATGAACTCCTCAGCAGTCTGCAAAATACATGTGGCTATTATTAATTGATGTGCCAAATCCAGTTGTGAAATCAATTTTGTTGAGTCTATAAAACCGATTTCTATATCTAATTTATGTATAAAGGGGAATGGTTCGTTGAAAAACCGAAGATATATAGATTTTTTTATGTCACCGGATGGCGACATTAAGTGGCGTGTTGAAACCTTTACATTTTGGTGGACCTGAAAAAGGCAGTTTAAGTGGTTGTTGTCTTGATAGGAAGCGTCGGTCGTAGTCGTCGTGGCGGTCGAGGAGCTGGGCGACACGGCGTGTCGTCGTCCAGCGGAGACATCATCTTCTTCCCTCGCAGTAGTGCATCGATGGCTGCTTCGTCGGGTCCGGTGGGCGTAAGGCTCGGTCGAGGGACCGCTGTGGAATCGCTCGCGTCAGCGGGCGATGACGGTCCGGTCGACGGCTTACGGTGACGGGTCGGCGAGCGGAAGCATCATCTTCTCTCATTCGGGGTCGTCGGTTAGTCTTCGCTGGAGTTCGGTAGCCGTGTGCCGATGGTGGATGTCTTGTCTGCTGTCTGGATCGGAATTGAATCTCTCGGCTCAGTGTAGCTCTCATTATATAGTTGCCGAGAGCGCTGTGGTAGAGGGGGGTTATTGGTATGGCCTTGATTACAAAGGTTTTGTCGGTACGCTGCCACAAGCCTACCGCCCCTCTCGAAACTATTGGCGGCTTTCTCAGACGCTACGTCGAAACCTTTGATAGCTGGCATCAAAGTACCTAATGAAAGGGGGCGACGGTGACTTTTTTTACAATAATCGATTATTTGTAATTTCCTCTTGAAAATGGTGGTACTTTTATAAAATTGGGATAGATGTTACTTTTATTAACGTCCTTTTTCTCCATAAATCTCTCAACAAATTAATATAGTAGTACAACTGCGTGTTAATTTTCTACTTATTCTAATCTTTAAAGTGGAATTACCGAAAATCTCATTTATTAACATTAAATTGCACTTTTCTCAGATCCTACTCAATATATGACACTAATTTATCAGTTTTTATATGTCTAAATGTAAAAATATTGTATACCTAGAATATGAAAAAGAATTATTTTTCAAATCGGTGAGAAACAACCATTTAAAAACATCATAACTGTTACAATTATGCCTACAAACATAAAATGAATATACTAATATGAAGAGTAATTCCATAGTTCATAGAAGTATATATATACATATATATAAAATAAATCTGGTGTGAATCATTCACATGACTTTCTCTTGTCAATGGAAATAAGGTACAATATAACCTAAGATTATTAAACAACGTAAAGAAACGGAAAATTGGCCGCTTCCGTGACAGTGGATAGCGCGCTAGTCTACTAAGCGGTGGTCCTAGGTTCCATTCGCGGCTAGGGTCTGGAAATTATTACGTGCCAGAGCCCATCATTACAGTTTCTTAATCCACCGTAGCCGCTAAGGATCAAGCTGTTGATGAGACTTTAAATAAACAAATAAACTAACCACAAAAACATAACCTAATTTTAATCATGAGTGATGGATGGAAAATGAAAACCAACCTCAGTTTGGCTAATTCGGAAAATCACTCTTTGACGCTAAACTAGGCTCTGTAGAGAAAAATTCTTAAATAAATATTTAAGAATATTTATTTAGTCCGTTTTTTAATTTCTTATAAATTTGATTATATAAAATTTTGTCGTGAAATGGCCGCAATCTTAAAAAAAAACATTTTTATGAAAGCTAAGTTGGCTTGATACCTTTATGAGGAAGGATAACTCCGTGTTAAGCGGACACGCAATGTGACTTCTCGGGCCGAACCCTTTTTTTTAGAAATAAATGGCAGCCATGAGACGCGTCAACTCATGAAAGGGATTTTTAAACAATTTGTTTCATAAAAAAAATTTATATAAAGGAAAAGTCCGGTAGGTCGTAAAATATTTCTGTTAATGTTAAATGCTATAAAATATTCTTCTTCTTCTCCTTCTCCTTTTCCTTCTCCTTCTCCTTGTCCTTCTACTTCTTCTTCTTCTTCTTCTCCTTCTCCTCCTCCTCCTCCTCCTTCTCCTTCTTATTCTCCTTCTTCTCCTTCTCCTCCTCCTCCTCCTTCTTCTCCTTCTCCTCCTCCTCCTCCTTCTTCTCCTTCTTCTTCTCCTTTTTCTCCTTCTTATTCTCCTTCTTCTCCTTCTCTTCCTCCTCCTCCTTCTTCTCCTTCTCCTTCTTCTTCTCCTTCTTCTCCTTCTCCTCCTTCTTATTCTCCTTCTTCACCTTCTTCTTCTTCTTCTTCTTCTTTTCAGAGTTTAGGCATTTCCACCTGTTCCAGTATCCATCTTTTCTACGCCCTGACAACATCTCCGCTTCATATCGGTCAGTATCTTCTTGGTAAACCAGTTAAACGGCTTTCTGGCATTCTATTATAATGGTCGACCCAATGGCCACGATATACATTTATTTTTGTTAATTGAAAAAGTTTCCAATTCTTGCCTTATATTTTCATTTCTGATTCTTTTCTAGTCTTTTACAACCCTTGATATACTTTAAAATTTCAGTTTGGATGTTTCATTTTTCCCTTCTGCTTACCACTCCATGCTTCACTGTCGTATGTGTAGGCTGGAACTGCCACCGCCTTACAGAATTTTAACCTTGTTTCGGGTCGTGTTTTTTCCCCTCAGTGTCCTATGAATCGTCCCACGTATCTGATTAAATTTGGTTAGTTTATTTTTCATGTCATAACGGGCGTTTAATTGTTGCTTTCATTTCTGAATGGAGTATGTTATTTGCTGTTTTTTTTTTTTTAATAGAGCTAGAGCTTATTGAAAGCAATAAATTTTGAACTTTTCTTCTAAAAAATATTTACTGTTAAAACCTATTTATTTATTTTAGGTAATTGAATTGCAGTAGTTATCGGATACGGTAACCTCCAAGTCCCCGGGTAGTTCGGACTACTGTAAGCGATAGTCACTATAACCGATTTCCTTTTCTTGTATCAAAGGTCCAGTTACGTTCGGTGTGTTTGCCCTTTGCGAGGTAAACCACTTCGACTTCTCTTTACCGGCATCAAAACTATTCTGAATATTTTTCTGGTTTACCGAATTACGGATATTGTGTTGTGTCCAATGTTGAACTCCGTTGCAATATGGGGATATTGTTACAACGGTGAAACGAACCGTTTTCGGTTCGTTTCACCGTTTTCTAAACACCAAATAATGTGCGCTTTTTCTATCACTGTAAAATGTCAACGTGATGACACCATATTTCCACGTTTTGTATAAAACACAAAAATAACCGACGCTACTACGAATAAAGGACGGGTTTACACAAAAGATATGAACTAAAGTTGAGTAAACAGGACAATATTTAAACAGTGCTGTATTTAAGACTCAAAAGAAACAATAGGCCTATTAGTAATCAAATTTCTGACATGATATATACTGTAAATGCACGTTAAGACTTAACGCTATGAAGAAAACACCACGTTACAACTAGACGAAACTAAGTAACTCGCTGACTCGTACTTTTGAGAGATAATCGGCATAGTTGAAAATTCATGCAGTTGTCACTAAAACCGATATGTGGTTTAACCGATGTCATTGTAAACGATATTATTTCATGTTGCACATTCCTTTCCATCGAATAGGCCTATTGGTCGCACTAACCGATAGGTCATTGTATCCGATGACACTGTATGCGATAACTACTGTAATAATTCACGTTTAAGGAGTAATATTTAAAGATTATTTCTAGTAGATATTATTTGAACAAGAAATACTTTTACGCATTGGATTGGATACATAACTTCAAAATATTAGGTAGGCTATAATATAAATAAGGACATAAATTATAATATATACTTTCATTTAATTAATTATTTTCTTAGATTCTCGATTTCGTTGTATTGAGTTTTGATTTTACGAGTATCAATATTATTTACCTCTCCACGATGAAGCTTCAATGCCAATTTCAGACGTTGCACATAAATACTTTTTTCAGGTTTCCAAAATTTATCAATAGCGTAACCGTATCTTTTATTTTCCTTTAAAGATGATAGAATCCTTTGTATATTTTCTGGAGTTCCGATACTAGGCAATCTACCATAATGGACTATCATACCAGTGATTTGAAAGAATTCTTCATACATGTATCCTAGTTTCATTCCTGTTGCCATAAGTTCAATACATGACTGCTCAAACTTATCACTTCTTTTAAAATCAGTTGAATAACTAACAATATCATTCAAGTCCCATGACGCTGGTAGAAAACCGGTTATAATGTTAGTTGATAGAGGATCGACATCGACTGGATCTGAATCCTTTTGCTCAGAATCTGATGTTGTTTTCTGTGATTCTTTTATAAACCATCCTGCTTCACCGATTTTGTTAAATGTTAAAAATTCTGAGGCTTCTTTATATGTCAAAATTGGCTTATCTGTCTCATAATGGTCATTGCTAATATAACCATTTGGACTTTTATAATTCGTTTTTGTCGCTGAAACAATTCTCTTAAGTTGATCTGATGTCCACATATATTCATTTTTCACGGAAAAACAATTTTCTTCATGCGCATGTCTAATTACAAAACCACTTGTGTTCTTGTTACTTATATCTTCAACCAAATTAATTTCAGGGTTTTTTTCTAAGAGAATTCCCCGGATTTCCGCCCATCTGTAACAGAAAATATAAAATGATTAAAAAAATTTAAGAAAAAAAAATCCCTTTTTAAGAGACGACGCGTCACATGGCTGGTGGCAAAAGGAGTCGGCCCGAGAATTCATATACTGTGTTCATTTGTTCACGGGGTTATCCTTCCTCATTATGGGATAAAGCCCACTTAGGTTTCGTAAAAAAGCTAAGTAAGAAAGCTATAAGAGGAATCGAATGACACTAGTTTTATTTCCAAATTAAGGCTTTGATTTCTTGACTTCCGGTTTTGGGCCAGTTCCGGTCGAAACCGAAACTTCAAACCCAATAAGTTCTGTATTATCCTTTTAAAAATTACGTTTTATTATTTATATTATTATAATTCACTTATGTTTTGTATATATAATCAAAGTAATATTTCAAGTGTATAAAATGTGCGTATACATTTAGTATTTCATACTTATATCGCCAAACAAAAATACATTATACCATAATATCAGTGTAATTATTATTCCGTACAGGTTCACAGAAACGGATTTGCTGCACTTGGAAAAGTGATGCGCGGTAGCTGGCCTGAATCCTGAATCCTGGTTGAGAGGGCTAAGAAGCCCTATGATGGCGACATCGTGTTAAGGAACACCTGGTCGCTCGGGGAACAATATAACAGAATAATTGCAACCTCAAGAAATTTAGGGAGAATTTTATAGTTTAAATAGGAAATAGGATTCTGGTTCGTGGGACATTGGAACTGGGACTTAAAAGGAGGTAATTTATTCTTAAAAGTTATTTGTGGAAAATTTAAATTAAGGGACAAGTGGGTTTAAGAGCGGCTCTTTTATTTTATTTTATATTTCAGTGGCCTTTTTTCAGTTTTGTGGGAGTTCTATTATCTTGGGGAGGGGAAGGCATGCATTTTACTGAACGTGGACTAAAGTTATAATTTAAGGTAGGGGTTAGTTTATGATTTCAGGGGAGACGGAAAGGGTAGAGTTTGGCATAATCACCGGCCTTTTTATGTTCTGAGTGTTTATCAAGTTAAAATGGCGGCTCTTTTCACCGTAGTGGAGTGATTATGCATAGGAACATGGGGACAACTACCAACTGGGGGGAGTGAGTCATACAAGTAGAAGGGGCATGGGCAAATAAGAGGAATACAGGGCAGAATAAAAATGTGGCAATATGGGTAGCTGGGTAGCTGGCCATATGGAAGGGTTACTGACGCTCATTTTTTATTTATCTGCCGGATGAGCATTATCGGTACAGCGCGTTCAAAAACCATACTGCTGTTTTTTAAAATGTTACATCGAATAAAATATTAGGCCTACTCGTTATTATTATAATCGTTCATGCAGGTGGGGAAAATTGTTTTGTGAGACTGGTGGTAGTTCGATGTGGAATTCCAATTCTAAAACTGGATACTTTCATGAGGAACTGAATTTCGACAATTTTAAGAAATGGGTAGAAGAAATGTTGGCGTTGAATTTACCTCAAAACAATGGATTATTTTAGGCAACGCCCCTTATCATAGAAAACAAGTGGAAAAGTGCCAAAATTCTAATTAAAAAAAAAGATGAAATGAAATAATAGCTAAATGACAAAATAAGTTCATTCTGGGACAAAATTCTAAAGCCTGAACTGCACAATGTTATTAAACAACATAAATGAAAATATATTATATAATGCGACAGATGAGGTTTTAAAAGATCACGGATATGAAGTATTATGGCTGCCTTCCTATCATCCAGATGTCAAACCGATAGAGATGGTTTGGATTTCATTGAGACAATACGTAGTGGATCGGAATGTTACATGTAACTAAAGTGACGTAAGGAGGTTGTGCAAAGAATTTTTTGCTACATTCTCCTTAATGACTGGAGATCCCGTTGTCTTCACATGGAAGAAACTGAAAAGGAATATTTCAAATACCAACATTTAACAGATTTTGCAATGGATTCGGCGATAATAAATATGTGGGTGACATAGTGACGCAAAAGAATCTGACGCTAGTTTTATTTCCAAATTAAGACTTTGATTTCTTGACTTCCGGTTTTGGGCCAGTTCCGGTCGAAACCAAAACTTCAAACCCAATGATTTCTGTATTATCCTTTTAAAAATTACGTTTTGTTATTTTTATTATTATAATTCACTATCTCTGGTATTGAGGAGTTATAAAACTGGGATGTTTCAAATAGGTATGTAGGCTATAGAAATTAAAATGAAAGTGCATGTAATGTAATTCATCTTAACGGGCAGGCTGCATTTTTTTAAAGGAATATAAGACTACTTATTTTAGTTATCGTGTTTCTTGTGGGTCCTCATAATACACAAATCTATTACTATTGTACTATAATATACTATTTTCATAATAAGGTAACTGTAATGGATTTCAAAGATTTCATCTCCAAAATCTTCTCAATTTGTTTTCAATTCCGTTTTAAGAATTTTTGTGCCAGATTTTTATTTTTAAGGGTTGATAAGATTTTTCCTCATTGAATCTAATTTTATTTTATTCATTTTTCCAAGTTGGTTTTATTTCACTAAACTTTTATTCCGTATTTTTATTTAGGCTTAGAATTCTTAGGCTTATGACCGGTGTCCGATTTCGTTTTGTCGCTACTTCATTATTGTTCATAACTTACAAGTGTAAGTTGTATCTCTCTCTCTCTCTCTTTCCATCTTACACGATTGATTCTCTCTCTCTTTCTCTCTCTCTCTCTCTCTCTCTCTCTCTCGCTCGCACTGTTACCGTCCTTTCATTTTCCATATAATTTTTCCTCGTTGAATTTCTTAGCTTTCTTGATGTGTCGTCATTTTTCGCCGCCTCGGACGCTACCATTCGGGATTTGTTAGGGGAGTCACATTCTCTTGCCTTTGTGTGCGTTGAATTTTTACGCTTGTCTTCGACAGGATGCCGTACCGATAACATCAAATCTTTCAGGTAATTATTTTTTCATTCCCAATATGGGAAGTTTACAAAAATTTAAATTAAAGTATGTTTAATAAATTTTTCAGGTTGTAACTTAATTTTTTTATTTCATTCCTATTATAATGGTGTACGAATAGCATATTTCATAAATAAATTTCTTTAAATTTTTTAATTAATTTTAAGTAGTAAGACATTATTTATTTCGGTATTTTCCTAAATTTCTTAATCTTAAATAAAAGTTCGGAATTTATTTAAATTCTTCTTCGATGACCACTGAATTACTTTATTTATTTTCTAAGTAATTCTTTTACAAAATTTTATTTAACAATTTGTCTTTTACGTCCTAATTTATATTCAGTTTCTTTTTACGAAAATAAATAAATTACTGTATTTCTTTTCCTTCACATAAATTATTTATAGAACTTTGCTCAAGAGATTTTTCCGTTTCAGTCTAAAGACTTTAAAACTAGTTTCAATATACTGTAGTTTAGTTAAGTTTTTGGTCATGGATAGAATCCAGTGTTTAACGTGAATTTTTCCACTATAGTTTGTTTCATAAAAACATTTTTTTTAGGTTCCTTAATCTATTCATTACACATTTCATTTTACGTTCAAATTTTGAAGATTTTGTTAAAGTTTTTTGTAAGTGTTTTTAAAATTATTTCTAAATCATTCAAACAGTTTTTCAGGGTAGTAAAATTTAACTCATTTTTTATTATTTAACCACGTAGCTTAATTAGCTATTGGAAATTTTACAGTTTATTCTATTTAACTAAACAGTTCTGGACAAATTTATGATAAATGGTGAATTCGTTGTGACCCCTTTCAAAAATGATCTTTCTTTACATTAGTATACATTTAATTTGGCCTAACGGTATAATTTAGTTAACTAATTTGCATTGAATTTTAATGAATTATCATTTTAAAATAGTATCTCAGTTCTACCCATTTTAAGAACTGATTTTTTTTATTACCAATTTTTTTAAAATACGTTGTTGCTCGATTTATCGGGCAGCACACTGCCCGAAGTGGTCTGTACGGCGCACATCTGATTTACTTTTCGTTTCTTGCAGCGGGTCGCCTTTTCCGGCCGGTTCCTAAGAGAAAGGCCCCCGTTTCCACGGTGATAGAGCATGGCCTGTTATTTCGTTTTTTTTTGCTGGCCTTTCTCCCATCACCTCCTCTCCCCTCTCCGATTGTTCGCCCGAAAGCATAGACGCTGAGGCTGTTCCGTGAATTGGACATCTGAACCGCCAAAACCACCAAAACAGGGAAGGCGCCGGACGAACCCGGAACTAAAGCAACTGACAGCGGCAGCCGGCGTTGAGCTTGGTGAGAATACAAGTATTATTTTAATAGATTGAAAGTTTAAGTGAATTTGCTAGAAAATTTATCAACAAAACCAAATAAATAAAAAAGATAAATAAATAAAAAAACTGCGCATTGGCGCAGTTGGTAACGTACGCGCCTCTCATCGTGCAGTCCTGTGTTCGAATCCCACTCAGGCACGGCATATTTTCATACGTTACAAAAAATCATTTCATTCTCCATCGTACAAAAAGTTACACTCCAACGTTGTCGCTAATTACCGTTGTAGTTGATGCGACGTTAAATAAATGAATTAAAAAAATAAAAAAGAGATGTGCACATCAGAAAAAACAGAATTTTAAATTCATATTTATCAAATACATTTTTACACATTAGAAGATGGTTATTTTAAAAGCAAAAGTTTCATAAACACAGTATACCTAGTCGAAACACAAAAAAATAAATTTTAAATCAAATGGAGTTTTATATAAAAATGTTTTAATTATTCTAAAATTATACTCTCGTCTGAAGTCTTAAATTCAGCAGCAAAAAAAAAAATAAATAGTCTGGTTAACCATTGAAAGGGTGATTGACGTTTTACTCCAAAATGTTACACATAAAAAAATCCGTAATATCATTTTTATTTAGAAAAACGTATCTCTGCTGTCCAGCTGTAAACTGGAAACCTGCAATAGGGTGAAAGAAGACACGACATTTTAAAAATTTACTTCACGCTAAAAGTAAGATAATAGTAACAAAATTAAGGTTAATCACATTTCATAATAAAACTAAACACAATGGGGAGTAGGCAGTGAACTGAAAAAATATAGAGGTCAGCAGCGAACGGCATATATTAAAACAACCAGGCCGACGCAAAAGTCCAGCAACCAGAAATCGCAAACAAACAAGAAAATACGGCATAAAAGAACAGCGATAAGATTTAAAAGAAAAACGGCGATATACAACGTGAACAGAAGCTACATTTTGTACTCCTGTGAATTTATAAATTGTCCTTACATTCCTTATCTACACAATTTTTGTGAACTTCCTAAATTTTTAATGATTTAATTATATTTTTGGTTACTACTATTTACGTTTGTTTTTGGTTTATTTTCCAAGCGACAACTACACCAAAAACTAAAACTACATGTACTTTTAACGGTGCGCCGGTGACAAGGTCACACGGTCAAAACCGGAACTTCAAACCAAATCCAGCTCCACTACTATGTAGATTACGAATCCGGAAACCGTTTCTTGCCATCTCTTGTAGTTCCTGTTTTTGACTTTTTGACTTCCGGTTTTGGGGCATTTTTGATCAAAACTGATACTTCAAATCCTGTCATCGACGGCAAGTGGCGAAACCTCGCCTTACAAAATGGGTGCCCCTGCTGGAAATGCTGAAAGGGCCTGCTGAAAAGGGCCGTTTACTCGGTTGAGGGTCCTGAAGAGTACCGTTTTTGTTAACGGTTTGGGTTAAGTTGGTGGTGGCCCTGGAAAGGGTCGTTGTAGGTGGCCGGACACCACGAGGCGGCGTGTGCAGCGCGGTGTCCAAAGGGTGACGGCTCGGCTACCGGGTTCAGGCCTAGCCTTTCCTCAGCGGCAGTTGGGTCCCCACTGCAGCGTGACAGTGGTGGCCCCCAGAGCCCCGCAGAGACGGGTCGGCGTAGGCCGTCGGCCGATAGCGCGGCCGAAGCGGTCTCCCCGGGCCTGCGCTGGCTTTACTCTTCACCGTGGTGCCAGCGGGCACGTACGGGCTTTCTTCGGCAGACCAGTGCGGGAATGTGGCGTCCGCCACCGGTAGCGACGAACAGGAATGGCTGCGTCCGGTATCGGCTGGGCTGTTCTTCTTCTTCTTCTTTTTCTTTTTCTTCTTCTTCATGTTTGGTGTTCTTTCCTGATTGGGGGCTAGATGGTGAGTGCCTCTTGCAGGCCAGTGCAGCTGTTTAAATAACCTTCCGGCGAGTCCACTTCATGTTGTAGGGGAGGCACTGCTTGCTGCGCCTCAAAATGATAAATGACAATTTAAAAAATTACCACCAATAAATTGCCACCCATATTTATTACATGCTACATCCTTAATCACTCTGTATACATACCTGTTTATTGCGATATTTCGTACGGCAATTACACGCAAGTAATTCTTGGTTGGAGGGCTTCTTGTATTCCTTCTTCGAGATCCATTCGGCGGGGGATTAGAGGATTTCCAAGTTTTCAATAATGAACAGTAGTGGTCTAGTACCATTTTCTCGTCCTCTTTCATTTGGGTCCATTCTTCTCCGATTTCAAGTTCACATTGTTCATAAGCTAAATAATTAAAGTAGCTGATCCTTTGATCTCTGAATTTCCCATTTAGTAGAGAAGGAAGAATAATTTTAAAAAGGTTATTCTCCATAATTCGATCAATTGACCAGCAATCTTCTCTATAATACCATAATAATTCCAAGGTAAAAAGTAGGGAGAATCCTTCATTTGAACAATACAAAGCAAACTGAAACATAAAAAAATATTGTGTAAAACACTCACACGACTTTATCTTGCCAATGTATATAATGAAAAATATAACATATATTTTATTCATGAGTAAGCAGTGTAAAATGATAAACATAAGTTTTAACTTTCTTTTGACTATATGAATATGTAGAAGGGAAGTATTGTTTAAAGTCGATTTTTCGAAATTGAGTTTTCATCTAATATAGGCTACACATTTTCAGAGCCCTGCACCCAAAAAAAAACATGTTTTAGGAGATTGGTCTGTCTGTGTATGTGAATAAAATATTTCAAGAACGGAACATCGTACAGTTATATGTTTATGTTTTAGTCTAGAAGTAATAAAGTAGACATAGGGTGTGTTGACATATTATAGATAGTAAATTAATATAAGCTAGCATGTTAAAAATTAATATGTTTAAGATAAGGAAGATTTCTAATAAACGAAAGTAGTATTATATGAAGGGTTCAAAACATGACCTTTGACCACCCATCCAAACCCAACATTTTACACTTACAAAATGATAATTTAACGATTTGCACTCACAGAAGCATTTTAAAATTTTAAAGCCAAGAAAAAATGAACCGGCCGAGTTTCGATCTCAGAACCGATACGTGAGAGGCGAGCGTCTTAGCCGCTGTTCCAAACTTTCACATATCAGACTATTATTAAAAAGCACAAATTCAAGCAAGATTCACTTTAACACTTGCAAAAAGCATATTTTTAACAGTATTAAATTAATTCTACTTTTTGGGTAGGAAAAAAGTACCGATTAAATGGCAAACCAACAACACTTCCAAAAAGCATATTTTTTAACAGTACTAAATTAATTCTACTTTTTGGTAGGAAAAAATAAAAGTACCGATTAAATGGCAAACCCAACATTTTTCACTTGCAGAAGCACATTTTAAGGTTTTTTTTCTAAAAAACATTTAAACCTAATACAACAACTGTAGCGTGCCATTTTGTGGTCTGATTCTAGAGTATTTATTTCTCTAGGATGAATTATTTAATAGCGGATAATTTATTTCGAACATCTTAATATAGTAATATCGTACTAATTATGTAAATTTTAAAGATAGATTTTTATTTAAAATAAATGGGACTGATGCGTAAGAAAGCGGAGAGTTTAAGATCATCTTGTACAAACTTATAAACACATCCAGATTACCATAAAAATAGAGCGTTGGAAAATAACTATGATTGGGCGGATGAATCCGGGCAAGAATGGTGACACGGCCTGGAAGAGTGGAGTGTCCGGCAGCAGTCGTTCATGGGCACTGGAGAGTGGTGCATGAGAGTGATAGTAACAGTTGTGTGTGAGACGTGAACAACAATCAATCCGGCCGATTATTTTAACATATTTTTTGGTTGTGGACATAAAATTATGGTGTGCTGAGAACTAAACTGAATTTATTTATATGCTGAATTTAATAGAACTTCAACGCAGTTATGCGCCAGAATATCCGAATAACAGAATATCCGCCTTTTTCTCCGTACCGTAAGATCAATACATAAAATTATATTTAAATTTACATTACATAACATCAGTTCCAAGAACTTTATAAATTTAATGATTAATAATTTTGCATGCTGTTTTATTTAAATAAATATTTTAATTATATATTTTGTGTTATTTTATGTTAAGAGATCCTTTTCATCCACAGACACAGGTTTTCGTTGGACACACGTACCACCTTTGGTAACTAAGTAACAGCATACTGGGTATTAACATAGACCCTATACCATCCAAAATTTATTTAATTAAAAATTAACAATTTAAATTTACTAAATTTATAAGACTGTTACACAACTTACAAATAGATAATCTAACGTTTTTTTCACCGGTTTGCCGGTTGTTTCAACGCGTGTGCAGAAGAAATTTTACTTATACATTATTGATTGCAGAAGCATTTTTAAAGGTTTTTCTAACATTTTGCACTTACAAATAGATAATTTAAGGTTTTGTTTTCACGGGCTTGCCGGTTGTTTTTTAATTTCACACTTACAGATTCATTTTTAAAGGTTTTTCTAAAATAATCCAAAATTTCGCACTTGTAAAAGCATATTTTAAGCGTAAAAAACGTAAGTGAACCACAAATAACTTAGGCGATACCATTACAAATGTCTTTGATAATGCACCCCTCACATTCATGAGGACATGGAATATTCTAGGGGAGGAGGAGTTATATGTTTATGTTTTAGTCTAGAAGTAATAAAGAATATAGTATAGGTAGGGTGTGTTGACATATTATAGATCGTAATATAATATAAGCTAGCATGTTAAAAATTAATATGTTTGAGATAAGAAAGAACGAATGACACCCTTTTTCAGACAGTTCTTACTCAAAAATCAACCAGTACGGTTCACCTTTTTTTTAACACCATAACTTGTACGGTGTCGTTCGTCCATTCAACTAATGTATTGTACTGGGGAATCCTCAATAAATCTTTTTAAAAAAAGATTTTTGCTGTTCGCTTCATTCAACTGGCGCCCGAACAGGGACCAGCGAGTTCAACTTTAAATTAAGCAAAATATTTTCCGACGGATTGTTCAAATAACCATCAATCGTGATAATATCATATACGCTGTCAAGAAGAACGTAGACCACGTTCTTTTGTGCTGGTGTCGACCTTCCTTCAACGAACTCCGAAACGTCTTCTCATCTTCTCATCATCTCAACTCCTCGACTTCTTCTCGTCTCAACACACTGGAAAAATCAAGATTCACCTCACTTCCTCTGGAGATTGGAAAACAAGCAAGAAGATTCTTAGCCAAATCGCCGCAACAAACTTCAAGCTATCCATGAAGTCATCAAATAAACGACGGTGAATACTTAAAAATGAATGAAAATACTTTAAATAAACCATTACCTAGCGAATATTTAAGATTAATTCCTGAATGTGACGGTTCACCTGTCGAATTAATTCACTTTATAGAAATTTTCTGTCACCGGATGGCGACATTAAGTGGCTAGCCTTATCATTTTGGTGGCCCTAAAAAGGGCCGTTTAGGTGTGTGTCCGCCGGGGCGGGCAGAGGTGTTTGATGGCCCTGAAAAGGGCCGGTGTAAACCTTATTGAATTGGTCCTGAGAAGGACCGTTGTGCCGGTCTCGAAGGAGACCGGTGTAGGCAGCGCGTGGCTGCGATGAGAGCCGTGGCTCAGGTTGATGGCCCTGAGAAGGGCCGGTTAAAACCTTATTAAATTGGTCCTGAGAAGGACCGTTGTGCTGGTCTTGAAGGAGACCGGCGTAGGCAACGCGTGGCTGCGACGAGAAGCTGGGCGACACGGCGTGTCGTCGTCCAGCGGAGACGTCATCTTCTTCCCTCGCGGTAGTGCGTCGATGGTTGCTTCGTCGGGTCCGGTGGACGTAAGGCTCGGTCGAGGGACCGCTGTGGGCATCGCTCGCGTTAGCGGGCGATGACGGTCCGGTCGACGGCTTACGGTGACGGGTCGGCGAGTGGAAGCATCATCTTCTCTCTTGCGGGGTCGTCGATTAGTTCTCGCTGGAGTCTGGCAGCCGTGTGCCGTGGTGGACGTCTCGTCTGCTGTCTGGTGGAAATGAATCCCTCGGTGTCTTGATTGGAATTCAATCTCTGCTCAGTGCAGCGCTCTTTATATAGCTGCTGAGAGTGCTGTGGAAGGGAGCGGCTACTAGCTTGGCCTTGATGACAAAGGCCTTTGCGGTGTGCAGCCGAAAGGTTTGTCGCTATGCCATCAAAGGCCGGGAGAACTATTGAAGCCGGCAACACAGTAAATGATTAATTAGAAGGGGTGGCGGTGACATTGCGATAGGTTTTGTAAAGAATATTGTACTAATATTATCGTAGAGAGTGCATGCAATCATTGGATACTTTTTAATTCAGCTAGAAATAAACTAGGAGGTGTAGCTAAATTGGTAGCTTATAATAATAATTGTGATAGTATACCCTCATTAATTAAATCTCCAAGAGAAAATTTTGCAGATAATAGAACTGTCCCTCAATTAATGGCGGAACTAACTAAATTAAAATCATTTCATGAAGAACATCGTATTAGTTTTATTAATAGATTAGAAGAAAAAAGAACCAACATTATAACAAAATACAAACTTGACGGTATAGAAGGACATGTACTGTCGATTCTTATACCACAATTAGATAATCAGATTATTAAT
Organism: Catonia carolina; assembly: GCA_035578175.1. Lineage (NCBI taxonomy): Eukaryota > Metazoa > Arthropoda > Insecta > Hemiptera > Achilidae > Catonia > Catonia carolina. The sequence continues at coordinate 6,469,315 of JAQMRL010000012.1, forward strand.
ACGTTAATTCATTGCATACCATTAGAGTTAGCTACACATTTATAAACTCTCCAAGTAACCACGCTGGATGAAGCCCAAAACAAAATTATTAACCACAGTAACTTACTATTACAACACTTAGGATTTTCGACTGACATACCAAATCTAATTCCAAGCAATGTAAATCACAAACCTCTACAAAAATCTTCACACACTTCTTCTTCTTCTTCTTCTTCTTCTTCTAATAATAATAATAATAATAATAACTTCTTTTTTTGGGGGGAGGGCTCCCAAACTCCCCTACACCTCGCCGTCTCCACCCACTACTATGGCTGGTCGCAAGGATGTGAGGTGGTAGCACAGTAAGTAGAACAGCAATAGAATATCGCCTCAGTATACCGCACCATTACAACTTAACGTAGTCATTCTTTCTTCACTAAAAAACAGTCAGCCGCCGAGCTTAACATGCACCACATAGACACAAATAACATAAAAATACATAAAATAACATTGGAGCTATTTTACTTTTTGTGGCTCCAGCAAACAGCCTAAAACTTCTTAAAGCTGTGCCAGGCACCCTCAGAAAAATCTTCGAGATATCCGGAACTTCAACTCGTGAATGCAGAATGTTGTAAATGTAAAGAACTTCCATCACTCTACGTCGCGTGCTCAGACTCTGAAGCCCGTAGAATGAGAGGGCATCCTCATAGCAATCAAATTTTCTCCCAGATCTACATTCCAACTTATAAATTAGTCTTTTCTGCACCCTCTCTAGTTCCTTTTCTGTGACGTCTCTTCTATAGTTCCACACCGTCGAACAATATTCGAGGACGGGACGCACAAGGCTCTTATAAAGTCTAAGTACTGACTTCTCAAATTTGAAATCACGACTAATCCAAGCTATGAGTCCTAAATTCCTTCAAGCTTTTGCAGCTATTGAAGCTACTTGCTCAAGGAATAATAGCTTGGAGTCAAACAACACACCAAGGTCCGTGGTGCTCGTCTTTCTTATGATTTCCTCATGGCCAAGGGTGTACTTTGTAACATCTGATTTCAGATCGTTACTTATTTTGTTTTGTTATTTTGTTTTTAGCGCTTTCTTGGTTTTATTTCTGTAGGTTGTCGTGGTTAATTCGAATTTTATTGGCGCCGTAAGCTGACCCACCGTACGGTGGCGCTGTCTATCGTTTTTCATTTCAACTCGTCTTCTACTTTCTCTTGACCAGCTGACGTGATTTTCCAGTTAAGACACTCAGTGTTGAATTTTCATTGTGATTAGTTCACTTACTATGTCGTACTAATTATTAAATTTTGTTACGCGTTTTAATATTTATAACTTTTGTGAAAGTTATGCCTGCCTTGCCCATTTATATGGGTTCAATCCTCGGGCCATGGAATTCAATCCTCGGATCATGAAATTCGATTCCCGGATGGTGAAATTTTGTTCACCAATAATCAAGATCGATTCTTGTTGACGTTCCTTGAATTACCTAAGATCATGCAGTTTACACGTCGTTTAACGCTAGATTGAAAGCCCTGTTGGTCAATTTTAATATTCCTATTCTACATGTCAGTAAAATACCGGAATGTATACTTCCTACGAACTGGTATGAGTTTTTTTATTATTTCTTTGGGGAAAATCTTACTTATTACGTCAATCCTTGTTTCAACGTGCCAATAAATTATTCTAGAGAAGAACATGCCGTAACTAAGATTTGTCTTGTCGACTTGCTTGCACCCAGCAAGAATTTGTGTGCAATATTTGACCTATTAGACTTTCTTTAAAAGTTTCACTGCAAGGAAAACATGAATTAATTAGGGAACGAGTACGAAACAAACATGTTATTAATTGATTCTTGAATCTTAAATTTTTTTAATTTGTTAATTTGTTTTCTATTTATTACTTATGAAATTTTGTGTAATTTGAAAGTTTACCAGTGAAATCTGGAATATACCTACACACTTATTATGTACATCTAAAAATATATTAGTTTAAAACTTATTAATTTTTATTTCCGTAAATGCTACCATGGTCAGCTATAAGAATAAAATTTAAATATTTTTGGCCACATAAATTTTCTGCAGTTATTAAATTATTAGATTCTCAATATTTGTAATTTCATTAACTTTGGTATTAACAGCTAGTAACTTAATGATGAGCAATTTTGGATCTTTATATTATTATTAGTCCATCCATTTGAGGTTTGGCAAAATGTATTAACTAACATTGGTGTCTACACCATTTACTTATTATTATTATATTAAATTATTTTGTTTCATCCATTCTATGGTGGTAATTCATTTATGCAACGATAACCTGAGTAATTGTTTATTTTGCTTCCTTATTGTGTTTTTTTATTTTATTTGTTAACGCCCTACCGACCTATCGCCGACTTGCCGGTAGTTTGCCCGGTAGAGATAGGGGCGTTACAACTTGTGTACATAGCTCATCGTTTTTCTTGAATAAGTTATAACGAAAGTTTTAGTTAAGTCTAAATAGAGCCTGTTTCTGCAGTGACCATAGCTGTATTAAATCAATATCTCTCTAAAGTACTCTGCACTCAGCTCCGTTATTGGATGTGGCACAAACTTTCAAATCATCTGCGTACATATAAATATTTGATTTAATATTATAAACAATATCGTTGAAAAAACACACAAAAAGCAAAGGACCGAGAATCAAACCCTGAGGAACTCCTGAAGTAGCCAGATGTTCATCCGACACTCTACCTCCAACCTTCACTACAAAACTTCGCTCATGAAGATAAGACTGCAATCATTTAAGAAGACTGCTGCCAACACTCATATCCCTTAATTTTTTCAATAAAACATCGTGTGGCACTGTGTCAAAAGCTTTTTTAAAGTCAAAGTATACGCAGTCAACCTGGTTAGCCATCTCGACGAGAGGAGCCGCAAAATCCATCATTTGCATTAGATTCGTAGTAGTTGATCTTCCTCTGATGAACCCATGCTGATTAGGCACAATGTTATCTTTTAGCCTACCATAAAGATGACTATGTATAATCCGCTCGAAAACTCTTGAAAAGACGCAAAGTACCGAAATGGGACGATAATTCTTCAGGTCGTGACGATCGCCTTTCTTCAGCACTGGTGTTACAAGTGCTCTCTTCCAAAGGTTAGGAAATTCCCCACACGTTAAGCTCCAATTACACAGCCTAACCAAAACTGGAGCAATTAAACACGCAATCCCCTTAATACTGAAAGCTGGTATACCATCTACTCCAGCAGCAGATCTGGGCTTCATCGTGCCTATCGCAGTAATGACGTCCTCAACCGATATACAAGGAATCTCATGATTTACCCCTCCGCAATCCTCTTCCAGAATGTCGACGATCGGGGTTGTAGCCGGCTGATAAACTGACTCAAAATATTCTGCAAACCGCTCAGCGATCTCAGGAGCGTCAGTTATTGTCTTGCCATCAACTACAACCGGTCTCACACCTTTAGACTCTTTTAAAAATGATCCAACAAAACGGAAAAACTCTTGAGGTTTTCCCGCCACTCTAGCTTCAACAGACCAAGCATTTCTCTTTTTATCACGGCTGAGCAGAGGCTTAGCTTTTTTTCTCAACACGGAAAACTTGTCATAGTATCGCTGTTTACCCGTCCTCTTGTAATGACTGTGCATTCTGTTCTTAGATTTCAGACAAGAGATCAGTTCCATTGAAAACCAGCGAGGAAATCTCAAAGATCTCCCGGGTCTCCTTGGTATAAACTTATTCATGACGGAGTGAGTCTCGTCTGTAAATACTTCTACAGCTTTGTGAACATTATCAGCCGTAAAAACACTTTCCCAGTCTTTATCCTTAATCGCCTCAAATAAGCTAAAGTAATCACCCTTATTAAAATTGTACGTAATACCGGTAGCTTGTTGTTTGACGGCAGCCAAATACGGAACCAAAATCGAAAGCGGATCATGGGGAGCATTCGGTTTAACGAAAAAATCCTCCTCAGGCTTCACAACAACGTCAATATTTACTATCACCAGATCAAGAATTGACTTCCTTCCAGATGGTCTGTGCTGATTTACCTGATAAAAACTCATATTTTGCAAAAATTCAAACATAGAAGCCGCCTTCTTCTTAGCATAAAAGTTGAAATCAGCTACGATGGTACTGTACTCCCAATTCACACAAGGTATATTGAAGTCGCCTAACATTATATTACTGTACTGACAAACATCAAGTTTTTGCTCGAGACTCCTAAGATATTCTGCTATGACTCGTGGGTTTGTATCTGGCGGGAAATAGTGGTTTCCCAGAAGGAAATAAGTACCATCCAATGCCTTGACCTCAACCCAAACACACTCCTCAGCAACTTCCAAATCAGCACGTGTACATGTCTGAAGATCACAAGTCACAGCTATCAGTGAGCCACCCACTCTCCTTTTACTGGAACGCTCAAAATCTCGGTCGGCTCTAAAGACGTGATATGTATCCGGAAAATAATCCTTTGTTAGGGAATAGTCACAAAAGAAGATTCTGTTACGACTGTAACCTGGTGTTTGAAGCCGGCGACGGAGGCATAGAATTCAGTTTCTTTGGTCTTCAACCCTCTAACGTTTTGATATATAATACTTAAATTTTTATTTACCATCACTATTCACTTGATTATCATCGGCCGCCCTCGATGCTGAACTTGAATATTCTGTAAAATTATAAATCTGTTCATTTCTCAGCGATCCGAAGAAAGGAATGTCCGATGAAACCAAATCCGAATGAAACCAATATTCCCCTGGGCCAAATGGCCGGATTTTTAACAGCTTCATAATCCTCCTGGCAGACCTCCACATGAAATGAACTATATCCAACCTTAAACTTGGTCTTAAGCTTAGTACACTTAGTTTCAACGTGCGCTGCTGTCCTGATCATGGACACAATTTCCTCAGATTCCCTAAACCGACTGACGAACAATGCTCGTGCTTTTACGTACTAGATGGATATTACTGGTACTAGAACCAATCGTAGATTTCTTCCCCTTCGTTCCGTCATGTTTAGATCCGCTGACCTTCACCGCTGTATCATGAACAGATGTAAAGTCCGTACTCTTCACTACCTTCTTTCTTCCAGCTATAACTTTCCAAGGCAAACTCGACTCAGCAGAATCACCGCCAGTTCCTTCGATCTCCTCCAATAACTGAACAGTAGACACACCAGCCACCGTTGGAGAAACTTCAAAGTCACCATCGGTCGACAATTTGTCGCACCATCTGCGTCTCTTACGATTACTGCCGGTGGCATCTTTTTCCGGCCCTTCCGAATCTCCTCTCATCAGTAGAAAAGTCTCTCCTCTATTTTCTCTAACATTCATCAACCCAGCACAGCAACTACAATGAAAGTTGTCAAGCTTTTCGTGAAGTATTACGTTCTCCGTTTTCATTGATACAAGCTCAGCTTTAACGTTAATTAATTCATCTCTTAAAACCTGTACCACCTCATCAATTTATATTTAAACAGATTCTCAAGTCTATCCAAACCAGACTGTATCAAATCCATTTGAGTCATAGGAAAGTGTACTGTTTGCATCCCATTTTTGTTACTCATTCCGGCGTTAAGCGTCTCACCAAAGAAGGCGTCCGTCTCACGTGCATCACTTTTGCTTAAAGGTATATCGTAAACACCGTTGTCATCTACTGTGTCATCATTTGGTACATTATTATCAATTACTACCCTATTATTAGTTTTAATCGGGGTGTCGTCATTAATTGATCTGCGCTTGTTTGCGCAATTGTCGCATTTAAAATTACAATTCGCAATATAAATTGCTATCTCAGCATTACTTAATTTAAGACAAGTACAGTGAATTCTCAATTCGCATTCCTTGCAGGATAGGTATTTCTGTTTACCATAGAATTGCTTATTATAAGTCTTACATTTGTCAAGACTACCAGCCATAGTTTAATTTTTTTAGTTATTTATTTATTTATTTTTTTATTTAGTACTTATATATTTTGTTTGTTTTTTATTTTTCTTCAAAATATTCTTTCTCTCACTTATTCCTTTTTAAAATCATCATTATCATAAACATAACTACTTCAACAAATACCCGTTTGTTGTCAGCAAATCATTATTATTGCAGTATAATATTTCCACATTATGAAAAGACAAATAGAAAAAAAGTACAAATAAAAACATTAAACAAGAATAAAAATAATCGTCCCAACTATTCAAAATTGATAATGTAGCAAAACAATGAAATAATAAAATTAGTAGACACAGTTAATGGAAAAATGTTCTACAGTTAAAACAAAAAACAGTGGCGTATTATCACGGCGCAACTACGATATAGCACACATTTAATTATATTACTATATATTATTCATTCATTTACAATATCCATTCATTAATTTAAAAATTATTCCATAGTCCGACCGAAAAAGAATGGCACTACATTACAAAACATTGACAACACAACAATCCTATAGATGTACAGTCAAGTGCCTCTAATTTTCAGTGGTACTATAGTGGATAAACGGAACGCTCCACAGGACAGATAGTTATAGGAGTAATGTCTTATCAGATAAACTCAAAAGAACAAACAGGAAGCAAAACACAGCTGATTATTTACCGCTATGTTTAAAAATCCACTGCCTTTACCATAATTGTTGTATTATTACAGTCATTAACAGAACAAACTTAAATATTTCCAACAGCCGAAATTTATAAGCGCGAAAAGCCAAAATAAATTTATAACCTCTAAATCTGGTTAACCTCAACAAAAGTCACAATCCATTTTTACACAAACAATACTTCATACAAAAATTAAAATCACTCGGTTAATTAAAACAAACTAACATTAAAACATAAGAAATGTAAAGAAAAATAAGTTAAAATACTTATCCGGGTAATCAGAGCCGGGTTGTCAAAACAGCATGGCCAAAACGTCATGAACGCAATGTTTTATAAAAAATTAATTACAAACACTTAGTCACAGTAGTTCTAAGTCACAACTTATTACACATTTATTCCACCACAGAATAAACACCATAAACGTTCATTAACAACGAATAAACACTATATTATTCGACAAAAAGGCGGATCACGTCAATCGCCACCAATGTTCGTCGCCATCTTTCATAATAATAATAATAATAATAATAATAATAATAATAATAATAATAATAATAATAATAATAATAATAATTCAATTCAATTCAATTAACTTATTCTCGTTTTCCACAAAGATAATTTCCGTCAGACCTGGGTCTGTCGACAGAAATATACAAAAGTAAATTCACAAAATAAACAATAAAATTAAAAATACAAAAATTCAATAACACAGATTGTTAACAATAAAATTAAAAGTAGAAGTTACAATAAAAAAATAGCCTGCTTACCTTATAACAATATTAATGAAGTGCAAAAATAATATATCTAATACATATAATATCATAGTTTTTAAATATAATTGAGTTATTAAAGAATAGGTAAAAAAAGAATACAAAATGAAAATAAAATAGCATCAAAATATTACCATGAATAATTACAAAAGCGGTATCAAAAAATGGAGTATAACAAACAGCAAAAAAGATTATAATAAAAATTATAATAAAAAAAAATTTCTAAATAATAATAATAATAAAAAGGGAATGATGAAATTCTTAATCCTAAGTCCAACAATTAAAGCTCCGTTCATTGACTGCTGGCACTCGTGCATATCATGTTACATTTCCAGCCCATGTTAGTAATTTTATTTTTAATTCCTTGTATTTGCCTAAAAACAAAATTTCAACCGGTAGGGAGTTTAGTAATTTTGGAATTATAAAACAGTCCAAACGTCTGCCGTAGTTGTTTGTAGCTCTAAGTTGGATGAATGTCTTCCGTCGTAATTCATAGTCACTGCGTGCTTGTTCACGGTACCTCAGGTCATAAAAGTTATTTATCAGTAATAGGTAATGTAAAAGGCCTTTAGCTGTTAAAAAGGTGTTGTTTATAGGTCTTGTCAAATTCAGATGAGAATTCTCACCTTTTCCAACCAAAAATTTTAAGGTTTTTCTTTGTATAGCATTTATTCGCTGCAGCAAATAATCAGGGGCATGACCCCAGCTCGTGACTCCATAGCGCATTAAAGACTCAAACAGTGACAAGTATAGGAGACGCCTATGGTGGAGAGGCAAGTAGAAACGTGCCTGGTAAAGTTTCATCGATACAACTTGTAACCGTCTGGAAATGTAGAAAATATGTTTATCCCATTTATGGTGATGATCAAAATAAACTCCCAAGTATTTATACTCATCTACACTTGTCAACGCAACACACTGACAGTTTCTAAAAAAGCTTTTTATACAGGAGCAGTCATGACATAATATATTAACAAATCTATGGTCACCCGAATGCGGGGATTGGACATGCATGACAACAGTTTTGTTTTGGTTTATGACAAGTTATGGATCCATCTGATTAAGTTGTTAAAATCATTTTGCAACATACATTCTGCTTCACTTAAGCTCTTATGTGATATGGCCAAGACGCAGTCATCAGCATATTGAAACAGTTCACAATTTGTAATACTATCACGCATATCATTAACATACAGATTGAAAAGAGTGGGTCCGAGAATTGAACCTTGTGGCACACCATTCGGTGACACAAACTCTGTACTAAGGGTATCCAAAATTTTGACGTATAACTTTCTGTTACTCAAGTAGTTGGATAGCAATTTTTTGAATGGCCCATCGATACCGTAATTGGAAACTAAATCTAATAATATGTCATGATTGATTACGTCAAAAGCTTTGGAAAAATCTAAAAATAAAAGAATGACATGGTTTTAAGCATTTAAATTAATGTTTACGAAGCGCGATAGACCACTGATAGCATCATTAGTTCCAAGACCTTTGCGGAAGCCATATTGAGTTGGACTAATGAAATTGTTCTGTTCTAAATAATTTGTAAGAGAAGCGGAGACATGCCGTTCAAACATTTTTTCAATGGTGGGCAGAAATGCAATGGGACGGTAATTTGTGATTAATTTATAGGAGCCATTTTTATGGATTGGTCGAATTATAGATTCTTTTAATTGATCTGAAAAAATTCCCGTTTTAATAATACCATTGATAATATCCGATATTACTGAGCTAATCTGTTTGGAAATATGTTTAAGATCTGAGAGACGGATACGATCAATTCCTGGGGATTTCCGTTCGTTCATATAGGATAGTATTACTTCAACCTTTTGTGCCGTAATTAGAGGGAGATAAAAGGAGACATTGACGCTTTCGCATTGATTTTTGTGCCAGAATTTGTAGCTGCAATTATGAATAGTTTCGGAAACGGATGCGGTGAAAAAATTCGCCATTTTATCCGTCATGATTCGTAAGTCGGTATGTTCACAAAGGTTTCTTACAATAATTTAATCCAAATCCCGTTTCTTTTTCGTATGCAACAAGCTGTTTAACAAATTCCAACAACCCCTCATGTCATTTTTACTAAAATTTGAAACTTTATCTTTAAAAAATTTATTCTTAGTGTTTCTAATTTCAATGTTGAGCTTGTTTCTAAGTCGTACATATTCCCTCCGAAGTTTATGGTTAGATGGAGACTTTTTCCATTTTTTAAATAATTTATCCCTTTCTTTAATTTTTCTAACTAGGTCAGTATTCATCCACTCTTTTCGGGTCTGATGTTTGGTCGGGTTGTAGGTTTTTTTTAGAATTAATGAACTATTGTATGCAGAGTCAAGGATATTAACTAATTTATTGTACTTAGTAACATGATGTAAATCCTCAAATTGAGTGGAATTGATGTCATTTAATTTGTTTTTAATCATGTTTCTATTCACAACGAAATTTTTGTCACTATAGTTTCGAGAATTCCCAATACTTGCTTTCCGTAACAAGTCAACTCCGATAGCGTAATGATCGGAAATTTTAATTGTTATTATAGCTGAGAAAATATCATCTTTAAATCCTCTAATAAAAATATGGTCAATACAACTCCTGACCAGCTTCCCGTCCCTGATTTCCTCCCTCGTAACATCAGATATGCAACATTTGAAACCCAATGAGTTTAATAATGTCAAGTAATTGCAAGTATCAGACGAGTTGGTAAGGAGGTCTATGTTTATATCGCCTATAAGAAAGTATGACCTTGTTGGCGAAATCCGTTAAACAGCCTTCAAGTTCAGATAAAAATTCGCGAGGATTGGTGTTAGGAGGTCTATAAATACAAAACAAGGTGAAATTATCTCTTCGAGTCGGAGAACAACACGAGAAATTACCGGTAACATATTCAAATGTACTACAGCTACCACCTAGGAGCAGCTGTTCAAAATTAAAATATTGATTTCTATAAAGAACTAAAATACCTCCACCTCCTCTATCAGGCCTAATATAGAAGCGAGAGCTGTAGCCATCAAATGTATACAAATCAATTAAATCAGGACAGTCTATCAATTTCAGATAGAATGATGATATCGGTAAGATTATCTATAATATAAAGAGTGAACTCATCCCAGTGACTTCTAACTGAGCGGATATTCAAATGAATAATACTTAATAATAATAATAATAATAATAATAATAATAATAATAATAATAATATTGATAATAAAAATTATAATAATAATTAAAATTACAGTAGAAAACATAATCAACCTACAATATATTGCTTGGTAATTACACTTTTTAATGGCAGGCCCTTCGAGGATCGAAACTACGTAGAAATTGTATTAAACGTTACACAAAAGAAAGATCTCCCATACTTTTCTTGTTCAAACAATGTATATTTGATAGACACAGGATCTAAAATAAATTTTATTTGTAAAAAAGCATTAACCCCGATTTAAAAATTTATAAAGAACAGTTTAGCAGTTTCGCAAACCCCCACTGGTACGGAAAAAGATAACGAATACACAATATGTAATTTAAAAGATGTATTTAGTGTAAATATTAATGCGAAATTTTATATTTTTGAATTTTCTGAAAGTTATGATATTTTAATTGGATACCAAACGTTACAAGATTTAAATGCTAGTGTTAATTTTGCGACCAATTGTCTAGAGCACCCAACTGGTATGAAAAGATTGAATGGGTGTAATGAAGAAATTAAATTAAAAAAAGGATGGAATAAAGTTACGTTTTTAATAAAAAACCAACCATCCAATGGAATAAGTATTATTAAAAATGAAACATTTAATACACCCACCGGTTTGGTTTAGAGGTAAAGTTGTCACCAAAGTCAGCTGTTTAACAGCTGATTTTCGGAGACGAAGGTTCCTGGTTCAAATCCTAGTAAAGGTAGTTAATTTTATACGGATTTGAATGCTAGACAGTGGTTACCGGTGTACTTTAATGGTTGGGGTTTCATTAATCATACTCTTTCAGGAATAGTCGACCTGAGTCTGTACAAGACTACACCTCATTTACACGTCATGCACATCATCCTCATATCATGGGGTCATGGGGTTGCTTATTGTTCTGAATTGAACAGATTGCAACGTACACACATTAGGGATTACAAAAAAAAGTAATACACCAGGAAGCTTAGTTAATATAAGTAGGCCTAATCGTAAATGTACGATAGATGTGTATTCAGCAGAAAAACAAGACCGTTAGTTCTGACCCTCTAGAAATATACGAATGTGAATTAATGGATAATTTTTAAGGAAACTTATGAATTAAGTAAAAATAATATTAGTAAATTAGTTAGGATTGAACACATGAATAAGGAAGAAAAAATATAATAATAATAATTGATATAATATTACAATACCCGAATATAATAAAAAAAGAAAACGATCCACTTACGGCAACTAATTTATTAAACATAAAATTAGAACAACTCATGCATATCCAGTATACAGTAAAAACTATCGTTATCCTGCAGTTTTTAAGGAGGATATTAAAAATAGAGATAGACAATTTATTAAAATCTAAAATTATCCACCTTCCAATTCATCACTTAATGCACCGATATGGGTAGTCCCAAAAAAATTAGACGCCTCAGGTAATCGTAAAATTAGAATGGTAAAACATTACAGAAAACTAAACGATAAGACACTAGATGATCGATTTCCCCTTCCTAATATAGAGGATCTTTTTGGGAAAATTGGTAGAGCAACGTACTTTTCTTCACTTGATCTTGCCTCTGGATTTCACCAGATAGAAGTCGATGAAGAATCGATACTTAAAACTGCATACACTCAACAGGGAGATTCAATTCCGATCCAGACAACAGACAAGAGTCCGCCATCAGCACACGGCTACCGGACTCCAACGAAGACTAATCGACGACCCCGAATGAGAGAAGATGATGCTTCCGCTCGCCAACCCGTCACCGTAAGCCGTCGATGGGACCGTCATCACCCGCTGACGCGAGCGATGCCCACAGTGGTTCCTCGACCGAGCCTTACGCCCACCAGACCCGACGAAGCAGCCATCGACGCACTACTGCGAGGGAAGACGATGATTTTACCGCTGGACGACGACACACCGTATCGCCCAGCTCCTCGACCGCCACGACGACTACGACCGACGCTTCCCATCAAGACGATCAACGCTTAAACGGCCCTTTTCAGGGCCACCAAAAATTAAAGGTTTTAGCTCGCCACCTCATGTCGTCATCCGGTGACAGGAGTAAATTAGTTAGGCTTATATTATATACTAGCAACCCCGCTCGCTTCGCTTCACAGCAGCTAATGTATACCTAATTAAATTATTTTAAATTTTCCTATATACAATATTTGTGGTTTTGTTGCCCTGTGACAGCAAAATAAATTAAACGATAAGACACTAGATGATCAATTTCCTCTTTCTAATATAGAGGACCTTTCGGGGAAAATTGGTAGAGCAACGTACTTTTCTTCACCTGATCTTGGCCTGATCGTAGCTGTAGTGAAAGCAACTCGTCTAGGGGAGAAAACCCTACACAAATCCTGTGAGTTCAGACGCAGCAAGGTGGCGGCCCCACCGCTGGACTTAACCTGCGCAGCGTTCGTATCGCGGCCAGGGGATATTTAACTAACGAGGCTCTGACGACCGAGGGATTGCCGGTATAAGCAATCCCCCACTTATTGGCCAACGGCTTCGGGCGGATGAGCTTATAAGTGTAAGGGCACTATTTTGTCCTGAGATTGGGAAACTGGTCTCAAAGGCGGATGAACCAAAGCCCAAAGGAAAGAAAGAATGGATGAATAGTGAAATGGTCAACGGCATAAGGATGCAGAAAGCAACAGGAAACTACTGCATTAAAGATCTATGGATATACTTAGTATAAATCATCATGGCGAAGTTCAGAACTAAATTATCCGGAGCAATAAGTTCCCCAATCAGATCTCCGGGGGGAGCAGTAATGAACAAGACTGTGAGAGTAGATAAATTAAAAATTGGCACATGGAATGTAAAATCCATGTATGAATCGGGAAAGATGCATAATGTTATACATGAAATGCAAAGACTGAAAATCAATATCTTAGGAATCAGTGAAACAAGGTGGCCTGGACATGGTCAGATACCAACAGCTGGAGGCATGTTGTACCTCTCTGGGAATGGCGATAATCATCACAGACATGGCGTGGCAATTGCAGTCTCAAGAGACATTGTGGCATCTACTATTGGCTTTGTGCCTATCTCAGACCGTGTCATGCTTTTACAACTACAGTCCAACTCAAGGAAACTAAACATAATACAGGTTTACGCTCCTACTGCAGACAAGTCGGAAGAAGAAATTGAACAATTTTATGATCTAATCAGAAGGATACTGGAGTCACTAAATCGAAGGGATATCAATTTAATTCTTGGAGACTTCAATGCAAAGGTCGGCAGTGAGAGTTGTGATAAATACGTAGGACAAAATGGATTGGGTACAAGAAATGAAAGAGGTGATAGGCTTGTACAATTTTGCATAGAGGAAGATATGGTAATAACAAATACTTTTTATAAGCTCCCAAAGCGACGTCTATATACATGGAGATCACCACGGGACAATGATCAGAACCCAATAAGAAATCAGATAGACTTCATCTTAATAAGTGCAAGATACAGAAACAATATCACATCAGTTAAGACATACCCAGGTGCTGACGTCTCCTCAGACCATAACCATTGGTAGCTCAGATGCATATCAAACTCAAAAGAATTCCAAAGAAAAAAGAAGCTCGAATAAATATAGAACTACTGAAAAACCATAGCATAAAGAATGAGCTACAAATAAAAATAAATGAAAACCTGAAAACCCTAGAAAGCGAGGAGGATTATCAAAACTGTAGAAGTATTGATGAAGGATGGCATAGGATTAAATCAGCTTTATTGGAACCATCCATAAGCACTCTGAAAAAAGAAAAGCCCAAAGGAAAGAAAGAATGGATGAATAGTGAAATCCTTCATCTAATGAATAAAAGAAGAGAATGTAAGGGGAAAAATGAGCAACAATATAAAGAAATACATAAAATACTCCGCTCAAAAATCAGGAAAGCAAAGGAAGAATACTACAAACAAAAATGTGAAGAGATTGAAGAATTGCAAGTAAAGCATGACAATTTCAATGTACACAAAAAAGTCAAAGAACTCGTTGGTACAAATAGACAAAAGCAGTTCAATATATTGTATGATAACAATGGAAAAATAGTGACAGATATGGAATACAAAATGGAGTTATGGAAGAATTACATTACTCAACTCTTTGAGGACACGAGGCAGCAGGCTAATTTTGAAAATATGGAAGGTGAGTTAGGTCCAGACATAATTAAAGATGAAGTGATGTATGCATTAAACACTCTAAAGAACAAAAAAGCTACAGGTCCAGATCAACTGCCTGCAGAAATTCTCAAATTGATTGAGGAAGATCAAATACATGTTCTGGTTGAGTTAATTAACACAATATATACAACAGGAACAATACCAAATGAATGGTTGCTATCAACGTTTATAACCCTCCCTAAAAAGAAAAATGCAAAGTACTGTTCTGACTACCGTACAATAAGCTTGATGGGACATGCATTGAAAATCCTGTTGAAGGTAATCCATAATAGAATATTCAGAAAGTTAGACGTAGATATCAGTGACACACAATTTGGGTTTCGTAATGGCCTAGGAACAAGAGAGGCACTGTTTGCTCTCAATGTACTATCTCAACGGTGTCTGGACATGAACCAAGAACTACATGTGTGCTTCATAGACTATAACAAAGCCTTTGATAAAGTTAGGCATGATCAACTCATTGAAACATTAATAAAGAGAAGAATAGATCTCAGAGACATAAGAATAATATCGAACCTATACTATGGCCAAAAAGCGGCAATACGGATAGAAGACGTGACATCCGAGGAAATAGAAATACAGAGAGGTGTTAGACAGGGGTGCATACTTTCACCTATCCTATTTAATATATACTCGGAAGATATAGTAATTAAGGCACTTAATGAGCTGGACACAGGCATTAAAATCAATGGCATGACGATAAATAATTTGAGATATGCTGATGATACAGTTTTTATAGCTGGAACACATGTAGACCTTCAGATGCTAATAAACAGAGTGGCCACAGTTAGTGAAGAGTACGGTCTTTCACTTAATATTAATAAAACAAAGTATATGTTAATAGCTAAAGCATATCAGAACGTTGGTAGGATATATGTAGGGAACCAATGCATTGAAAGAGTCCATGCTTACAAGTACCTAGGCACAACTGTTAATGAAAACAATGACGGCTCTCAAGAAATTCGCATCAGAATAGAACAGGCCAGAAAAACATTTATAAAGATGAAGAAACTGTTCTGCTGCCGAGATTTAAGCCTTGAATTAAAAACACGTCTCCTAAGATGCTATGTTCTATCCGTACTGTACTATGGGATGGAGGCTTGGACAATGAAGAAGATTGATGAAAAGAGACTGGATGCTTTGAAATGTGGCTGTACCGGCGGATTCTGAGGATTTCATGGGTGGAAAAGATGACGAATGTGGAGGTGTTGAGACGTATGCATAAAGAAAGAGAAGTACTATTAACAGTGAAGAAAAGAAAATTATTGTATATGGGACAGGTCATGAGGGGAGGAAAATATAAAATATTACAAGTAATTGTCCAGGGGAAAATCCAAGGAAAGAGATCCTTGGGAAGAAGACGAAAATCCTGGCTGAAAAACCTAAGAGATTGGTATGGTTGCAGCAACAACGAATTGTTTAGGGCTGTGACATCAAAGATAAAAATCGCTCTGATGATTGCCAACCTTCGAAGCGAAGATGGCACCTGAAGAAGAAGAAGAAGAAGAAGATCTTGGCCTGGATTTCACCAGATAGAAGTCGATGAAGAATCGATACCTAAAACTGCATTCTCTACTGAAGCAGGCCATTTTGAATTCTTAAGAATGCCCTTTGGTTTAAAGAATGGACCACCAACTTTTCAACGCGCTATGAACATAATTTTTGCAGATATCCCTAATACTTTAATTTACCTTGACGATATTATTGTTTTTTCTGATAGTCTTACGGACATTTAAAACACCTTAAAAGAGTATTTGACAAATTAAAAACTTTTAGATTAAAAATACAACTTGATAAAACAGAATTTTGTAAGAAGAATTATTAATTCTCGGTCACATAATATCTAAAGATGGAATATCTCCTATCCAGAAAAAATTAAAGTAGTTAAAGAATTCCCTACGCCTTAAAATCAAAACCAAGTTAAACAATTTCTCAGTCTAACAGGTTTTTACAGAAAAATGATAGAAGATTATGCTAAGATAGCCGAACCAATGACAAGATTTCTTAGAAAAAATGAAACTGTAAACTTTAATAATAAAGAATTTCAAGAAAGTTTTAATAAATTAAAAGAATTAATAATAAACGCTCCAATTTTAACATTACCAGATTTTAATAAACCATTTATTCTAACAACTGATGCATCTGACGTAGCTTTAGGATCAGTCTTATCACAATCTCTAGATGGAAAAAAACCTTCCTATCTGTTGTGCATCTAGAACTCTTAATAGATCAGAAAATAATTTATCTACCATAGAAAAGGAATTACGTTCAATTGTATGGTCATGTAAACATTTTAGACCCTACCTTTACGGTGAAAAATTTATTATTCAAACGGATCATAAACCGCTTCAATGGCTCTACAATTTAAAAGAACCAAACGCTAAACTTATGCGATGGAAACTTCTTTTAGAAGAGTTTAATTTTACAATAAAATATATTAAAGGTAAAACAAACGTTGCAGCAGCGCTCTCTCCCGTATGACATTAGATAATAAAATACATGTTACGGAAATAAACTTGGAAGAAATTCTTAGTGATTTTAAAAAACAATATTGTAACAGAGACTAGACGATAACTCGAGTTTGATCACTATTCATTCTCAATAAAGTTTGAATGAAAACATTCATATCATGGATCAAGATGCAATTATGAATGAAGAGCAAAATCAAATCATAACCGAATGTGGCAATAAAAAATCCATTTTTAAAAAAGTATTTAATAAAAACCGAATTACATTTTTCTTTAAAGACCCAACATAAATAACTGAATCATTAGATTTATTTGCTGAATACGTTACTACTAATTCAACCTACAGAGTCCTATGTCATTACACCGGTATAAATAATTAAATATATGAAGACATATTAAATAAATTTCAAGAAATGACAAATTTGTTCCCCAATATAAAATTAAAAACTTATGAAAAACTAAACTTAGATATAGAAGATAAAAATAACCAACTAGAAATAATAAACAATTACCACACAACTAAAACCTATCACAGAGGTACAAATGAAAATTATTATCAACATGTACGTAAAACATATTATCGGCCATCTATGCATAAAGATGTAACAAATTTTATAAACCAATGTCATTCGTGCCTACAGACTAAATATGCTAGGAAACCCATTAAAACAAAATTCGGAATCACCTCTACTCCAACTAAACCATTTGAAAGATTACAAATTGATATCTTTACTATCAAAAATCTTAACTATCGTCGATTGTTTTTCTAGAAAATTAAATGCTTATGTTTTAAAAAGCCTTAACAGTACAGAAGTATTCAAAGCTTTAAAGCACTACCCATACCTGACATAATACAAAGTGACTAAAGCAAAGAATTTGACAATAATCTATACAAACAATTTCTTAATATACATAATATTAAACCATACTTTACTACTCCTTGTCACCCTAATTCGAAAGGATTAATAGAAAGAGCACATTCAACTTTAGTAGAAACTTTACAAGCTATAGATACGCAACAAAAAGGAATAACGATTCGAAATAAACTAGATCTTGCGCTAATTTGATATAATAACTCGATTAAATCTAAATTTAACTTAACCCCTAACGAACTAACGTTTGGAGAACAAACAACTATATATAAAATAAAATAAAACGCAAATCTCAAATGAAATGTATATACAGACAAAAGGAAGGTACAAAACAACACCTAGCCTACAACACCTACTCTAGTGGAAAAGTTAGATTAAAAATGTAGGAAATCAAGTGATTTTAAAAAAAATTGTAGACGCTGTTTTTGAAAAAATGGCAAAAAAGTGAAAAATTACACGAGTAAACTACTACTCGACCGAGTTTGATAAAAATGTTCGTGTCAATTCTGTACAATATTCTGTTCTTGAGATATTTTGTTCATACATACAGACACAGAACAATCGCTAAAAAATATGTGTTTTGGGATTCAAGGAGTCTGAATACGTGTATATCCGGTGAAAAGTCGATTTCAAAAAATCGACATGAAAACAATAAGTTAATTTCTTTCTTGTATATTCATATAGGCTAAGAGAAAGTAAAAAAGTATTAGTAGTTAAGATTGGTAATGATTCAAGTTTCTTACCGCTGTTACATTTCCTTCAGTTTCTTCTATCAGTTTAAAATAAGGCCTTGCTATTTGTTCACATAGGCCCATCTTTGCAATATCTGAACTTTTGTTTTGATAAAATTGTGCACAGAATGGCTTTTCCATAATTTTTTTCCTACGTTTAGTTCCTTCACCTCGATTTTCTTTTTGAGTGGAGGCTGGTGGTGGCGATGGCGTGCTGCTAAAAAATGTCCACCTTGAACCACTTGAAGCTGTAGAAGATACTGATGAAGTTTCTGAATCGTAGATATACTCAGGTTCAGGAAACTTACATCGATTTTCTCCCAAAATAATCGTCGGCAAAACAATCACCACCAGAAGAATCAGAAGATGTAATTCGCATACTATATACCGCTTCATCTTTTCAAGTCTGAAACAAAACAATCATGGAATATAAAAACGCAGGCTCTTTTCTCTTATCCTCTACCAGCTTGTTTTTTTAACATTTTTTTGGATATTTCACATGTAATCTTATTGTATTTTTAACGATAAAAATGAGAAAAATATTTAAAAAATCCTACATTAATATTTTACAAATTATGTTATTAAATCTGGCCACAGCAATTATGTCATAATTAATAGCTAATTCACTTAACACTCATTGTTTCTATTGCACATTAGTTTCCAGGGGGTAAAGCGCCCCTATATCCGGATTTAAATTGTGGTATATTCTTCACACCAACAGTAAATAAACCAAACAACTTTTCCCAGGGATTATCTACCACCTTCGAGCCATGTGCCTGCTCTTAATCCCATTTCAATTTAGGTTCATTAGGTTAGGTTAGATTAGGGTTGGATTAGGTTCATTAGGTTAGGTTAGGTTAGATTAGGGTTGGATTAGGTTTGTGCGCACACGCACAAGGTAGTACGCTCGCGGCTGTGACAACGCCATCGATCGTTTTTATCATAAGTGATAAAGTCATATCATGACCATTTCTACAGACGCGCTGCTTGGGCAGAATATTTCGTTCTTGCAAATATTCCACAGCCGCTTCTTTAAAATTAACATTATGAACTAAATCAAATAAATTCATCGCCATAGTAGCAGTGGTAGCTTCTTACCGTATGTTGAGTAACAACAGCTAAAAACTTACCTATTTTCCATTCTGGTTTAAAATATGTAATTTAATATTTTATAATACGGAGTATATCAATACATTAAGATAAAATACTACAATTGAGTTGAATAATAAGACACTAAAGCATTCAGCAGTTCTACTGTGGCGGAGGAATATGAGAAAGTACTCTAAATGCATTACTAAACAGAGATTTCAGAAATTTACTGTGCAGTAGTCGCTTCGCATAGTGGCATGCACTTCCCGATGAGTTCCAGACAGAGGAATTTGACCCGTGTGCTTTCCAACAATTTTATGCCCCGTAATACTGTAGTCTATCAATAAATACTCCCAGTTGATCGTACATTTAGCAACGTATAAATAAATAAAACCATTGACCGGATATGCGTTTGATTAGTTAACGCTTTCAATATATAGGTTACTCAACGTTACTGATCTTGGACGATGACCTGGCTATGGAACTGTTTCCAGCAGGATCACAGAACTGCAAACGCGGTGGAAGGTTGGCACAGCAAGTTGAAAAATAAAGTCTATACAGCGAACGTTATTGAAGTTCCAAAGGTTAATCATGTTATTCATATCAATTTGTTTTTTTATGCATCGTCACATTTGGTGATTATAATATAATCACCATATGTGATGATGAATGAAATATGTATCCAAGCATATATTATATGCTTTTGTATGTATTTACCAATTAAGAAATAATATTAAAAATTAAAAACGTAGCTTGTAAGGCGTCGCTTTCGATTTGATCGGTCTGTATCTCGCGTATAAATACTCGGGATACGAGCTACGTATTTTGAAAACGTGACTCGTCGCACGCAACGCCAGTGTGAAATGGGCACTTTCGATGTCGATTGTTGTTGGGGGAAAGGCAGTCAGGTAAACAACATCTGTACATAGATAAGAAAACATTTCTATTGCACTCCCTACACTGTCCATCGGCGTTTATAAAACTTTTAAAGTTCTCCTCAAAAAACCGCTTGGCACTGTTTTAAAAAACAGTAATTTAATTTGCTTAGTTATAAAAATGAACTTCAAATTGAACAATTGGTCTTTTTGCCGTGTTTATGAGTCACATATGTCCTGAGATTGCGAGATCCCACATAAAGGTAAATAAATAAAAAACTTAAATTCTGACAAAGTGGAAATTTGTTGCTCTTATCTGCAACAATGTGGTAAATATTACTGGAAAATTTGAACTCGATCGGACATACCGTTCATACGTTATAAGTTGATAAAGTGGGGCTTTCGTTTTAGTGCGTCAAAAAACGCTCTTTTTGTTTCATTCCTAAACCTAAGGTTGTTATTGTCCTAAAAATTTGATATTTACGTATGGTACGTAGAATCGATCAACTAAAATATTTGTGTATCTTTGTTTAGTTATCATTATCCGCTCACGAGAAAATTAATTTCAAACTCGTGTGCATGAACTAAAAATACGATCAGTAGGTAGGTTAAAGGGAAAAATGTAAAATTAGATAAAAATATAAATCATTTTGGAAAATTATCCGGAAAATAAAAACTTAAAAAGGTGTTTGCTAGGACTGGCTAACATTCAAAAATTTGAATAATGTTGGTGCTATTACATTTTACATTATTTATTTATGTATAGTCGATTCCGGATATTTGGTCCACTTGGTCCATTGGGGCAGCCGGTTTTTTGGGACAGTTCTTTAATGAACAAAAACAGAACGGGATTTTACATTGATAAGTACTCCGTTATTCAGTCCATAATGCCGCTTATTTGGGCCAATCTGATGTATGTACAATATATGTTTTATTAAAACCATTACAGGCCAGCGACGAACACACGTGGTTCTAAGCGGCAAGATAAGATAATGGGCAGAATAGAGGTAGTAAACATTTCGACAGATAAACAACAGTAATCACACATCAGTCATAACAGATATGTTACTTACAGTACAATGCGTAGGCTACATAATCGTCATTGCACAAATTGAAGTGAGTCATATCCACTAGTTATGCCAAACCTTACAAGCTGTATAGCCTCTTTGCAACTTGTGGTTAGTTGTCACTTGTTATACCTACAAAGAACGTTCGTAATTTCATGCCTCTCATCAGTTTTTGTGATTTCATGTGTGTACTGCAAACCACTGTTTTCCGAGTCAGGTTGTTTTGTTACCTGCAGGCATACTTTTTTTTCAATTCCGGTTCGTTTCACACATCTTGTTGACATTTTATGCGTAGGCTTACAGTACAGTACCTACCATTAACGTCTTTGTGAGTTAAATGCTGCGTAACGATATGACTGTGTGAACCAATAAAGCTTCTCGACAAAATAAAAACGTATCCACCTAACTTAAGCCAACTATCGAAAATAACTGGTGTACCGAAAATTATGTTAGCTTATATCGTGCTCCAAGAAAATAAAATACGTCAAGAGTGGGCATTAAAAGATCATGGAACATCTCAGAAAAGAAAAACGTGAAGGAAGGATCCACTTGTTGAGAAGCGTTGAATGAATGGTTCGCCATTGTAACTTCGTAAGGTGTTATGTCACTGATCCAATGCTTAAAACCAAGGCAAAAGGTTTTGCTAAAAAGTTAGTCATTATTCTGCTACCCTTTTATTTGTTTCGTGTGTATATGGATAGAACTTGCATGTAAAATTTATGTATGGGATAATTTTAATACAGTATCGTATACGCCACACTTTACGAATTCGTTTAATAGGGCCAGCCGTTTAATTGGGCCAAAATGCTCCGGTCCCGATGTGCCCTTATTATCCGGAACTGACTGTATATATTATTTATTTTCCCTTTACTCACAAAAAAATCATTGCAATATAAATGTTCATTTCCTTATTTATAGTTTGAAAATTTAAAACTATTTATATTAATTAGTGGTGGGAAAATTAATCCACCAATATGGTGTCCGTGTTCAAGGGTAGACCAATTCAGTGCTTGTTTGTTCATTATACTACTACAACTGCTGCACTACGGTAACCTATTAGTGTGTTAGTAAATTACAACTACATGTTAGTTTCTTCAATATTAATTAAACTACTGAGACATATTTATTAAAATTGTATGCTACTATATAATATTAGATATACAAATGAAAAAAAAACAAACAATAAAATATGAAATGTGTAAGACAAATAAATTTATTTACAAATAAAAAATATAATTTATTATCGAAACCAGTAGACGAGCTCACGAAATTCTTTGTTTCCTGGTGTAACCATTGTTTCTACGGCTTCTCTCCTTTCTTCCAGTAGCTAAATGGATACAGTTCTTTTATACTTTATGATCCTATCATATTTTTAATTTGCAAGGGAAGCAGATTAAGCAATTTTGTTGCTAAGTAGCAGAAATGCCTTTGGTATTATAAAAGAAAGTCGTGTGAAAGTTTCAAGTCATTTTTTTTTCTATACAGCCCAGTTTAGCGTCAATTATTGATTTTCAGTAATTTTTAACTCGAACAGAGATTGATTTTCTTTTAGCTTCATTCACTTATGATTTAAAAATGTTTTAAGTTTCATTATTTACATTGGCAAAAGAAATTTGTGTGAGTGCTTCAAGCAAGTTTTTTTATATAGATGTTGCGCAAGAATGTACAACCTGAATGTAAAAGACAAGTTAATGTTTTACGATTTAATGATGAGTTGTTCTTGTAAGACGTCACATATGTGTTTATGAGATTGTCACGTGGATGTTTTGATAATTTTATTCTTTATTACTGTCAATAAAATTTGGTGAATGCTTAATTTTGTTTTGTCAGTTCAGATAAAATATCTACCTTGTGCGTAAAATTTTATTTAAATATATCCATATAATTTTGGATGCGTTTGTTCACTATCTTCTTGTAGCAGCAGTAATAAAAACAGTTGTGTGAAACACTCTCACACGACTTTATTATGCCAATGAAAATAATAAAACATATATCAAATAGGTAATAACCTATGTTTAATCATTAGTAAAACAATATAAAATGAATAACATAACCTCATTTTAATTATAAGTGAAATGGCTAAATGAAGATCAACTTATGATCGAATTAAAAATACGGAAAATCGGCAATTGCTGCTAAACTAAACTCTGTAGAGTAAAATGCTTAATATAGAAAATGGAGATGATTTTATTACTTATAACTTTTATTGTATAAAATTTGCTGTACTGTATACTTAGGTATTACTAAGTTACGTAACATAAGAGAAAACCGCAGGGACATTTTCATCAAATACGGTCAACCAGGAGTAGTTGTTTATTCTTGTTATTTTTCCCTTTCTTAGAATTTTCTCAAAAAGAGCTCCTACGATTTAAAAAAAACGCCTCATTTACTACTTTTTTATACTTTACAAGATAGGGTAAGCATCATATCTGCTGAAATTTTTGGGGAGACTGCTTTCGAAGAAATAATGGTGCTTTTAAGATTGCGGCTAGAATGTGCAGTCTAGTTCAAAAGTGTGTACAAGCAAAGTTGTAGAACAAGCCAAAACATCTACAACTTTTATTTCAAACAGTTTTTGAATAATTGTTTGGAGGCAATTTTCTTTGTTTTTGTTTCATAAAAATCGTTAAAAAATGGGATTTTTAAGATTACCGCTCTCGTATGTATCTTACGACAAAAGAGTGTAGGTCTATTTAAACTTGTAGGAAATTATAAAACTTACCACTCTTATTTTAAGTATTGTTCTCTACAGAGCCTAGTTTAGAGCTATTTATACTGTTACGAAAAATCGTCTAAATCCCTGAAACTCGAAAAAATCCTAAGCCTCTAAACTAGGCTCTAAGAGAATAATGCGTAAAATAAAAGTTGTGGGTTACTTTAATTTCCAATAACTTTAATTATGAAATATACATTTTTCTCATAAAATACATACTAAGGCCTTGGTCTTAAAAAAAATCCCATTTATTACCGATGTTGATGAAAAAAAAACCCGAGAAGTCAAAAATTGCCGCTGAATTAAGCGTTGAACAAAAATGTTTGAAATAAAAATTGTAGATTTTAAATATTCTATAACGTTGCTAATACACTTTGGCTGGAATTTATGTTAAGGCCGCAATCTTAAACGAACCAATTTTTCTGTAATAGTATAGCCTCTACTTGAATTTTAGCAGACATGGCAATTATCCTAAATATAGCCATTCTAGAGGTCTAAAGACCCAATTTTATGAGTAAATTTGATGGTTTATTATGGATTTTGACCTGATAAATTGGATAAATAGGTTTTAGAAATGCTTCATCAATATATTTTATGATTTTTAAAGAAAATTGAAAAATCTATCGTCTGAAACGGTTTTTTTAGCTTTGCTGCCAACTACTTCGTTAAATTAATAAATCCGTAAAATATTTTAATTAAACTTACAAAGAATTTTATTCTGAAAACATCGATGTAAATAAGTTCAATATAAGTTTAAAAAATTTGACTTTATTACTAAGCATTTACGTACGACAATGAAGGGAGTTCACGCATTACAAAGCATGTTTTTATTTCCAGTAAATTTCAATGATACAAAAATTTATAGTATTTACTGGAGGATAATTTAATGTATTTGATTAAAATTGATGACAACATTTCACAATCCAAAGAAAGAAAAATGATGTCTAATATGTCATTCACCGCACGCAGGAAACCAACTCCAACTGCTTGCTGAAAGGCAAGCAGTATCACCTTCCCTAGTAGTAGTGATATGAACCTCCCAAACAAACATTTCCCTTCAAGCAAACAACTGCTTCACAGTACGCATCAGGCCGGCCCGTTAGCGTAGTGGTAGCGCAACTGGTTTCTACGCCGGCGTCCCGGGTTCGATTCCCGGTCAGGTCTGGCATTTTTTCATCACTCATTTTCATCTATTTTCCTTCTCACTGTCTGCATTAGCAGTAATTGCAAAACAGTCGGACGTTAAAAAAAAAAAACATTGTACTCAACCATTACGGAAAGTCTTTGACTCAATCTCGTATTTCTTTTTCGGTGATTTCCTTTTGATGGTTCCAAACCGGAGCACAATACTCAAGTATGGGACGAACCAGACACTAAAGTAGCCCGCAAGAAAATGGTCCGATGGTGACTACGTAGATGGAGCGCCTCCTCCCCCCCCCCAAACTCCAATGTTGCCAAGTTTAATGTCATATTCGTGTTTCTGGGCCATAAATAAAGCCCTGTTCGAGCGATATTTTCGAACCAAATAAAACGTATTGTAGTGTGAATGTTTCGTGTCAGTTTTAAAAATAGATTCTTCCAGTGAGAATTCTAGACCGATAGAGCGCGAACGAAGGGATCACCGTATTGCGTAAATTACGGATTAAACCTTACATATTTAACCACATTTATAGTAAAATTACTATTTTTCTACTCTGTAACCTATGGGAAATAATTTATGAAATCAAAACTAAAATTCAGAATTTTATAACGAAATAATTAAAAATATAAGTCGTCCATTTACAAAAAAAGTTATCCGGTGTCAAACAAAAAAAATTGTGGCGAAATTTAGGTTCCCTAACTTTGTGCGCGCGCAACTGACTAAAGATCACAACACAATAATAACACTTAATGTAGTAATAAAGTACGATTCATTAGGACACCACAGTATCCTTCCCCGATTTTTCTGGTTAAGAAAGAGCTCAAGACGGCTAGTTAAGGAGACTCCTAAAAATTCTCGCCGACTTGTATGAATGTGCGGGCTGCGATCTGGCATCCATGGTTCAACTACCAACTACCATCGGACCATTTTCGTGTGGCTTATTATACTCGTAGTAAACGAACCAGTGATCCAGCACTCGCTAAGTCCCTTCCGACCCACGCAACTAGTCTAAGCGTTTTTCTATTAATAGTAATAATAATACAGTCGAACTTCTATAAATCGAATTTTCTATATCTCGAATTGAATTACAATTCCCTTAATTGTAATTCAATTTTTGGTCGACCACAGAACAACAGTACCATAGTCTGCCGGTTAAATATACCATATTCAGCATGTACTGAAATTAAAATAGCGTAATCTTGGAATACTGTAAACAATATGTAAAGTACTTAACTCTGTAGCCAATAGCTAAGCTAAATGTAACTTACTGCGCTGTATTACGAAATTACGAATGTTCAGTAGGCCTACATAATTCACATATTGTAGGCTACTGTATTAGCCTATGTGGAATGTTATATATTTGCTACTTTTGAATTACTGCTTAATTATTTATTTCCATAACTCGAAATTTCTGCAACTCAAGTTTTTTTTCCATCCCTTGAGAATTCGAGTTATAAAAGTTCGACTGAATTATTATTGTTATCATAATTGTTATTAAATGAACCAGTTACTCGGCACAACCTGTTCCAACCGCATCTTACCCAACATATCACCCACCTACTCAAGATCTGTAAGCCTACATACAGCAAACTACAAGTGATCAGTGGCGTATATTCAGGGTGTGCTAGTTGTGTGGCGCACACCTTATATTTACCAGAACGCCATGTAAATTTGATTTACATTAGGAGTTTAATACGGCCTAAAAATATTCCCATTTCGTGCATAACCTTGAGACGAGAATCAGTGAATGTCATTGAATTCTGAGTTTACTTTTGGACAAGTCAAATAAACATTTAGCATTTCATGAACAGTAAAGCATATTGCGTGCAGCGGGGTATTATCGCCTGGCCGTGTAGACAAACATGGTGTCTCTTGGAAGACCGCCTTTAGCATCGTCACGGTGCGTTGACCCTCGCCCATACCACACAGTGGTAAGAATGCGAGAATCTAACTACCCAGGGCGTACTTAGGACTGACAGATCAGCCGGCCAGGGTATTTTTGTTTACCGTATGTTTGTGGGTACATAGAAGTAAATTTTTTAATTTTGTGCTTACGTGACTGTTTACCTAATTGTACTATCACTTATAATACAGCCTGGATATAGGATACTTTTTTGAACCAAGTATTAGTTTTATTCAAATTAATTATTCATGTAGACGACTAGTTTTCTTTTCGGTGGTGTATTATATATATTGTGCAAGACCGTTTACAAAAAACATTCTCTGTTCGTTCTTTAGAAGAAAAATTAGATATATTGCAAAAGGGAATGCCTACACCACCACTTCCAAATTTGACA